>OZ026827.1:7771626-8283747 GCA_964023185.1 Macaria liturata | reverse complement strand
GTGTATGTGCGTTAGTATTTCCCTTGAGTATGGCCTCTGCGGCTTGTTGCGTGGCCCCCTTCTGCTCGGAGCCGAGCCCCTTGGCGATGTTGATGCGGGAGGCGAGCCGCCGCGCCAGCTCCAGCTTGCCGTCCGCGCCGCCCGGCGCCGCCGCGCCCGCGGGGGGCACGCCGGGGCCCGCCACTCCCGGCTGGGAAATAAGGAAGATAAAATATTGAAAATCATATATAAAATGTAAGAAAGTAAAAAATATTTGTGATCTATTTTGTTGAAAGAAAATGACGAAATAGAAATCATTCCTGTAATAATGACATCACAGATAACAAATAATAAAAAAAACAACTCGAGAAGGGTGCTAAATGATAATTGATAGTAATAGTACTGGTCGTGCGACTACAATATAGACCATACAAATATCATCATAATGACTATGCCAGTTTAAGTTTTTATATTGTATCAAATATACAAAAAAACTTTAGAGCACGTTGAAGCTTCACTTTACGTTTGTATTTGTGTTTTAGCACAATACGCTTAAAACGCACATATGTAAATTAAATTAAATAGACCATACCTTGATCTCCTTAACGATCTTCTTGGCGGCGAACATGGTCTCTATCTGCTGGTCGAGGTCTCCCTCCACGTCCTCATCGTCCGAGTCCTGCAGCCCGAGTGCCGCCTTCTGGTACTTCTTCTTCTCGGACGCCGCCTGCGCTTCCGACTCGTCGAATTTGAAACCTGGAATATGAGATATATGAAATAAATTTAGTTACCCTACTAAAGATCTGACCTTGTATGATTAACTTTTTATTTTTAATCAAATAGTCACGCATACGGCATTCAATCATCAAGTGATTTGACTCTTAATTTTTTACTTCTTCTCTGGTCTGACGTTAGCCTATAAATTGTTATATTTTAAGGTTTGCGTTTTTTGCATTCGAAGTAATGGCGATACGGACAAGTGCCATGTGTGGAATGAACTTTGCACTTTGATGAATATTCTCAAAAAAACTTCTCAGTAACAACTCAAGAGTCGCAACCCTCATGAATGGAGTACTCCTCAAACAGTAGATATGTTACCTTTCCCGCTGAACCCTCCCCCCACGTGCACCTTCTTCCCATCCTTCTCCTGCGCCTCCTTGTACGTCTCCCACAGCCTCCTCAGCTCGGGGGGCGGGGTGACCGCGGCCAGCTCGAAGGCGCGCAGCACGTCTCCCGCGTACCTCCCCTGCTCGGGCGTGAGGAACGTCCACGCGTAGCCCTTGTTGCCCGCGCGACCCGTGCGACCGCATCTAGGAGAAACCAGGAAAATTAAATAATTGCCTACAGAGATCGTATGTTTGTAAGATACAACAAAATTAGAAAGGACAGTCTTAGGATAGAGAACTAAGCAAAATGATAATACACACAGCTTAGCCTTAAAGCTCGATGCGGTTGGTATATTTATTTATTATTTATTTATTATTAGTATATAGTATATATAACAGAAAAGTGGTAAATTCTTAGTTGGCTAAAAAAATAGCAGTTACAACTGCATAGGGTTTGTAGTTGTTACTACACGTTTTAACTATAAAACCTACGCCTTTGGGTTTCCAGAGGCGAGATCTTTGTTTAGATACCAACAATTTGGAATATAAACTATCCATCCATATTTATTAGTTTTTGAGCCTAACTATTCCTACAACAGTTTGTATGGAAATCACACACGGGCGACTACACGTTAAAAAGATTTACCTGTGCACATAATCTTGGTTACGCTGGTTGCAACTAACAATCACACTTTGCCGTTTTTCCCCAAACATCGGCATATTAACATTAAGTATATTTTAGGCAATAAACTCACCTAAGGGCCTAGTCTTCATAATGATTAGCACAGTCGTAATTAACAACTGGTAGCAACCAACAACCACGCCATGTTTTGGAAAATCCAAACACTGACTTATTAATACTAAGTATCTTTTAGGCAGACCAGCAGCAAGAAAAGATATCGTGAGCTACATCTGCCACCCACATATTGACCACGACTAATGCCGAGAATGTCACGTCACGACTAAGAAGATCTTTTATACAACAAACTCACCTATGAACGTAGTCTTCATAATGATTAGGGCAGTCGTAGTTGACGACCAGCACTAGTTGCTTGACGTCCAGCCCGCGCGCCGCCACGCTGGTGGCCACCAACAGCCGCACCTTGCCGTTCTTGAAGTCCACTATGGTAGAGTCCCTGTCGAATTGATCAATACCTGTAACAGGCCATTAATATAATGATTTGACGACGACGGTGCGGAGCGTCGAACGATGTATGTGTACTGTCCGATTTTTTTAAACCCACTATCCTAATCTGTTTTCACTTACTTTTGCAGGGATACAATAATCTGCGGCTCATTTCAAAATGATTCAAGATTTTTAAATCAAGTTAGTAAGATGTATTAAACAAATTGGAATAACAAAATATTTGTATCGACCCACTATTCTAATCCGTTTTCACTTACTTTTTGCAGGGATACAATTATCTGCGACCTTTTTTCAAAATGATTCATTCGATTTTAATCCAATTTTTGCAAATATTTTAGCAGAGAAAGATGCAGTTTTAGGAAATTTTGTACAGAAAGATTACAAACAACAGCTTTATTAAGACCATCCACGTGGCTTCGCAACTCTTTCATGATTAGGGTCTTATAATTGGAATAGTAATATTTTTATTAAATAGAAGGCAATACACATACATCAGACGACATATAAAAGTTAAAGAGTTGAAGACACGTCGCCTACGATGAATCGGTCGCTGAAATCAAACTGTGTGATTAGTAGATTTTGTATCAAGAAATAAACCTACAAATATTCCAAGAAATTAATAGAACATTACTATTTTCTCTACATGGAACAGTTTACTTTATTTTTATTATTATGATACTTTTCTGTTGGCAGGTATCCTCAAGAATTTAATAATAAAGTAATGCGATGCGAGCCAACCTGAAAAAGAAATGATGGTGCTTGTAGTTTATGGATTTAAATTGAACATTATTGTTTTTGTAAGAAAAGAATCTAATAATTTGATGAAAAACTACTAACAACATAATAAGTAGAGTTTATGTGAATTTAAATGCAAAAGATATTCGGCTCAGCTAATAATTTTCACAACCATGAAGATCTTTATTATGTATTATGATTGCGTCATCACAATACAGGACCAATAATTTTTTTAACACGCGAATAGGCTCACATTTGACTACAGCCTGCCTGATGTTAAGCACCACTATAGTCTATGATGTAGCACGCTTGCCTAGAAGAAACCTATTTACTCTAGATTTGAAGACCCCTGGGTTATAATTTTCTGGGAACAGGGCTCCAGGTAGAGAGTTCCATAGTCTCGCTGTCCTTACTATAAAGGTAAAAGCAAAGCGCTTCGTCTTCTTCAAGATTATCCTCGTTGTATCTATTGTCTTATTTTCGTATTGTTTATTTTTCTTGTCATACTTATAAATACTCGTTTTCCTCATATTTACCAGTATCATACAAAATTCTTTCTCAAACATACTAAGTTCTTCCCTACAGTCATAGAGTCCTCACCTCCGTGCAGACTCATGCAGTGGTAGGAGGCCTTCATGAGGTCCTTGAGCAGGGTGTCCGCGTTCTCCTGGCGGTCCACGAACACCAGCACGCTGCCGAGGTGGCTGTACAGCCCCAGCAGCTCCAGCAGCTTGAACAGCTTGGCCTCGTCCTCCAGCACGGCCACGTGCTGCTCCACGTCCTTGCACACCACGCTGCGCCCGCCCACCTAACGAAACATACATACAACAATATATACTTTCTATGTACAAAGTGTTGTAGTGGTTGTTACAAAAGATATTATATTTGATCTATGTCTATGATAGTAACTATCTACATCTCTAGTTATCATTCGCGAGTGTGGCTTGTTGGAAAAGCGTGTGCGTTACATTGTGAGCTGAAACATCTCCGTTCGACTCTAGCATGTAGCTAGGATCGACTTGTATTTCAAGTTACATGTTGACTTAAACTCACTTAGCGGTAAAGGAAAACAACATGTTGGACAAGCATACAATTCGAGGACTTGTGTAATTCGCGTAATGACCTCGGCTATCTAGATGCCCAAAAGTACTAACCTAATGATTTAACTCCGTAGGGTAGTCGTGACCCTCAGCACTGAGGAATAGGGCTCCACTCACCTGTATCTCGATAGGTTTCTGCAGTATCCTCCGGGCGAGCGCCTCCATCTGCCGCGGGAAGGTGGCGCTGAACATCACCGTCTGGCGGTCTGGACGCACGTTGTCGATTATTTTCATTACCTGTATGAACATTTAATATTTAATAAAAATTGGCTATGGTATAGTTTAATTATTAACTGAAGCATCTGAAATAAAGGCTATTTTTATTTTATTTTATTTTATTTTATTTATGGTATAGTTTATATTCAGTACTTGGTGAAGTGGAACAAATAAGGCATTGAAAACAAAATATGCCTCTAATATTTAAAATGAAAAATTTAAATCGATTACGCAAATCGAAAAAAATTGTCAAATTATGCATTCTTTTTTATTCGTAGGTATACTAAAAATTTGTTTTATTTGTTGACTTTATTTGGAATAGAGCATAGACTAAGTGTACATTCAGGGTCGAATCTACCTCCACGCTATATCTATTCATTCTAAATCACTGCATTCGAGTGAGAAGATATAACAAATACATATTAATGTCCCAAATTAATTAATATTTTTTTTTTACTTTCGTCATGTTATACACACATACGCACTGCAGCGCCCGTAGCTCAGCTAACGGAGGCAATCATGATTACAATGTTAAGCAAAGGTAGACGCGGCCAGTCCTTGGATTGGTGACCAAAAAGTGGCATTCCATTTTGAGCGATAGAATAATAGAATAATAGAAATTTATTCACCTTATAACATCTCGTTACATTGGGCAAGTCAATTTACATTTTTTCTTAATTATATGCTACTTAAATTAAATAAGACTTACTTACTAAACTTATATAACAATTTGGTCATACATAAATGATGATTCTGTCAAAGGCAATCTCATGTATTCGTTTAGTGTATAAAATGGGTTGTTAAGAAAGAAGTTTTTAATAATGTTCTTAAAAGCGTTCGGAGGCAAGTTAATTAATCTATGTGGCAGTTTATTAAACATACAGACTTTATTATAGATTCCTTGTTTTTGTACTTTCTTTAATCTGTTATTTGGTAACCTCAATGCGACTATATTCCTTAGGTTGTAATGGTTATCTTTTTTCAGCAGGGACTTTTCATTATAGATCTCCAGTAAACATGTGTAAATATACAGAGATATAACAGTCATAAGTCTTTGTTCTTTAAAGTGCTGCTTGACCGGAGCGCGTTTTCTCAGGCCAAGCATTGTCCTAACTACTCTTTTCTGAGCTCTAAGTACTTTTATTATTTCTGATGAGTTTCCCCATACTGTGATGGCATACCTTAACCGTGATTGTACATATGCATAGTATACTGATTTAATTGAGGGTTCGATTCCGTGGGTCGGATGACACGTTAAATTGCAGGTCCCGGCTGTCTGTCTAGTACGGCCCTTATGTCGGCTTGATAAACTCTCAAAAACCAGAGTTGGCCACTCTCATTCGATAAGAAGTAGAATAGGTAGCTGCTAACCTGTGGTTCGAAGCCCATATCGAACATGCGGTCCGCCTCGTCCAGCACGATGTAGGTGACGCGGCGCAGGTTGGTGACGCGGCCCGAGTTGGCGGCCAGCATGTCGATCATGCGCCCCGGCGTGCACACTATCATTTCCGCGCCGCGCTTCAGTTCCGCTATCTGAAAAAAGTCAGTAACCAAATGAAAATAGTAACATGTGTAAGTATAACAAAACCAATAAATGTAGTAAGCATGACAGCGCCCCTTGTCTTATAATACTTGTTCAATTAATTTGTCTTTTCCATTTATACATGTAAACACGATTTGACTAAGATAGAGGTTCTTGATTAACGCATAACGACAGCGGAGTGATTTTCAACACTGTTTGTATCCTATGTCACTCTTGGGACCTAAAAATTTGATTTGATTGATTGATTGATTAAATCGGATAACAAATACTCTTTCACGTTCACGCAACACAAGCCCATCTATGGGACTTAGCGCGGGACAATGGAATACCAACTTGTACTGCTACATGTAAGATTTAAACTCCTGTACATTACCTAATCTAAGTACCTACTAACTGTGTTTATTTTGGCATAATAAAAAAAAGTGGTAGGTATTCCATTTTGGGCGCTTCCGTGGGTCGGATGACACGTTAAATTGCAGGTCTCGGCTGTTTGTCTAGTACGGCAGTCTCGTTAAGCCATGTCAGAAGCCCTTAGGGCGGCTCGATAAACTCTCGACACCAGAGTTGGCCACTCTCATTCGATAAGAAGAAATAAATGGAATACTCTCAATAATAAATTTAATGTATTTTTTAACATTTATCATATTTACTTACTTTTGAAACCACATCGACTGAAATTAAACCATATTGTTGTCATAAATGTCTCATCTAAACTAGATCACTCTCATCCTACTTGTATTTTGCTTTAACATTTTATGTTCACACAAGCGTCTGCTTAGTATGGGGCTAGATGGCGCTGTGTGATATGTTCTGAAATATTCATTTATTATATTGAGATCTAGTGATACAAACCTGTTCAGAGATACCAGTCCCTCCGTACACACACACAACCCTCAGTCCGAGTGACTTGGCAAACTTCTTGATATCCTTCCCGATCTGCATGCAGAGCTCTCTCGTGGGAGTCATGATGAGGGCTATGGGCCCGTCTGTGTCCTCTAGAGAAGGCTGGTCGAGCACGTGACGGAACATGGGGAGGATAAACGCGAGGGTTTTGCCTGAACCGGTCTTGGCTATGCCGATGAGGTCTCTAGAAAGTGAAAATAGACTGGTCAAGTAAGCACAGAGAAAATAATGATAAAAAAAATCTCACTTTGTGATCAATGTTCCTTGCACCGCTAATATTTAAGGCGAAAGGTTGGCCAAAGCTGAATTGCCAGGGTTTCATGTGTATAGGAATGTGCAATATATACTACACTATCTACTATGTTTTTATCTAATTTTATTATTATCGATACGCGCCTAAATCCATCTTACGCACATCACTATGCGGCTCCGCGAGACCCACGAGTGCGAGCCGCAAGCCCCAGTTCGTAATGCGCGTATTAGTCAATAATATGTCATATTTAGTTGCAGTTAAAAAAATAGATAGTCATATTGTGGTGTAACTGCAACTGAAATATTACTGTGTGTTCAGACAAATATATGTGTAGTTTGCTCATTTAACACATTTGAGAATGGCTGGAAGAGATCACTAATCGTGATAAGGCCATTTAATGTACTTACATTTATAGTATTTATTTGTTCTTTTCCAATGATGGACATTTGAAAAGACAGGACATTTATTTTCTAGTGTGCAATAAGGAAATATTTGTTGATTGATTTTTATTACAAAAGCACAAATATTACCTTCCAGACATAATAGCGGGTATAGCCTGCGCCTGTATAGGGGTAGGTTTCTCAAAGTTGAGCCTCTTCAATATGTCCATCTCCTTCTTACTGATCCCACAATGTGCCCATGATCTGATGGGTTTGGGACATCCCTTCCCTTTCACTCGGATGCCTTCAAGTTCTGTTCTATATGCTTCTACCTCTTCTGTCGTCATTCGAGCGAGTTCATTGACCTGAACAACATACAAATAAAAGTAATGAGGTCGACGCAGTCAGTTTTTGGTTGGGTGACCGAAAAGTGGCATTCCATTTTGGGCGCTTCCATGGGTCGGATGACACGTTAAATTTTAGGTCCCGGCTCTTTGTCTAGTAAGGCAGTCGTAAAGCCATGTCAGAGGCCCTTAGGCGGTTTGAAAACTCTCGACACCAGAGTTGGCCACTCTCATTTGATAAGAAGAAGAGAAGAAAGAAATGAAGTGCTTGAGCGAACCAAACTTTAAAATATATATTTTGCTGTGAACACTTGACATTATTAATTAGTATTATTTATGATATTTGTAATACATGAAGTTTGTTGCGCAAAGGTCAATAAATATATTTGAATCCTAGAAACTTACACAGATAATTAAAAACTGAAACAAAAAAAAAATAAGAAAACAAAAAAAAATATGGTGTTCTCTAAAGGATTGATTTTTTATGGGCTAATAGGTTACAAAAGCCAATAATGAATATGCTTACCTCTGTATAGAATGCTTTCCTAAACGGTTGATATTCTAAGCTGTTGTGGTCCACTTTTGCTAAATCTTTCCTTTGTTTGGAAGCCAGATTCGCCGCAGCATCCTTGATGTCTTCTGTTTCTTCCTCAGACGAATATTCAAGTCCATCTTGGTTTTGTTCAATTAATTCTCCTGTTGGTAAAACATACAATTTAGTTTTGGTTTATCTCAGATTAGGGATGTTTGGTATGTAAATAGATCCGCCACAATCTACATCATCATCGGGTGCCATCTTCATATTGAAGTTTGGAGGTCAATTGGCAAAATTTTCTGTGATCCTATGCTGCTTCTTTTAGATGCGGATAGCTCAGTTTTGTCCACTTTTTGATGTCGTCTAGCCACTTCATTCTCTGACGACAGAGATAGGTATACATACTATACAGGTCATCATTCTAAACAAATTTAGCATGAATGATAATTGGACTTTAGTGTTTCTATTATACTTCACAGTCAGGCGTTTAATCAGCAGGTCGCCTACATAAGACAATCTTCGCCCAAACAACTAAGTGATCAAACGCAAATTCTTCAATGGTAAGAATCTGGCCTTACACCAATGACTGTTTTTGAGTTATGTGTAAACATCATGAGGAATCCGACATGTTTGAGGACCACAAAATCCATGGACATATCTTCCATGGACCTGGGCGCCCACCACAATGTGTCTGCCTAAGAGAACTCCCCTAACCAATTAATTTTGTGAGAGTCACAACCCTCAGTTATTAGGAAATATGCAAATACAAATTATTTATTGATAATACCACAAATTACAAGTCATATCTATTTTTATGACTTATAGAGTGAGTGCAAGTGAGCTTGAGTTTTATTTATCCCGCTAAGAATGTAGTACCTTTATTCTTCTGCTCGGTGACGTTCTTCTTGGCGGTGCCGGTGAGTATGACGAGCCCGGAGCCCCCCTCCGAGGGCACGCTCAGGATGCCGCGCTGCTGGTCGATCTGGTTCACCTTGCGCACTTCCTGCAAACACATTTACCGAGTATTGAATAAGTATTAGTAATCTTTATCCAATGAATCAATTCTGTACGGAGACACAACCCTCAGTAATAAAACTCAGCAACTTGAGGAGGAAATTGAAAAAAGAAAAAAGAAACTTGACACGTTAAATTGTAGGTCCCGGCTGTTTGTCTAGTACGGCAGTCGTTAAGCCATGTCAGAGGCCCTTAGGGTGGCTTGATAAACTCTCAACACCATAGTTGGCCACTCTCATTCGATAAGAAGAAGAAGAAGGAAATTCAGTAACTAGTGGATGCTTAGTTGTTTTTAGTTTTCGATAAAATTACACAATACCTAAGTACCTACATTGTTGCGTAAGTGCCATGCAGAGTTCACAATTCGAAGCACTTGGTTGTATGTACTAACTATTTCTAAGATAGTATTTAGCAAAATCAAGTCAAAGTTGTTGTTCCTGATATGTTTATAACTGTATTAACAAAGTCCAAAAAGGTTTGGTCAAATTTAATTACAAACCTGTTGTACTTCTTGCATGTAAGCGTCAAGAGGATCTATTTCATCTTCCTCTTCTTGCTTTGCTTTCTGTTCGGCCGCTGCTTTCTCTTTGGCTGCTTCAGAATCTGGATCACCTGGAATAAAACAATATACTCATCGTATTCATATGTAATAAAAATGTATGTTAGCTTAGAGCTATTCTCTAAAAATATTTAGTTCTGGACATTAATGTATATCTATGTAAGTAAGTAATAATGTTATGTCAGCTAAGAGCTATTTTCAAGGAATGACAGATTTTTATGGAGTTAATAAATTTATATTGTAATGAGTTAATGATAGTTCTGATGAAAACTTCTCATTTTGAAAAACACCTTTCAAATACACTGCCAATACTAATTTACAGTGCGGGTGATGGATTTCAATGTGAAAATATATTTGGGGCACTGTATTCATACCTTTTCAGACTTATAAGGTCTGGTAACGCCATGCCCCTGTATGTCAATATTTTTGTAGGCCAAGTTGTTTTACAACAACTGACATTATTATCACAAATCAAAGTCTCTCGCCAACAACTCTACCTCTAACTTGAACCTAAAGGTCTTGTTATGAACATACCTTCATCTCCAGAATCATCTTCGAGGGACCACTTCTTAGGTACCTGTATGTTGGAGATGAGGCTGCCTTGCTTCACCTCCTTCTTGGTGGATTCGATCTCCTTGCGCTTGCGGTCGGCGCGCCACCGCTCGATGCGCTCGCGACGCTTCTGCATCTCAGCTTCGAGGCGAATTTGTTCTTCTTCCTACAAATATTGGGCAATTTTATATTTAGACGTGAGGAATTTGCTTCTATGATTATACCAAGTCAACATTTAGGCAATTTGAATTTTAGTTTTATTTATTTTAATTTTATGATCAATTTTAATTTTGAGTATAGCATTGTTTAGATTTTGTTTCATGGAATAAGGTGTAATAAAATAAATAAAATTAGTGGATATATAACAGAATGCCATAAAAACCCGAGTTCCATACATTGTCACAGAATAATATACACATCAATGACGCCGGGTCAATATCTTTTTCTTATCAAATGAGAGTGGCCAACTCTAGTGTTGAGAGTTTATCAAGCCCTAAGGGCCTCTGACATGGCTTAGCAACTGCCGTACTAGACAAACAGCTGGGACCTACAATTTAATGTATCATCCAACCCACGGAAGCACCAAAAATTACAATGATGGGTTGATATAGTATTACTAGATGACGCTATGTGATATATCCTGAAATATTTATATTCAATTCAACTATAAAGTGTACTATAGAAAGTATACAATAATATTATAATATTTTTTTAACCCAATTCACTCATTACTTATCCTGATTTATCCATAACATATTGTAACAAATGGGCAAAAGTTTTACAGCCAAACCACACCTAACACTAATAAACTTTATAGTTGTCACAGATGGAGAGATATAAGATTACAAGTCAACTACATTTTTTTCTTTGTTTATACAGTAGAATCTATTTAATAACAACTGCCAGATGGCCAATTATAGTAAAATGTTATTAATAACCAGAAGATATACAAAGTGGATGGAAGTATTATGATAGGACTTTTACTAAACTATGCCGATATCTCTTAGTTAAAAGCAGTGTGTTGAAAGGTCTCAACAGATTCTACTGTTTTTTAGTCTAAATTTAATTCAAACAACAGTTATTATACCTTATCCATAGAGCCAGGATTATATTCTGAATCAGTTTTGATGCTTTTCTCTTTTGATTTAGACCTCTCCTGATCTTTATCTGGAGATTTCTTCCTTGAGGAACTTTTGCTTGTACTGGAACCATTTCTCTTGTCATCTCTTTTATCACTGAAACATATGAGATAAATAGGTTAGATAATGTATTTTTATTGCTTCATCATGCTAACATCTAAAGCAAATAGGTATACTAATATTTTTAATTAGGAGTACAATATCGTGTTTTTACGCTTGATTAAGCAACAAAAAGTATTATTATGTACCTATATCATGCGATCTCTAGCTAAGAAATTTGCAGAAGTACCGACCTTTTACGATCCCTATCCTTTTCGCGGTCGCGGCTCCTGTCCCTCTTCGTGTCCCTCTCTCTGCTGCGACTGCGTTTCCTCTTGGAAGATTTAGAGGCCCTATCACGACTTCTCGAACGTGAACGCCTTCGTTTGCGGTCTGGAGATGCAGATCTACTGTGAGATCTTCTTCGCTCGCGTTCCCTGTCGCGGTCTCGCCTGGAACACGAAGCAAATATTTTAATGTAATGCTATGAACACTAAAACTAACATTGACACGGACACTCACCCACTTCGCACCATATTATGAGCTTAAACTATCATTAAATGAAATATTAATAAAGTTTAGATAAAATATAAATGATGACACGCGTTGTTGACGGACATTAAATTTCCAGAGACAAAAATGTTTTGAAGCTTCTGTTTTGGTTGTTTGACTACCATAAACAAATCAATTAGTGACGCTCTTTTTAAAAAGCTATGACACAAAATTAGTCGATTAAAAATAAGTGCATCCCTATCGATAAAAAAAATATTTGACATTACTACAAAACAAACTACAACAAAAATAACCTCAAACGAATGCCGAAAATATGTTAACAAATTAATTGAATAAAGCTTATAATCGATTCATTTTATTTGGAGCACTATATCGTCGCTTCGTTTGTCAATACGTTTTACCTGAATTGCAACTGTACATTTTGGTGAAATTAACTAATAAGAATGGCCGACGACGGTGAGAATGTAAGTTGTAAACAACGCTCAATACCTAGCTCATTTAAAATCTATGTTTCGTATATTTAAACTAAAATAATATCATAAAATGTTATGCACGCTAATAGTTACACAGAATTGTGAAAACTTTGTAGATATATAAACAATGCAATGTTTGTTTCAGGTATCTGTGATGACAGTGAAGGAGCCCCTGGATCTGATCCGTCTGAGCCTGGACGAAAGGATATACGTGAAAATGCGCAACGAACGAGAACTTCGTGGAAAGTTACACGTAAGTTAGTTTAGTAATTAATACAAAGTTGCAATTTGAAAAATTTCACTTCTCTTTGCACCCATGTCCCTTGAAGTATTATGAAATGGATGCATTTATCTCAAAAACGAATAAACTGATTTTGTTAAAACTTATACTGTTATCTTAGTTAACCCATATCTATACTGATATCACTATAGTTTCTAATAAATCTGTGTACAAAGATACACTCGATAAATTTAACACAAGCCTCATTCGATAGCCATATACCTACTCAAATCTTATTCAATTCTGAATATCACATACACTTGTAGGTTGAATTCATGACTTTTTTTAAGAAAAAGTCAGATCGAAATAGCCTATATCTCATTCCAACAAGCCTGATTTAATGATGCACAATAACCTGTTTTTACTTGCCTAAATAAAACCTATGCAATCTAGATTTTAAAGTCACATTCACCTTCCTTTTTAAATTTATTGCCAATTGTTATGAACTATAGTTTGTTACAATCACATCAAATTTATGCCTTACTAGTCTTATGAATATATGTACGGCAACAATAAACTTATGATATATCCTCATTTTTTTAGGCTTATGACCAGCATTTGAACATGGTTCTTGGCGATGCAGAGGAAACTATAACTACTGTTGAAATAGATGAAGAAACTTATGAGGAAGTCTATAGGACTACTAAAAGAAATATACCAATGCTATTTGTAAGGGGAGATGGTGTTATACTTGTATCTCCTCCTGTTCGTGTCGGAGCCTAGAATATGTATAATGTAAGAATTAAAAATTAAGTAAAGTAAATATATATTGTTTTATTTCTGTCCCAACATTTTTAACACTTTTTCATTCTTAAAGTTCCTGTGCTTCTTAACTAATAACTCTTCTTCATCCATTGGTTCTATAATTGCTCCTGCTTTAGTGATAACGCTGGGACGAATAAGTTTCTTGTGTGCTTTTTCTGGAATAAATGTGTTGCCAATGGGAGCTCTGATTGAGGCTTCATAATCTTTCACTCTGGTGAATGGGAAAGGTAAATCTTTCACTTTATGCACAGCAAGTTTTGGATCTTTGAATTCTTTAATGATAATGTCCCCCTTGTTCTCATCACGTCGAGGCATCTTTGGAGGTGCTTTCAGAATGAGCCTATTCTTTTTCCGCTTTTGAGCTTTAACACCTTTACCTCCCCAGGCACCCCATCCTGGTAAAGACAAATCTATGTCTTCAGGTTTGTCTTTGTTTATTTCATCCTCCTTTTCTTGCCTAAAGCTTGCAACTACATCATCTTCCTCAAAAACATCCTCAATGTTAACTCGTGGGACAACCTGTTCATCATCATCATCAAGTAAGTCAGCCTTACCATCACCCTTTGACAGTGAAGTATTTAAATACTTAGGTTTAACTTCAATGAACCTGTTAGGATCTATATCAGATACACCAGTCTCAGTCTCTTGAGCTATTGATGCTGCTGAATTCAATACCTTAGTATGAGATGCAATATCGTCCTGTTTTTCATTAATTTCTCGTGAACTAGTCTCGATGAGTTCTTCATCTATTATAGCTTTTTGCTTATTATTTTTGAACTTCAAATACTCTAAGGTATCAATTTCATCACTTTCTTGTTTCTTTCCTTGCTTCTTGATTTTTTCCTTATTTGAAGGCTTTTTAGAGCTCTCTTCCATCATTTTAATTTGCTGTCTCAATGAGTTAAGCTTTTTCTCAACTTTATAAACCACTTTGTCTTCAAGAGTTTCAAATGCATCGGATATATCTACTGGATCAGTAAGTTTCGCTTCTTTGTTATTTTCAATTTCTTCTACCACCCAACCTGATGTAGCTACTGGTACTATTTTTTTCTGTAGCTTTTGTTTATTCTTATTTTTGCTAGTTTTATCAATAACTTCACTGTTATTAGTTTCCACAATTTGTGGTGGTTGTATATCCTCAACAGGAGTGTCTGTTTGAGTCTTAGTCAATTGAGTTTTCTTACTTGATTTTTCTGTTTTCTTTTCAGTAATTTGATGGCCAAAGGAACTTGCTTGTTCAGCTAGAGTTTTAATACTCTGTTTTAAGATCAAAAGGTCAGTAGAAGACATGTTTTCATCTTTACTGGGTACTTCTTTATCTTCTGTGTCTGATTCACTTTCACTCGCCTCTACCCGTTTAAACATTTGCTTGTCTTTCAAAAACTTTTTATAACCAAAGTCAAATTCTGAATTCACATTAGATTTGTCAGATTGTTTCAGCATCCATGGGTTCATTGGATCTTGAGTGAGCGCAGCATCTTCCTTGTTTTCATTCATTTCAGCATCATCATCAGAACTTTCAACATCTTGAGTTTTTTTGGTCAATCCTCTGCTTACTGCCAGCTGGTCAGCTAATTGTTGACGAACCTGTAAAATAAAGAAAACTTTTAATACATCATGCATTTATTAAGAAAAATCTACCAATTTGTATTACATAGATTGATGCCTGAATAAATCATTCTTAATAACTTGATGTACTTACATCTTTATCATATTTGGCTCTGATCATTTTATTTTTTGCCCATTTCCCAGTATTCTTGTGTCTCAAAGTGTGTCTTTCTAGAGCTCTTGCTTTTTCAATAGCTTCCAGTTTCTTGAGCGCTTCTTCAGGGTCTGTCTTCTGGAGTTCTTCAAATTCTTTCAGCTGCTGCTTTAGTCTTTCTTTCTTCAAAACTCTGCAAACACCAATACATTAAATAATTTGGCTAAATAATACATAATACAAAATTATTCCTACTTCTTTAGTCTTATTCCCCATTACTGAGGGTTGTGACTCCCCCGCATGGTCAATTTAGAGAAGCTCTTAATAATAGGGGGATAAAAATAAATAATAAAACTTGACTTAAAATGACAATATTAATAACAAACATGTGCCTGAGTACTAAGTGTATCAAAAAAAGTTTTTTTATAAGATAAGGTTTTTAGATGGTGTTTTAAATGCAACAGTAGCAGTGATTTTAATAGATCATGATCAAGTACATAAGCACTATCTAAGTATTTAGTGGATAAATACAATACACACCTATGAAATTTTTTGCTTTTGATTTTACTTTGCCTTTTGGCTTTAGCTTCTTTGTAAGACTGCTGTGCTCTCAACTTTGCCAGATGTTTTCGATGTTCCACCATTTCTTCATAAGACATTGGATATATTTTTTCTTCTTCTTCATCTTCTTCAATCATAGGAGGAGGGTCAACTTCTTCCAATTCTTTCTCCAAATCAGATTTCAGCTCTAATCGAGCAAGAAACTCATTAGTTGGCTGTAGTTTGGTATCAACATGTTTTAATGGAAAAGCAGTGTATTCTGCAGTACGACTTCTAGCTACCACAGGATCCCAGCGACCCACTTTTTTCTTGGTCTGTTCGTAACCAGTAGCACGCTTTATTCGCTGTGCTTGTGGTTTCTCTAACGGAATTGAGAGGACTTTATTTGCGTCATGACTTTTTTTAAGCTTTTTACTAATCTTTCTCAGATCAGTATTGTCTTCAAGAACCTTAGCTACATCTATGAGATTTAATTTGTTAGATCTTTTGATCAAATTGAACTCGGAATTGGTGATGGTAGGTTCGCTGCGGGTTGGTTCACTTATGTGCTGGGTTTTATCTAACTTAGACACTGCACTCACTAGTATATCATGTTCAGAAGCCACAAATTCATTATCTTCTAAGTCTGACATGTTGAGGACTTTATATTTATTGAGAATTGATCAACTTTAGAGCCGTAACATTTCACAACATAAAACGTGACATAACATAACCTCAAAAATCAAATCAACCAGCCAGCTGTCATGTGTCATTTTATTTTTGAGCTAAATATGTAATTTGACACTGTCAAATTACATATTTAGCTCGGCTGTCAGTGTCAAATTGACACTGACAGCCGAGCTAAAATAAGGATGTAACCTTTATTTACATACAACATGCGTAGCCGATTTTGCTGAAATAGTTAATAGTCGAGTTGAATATGTGCAGACATTTATAAAAATTCGCGTGCCATCCAATCAAACTGCTGTCTTAACGAGCAGTCGCCCGTGCGTAGTTTACAACAGTTTGTATGTGTTATTAGGCACAGGCAACTGCATCTTAATTAACGCGTAGCAATAGTCGGTCTAAGCTTTGTTTTCGTTATTTCGGGAATACAAATACTCCCTACTTAGGTACTCTTAGAACAAAACTGTTGGAACTTGGAACTTGTTAACAGATATTCCATACCCGCATTAAATAAATAAAATTTAATAAATATTTCGGGATGCCATAGCCTCATTCTAAGCAAACGTTTGTGTCGTGGGTAATAGATACCGAATATAATACTTCTACACCTTTGTAAATACATAGGTACATACTATACCTACTAAGAAACGGCGCTAAAGAGGACCAACATCGACAAATTAACAAAGGCACTGTTTAAAATGGAATAGTCTAATCTATGTCACCGAAAAATAACAAGATCCGTAGTAATCCGTAATTTCCTAGGAAAATTATAAACCTTCGTGTGACATATAATAACACATTTACCCAAGGAAAATGTAACTGTTAATCCAGGGTAGGTATAATCCATCTCCATACAAATTCCATAGAAATCGGTTCAGCCGTTATGATATGGCGAAGTCTGATCTGATAAATAAATAGTAGTATAGTAGTAAGTATCATTATAATTAAAGCAATAATTATTATGTAAGTAACTACTTCTATCAACTTCTTCTTCAACTGTAAAATTAACTTAATCATCATAATATTAAAATTACGTGTTGGAAATGAAATAGTATGTAATTAAATAAATAAAAAACAAATCATTAATTTATTTATTGATTTATAATTAATATTTTAGTTTCATTAAGAAAATAAACTTACATATGTGTGAAAAGTTGTAATTAATTCTGTAAAAAAGTTCTTAAAAAACTATGCACATAAATTGAGTGATGTTAATATTTTAATCTTTGTAATGTGATGACTCGTCGGAAGATTGTGTAGCAGACGGTGGAACGTTTTCGCCATTTTGTCGTTTTTCTTGTTGGCGCGAAAACTTAAAACGTTGACGATTTCTGTACAACTTGGCTTCATCTGTACATTTAATTGTGATGCTACTTCTGTAAAAAGAAGAAATTAATTTTATTATAATTAGGATCAAGGAGTACACAATAGAAAATATTATTTTTATTATTCCTGAGTATAAAAGTTACCTACCTCACTAAGTTAGTTGGTACACCACTTTTTGTCGAAACAGTAATAATAATATCATCCACTAAATTCGGATCCAATATCTTCTTTGCAGGTTTATTTAAATGAGCAGGAGATTGTTTTCCAGTGAGAGAATGCGTCGCTAGAACTCTGAAAAGATAACAACGAGTACTTATGTGTAAATTACAATATAGGATAACTTTATTTAAATAGAAACAAGGGAAGAAAAACTAAACATACTACTTCTAACTACAACATAAAAAAGGGGGGCACTTAGAAAATCTTTAGAAAGGCCGAAAGATAGTCTAAGTGCTATAGTCTTATGTGGTTATAATATAATAAATATCTAAAATAACATCATACTAGTATTTCAACTTACTTCCTTGGAAAAATTGCTTGCAAAAGCTGTCGTGTTGCTGTTGTGTATGAAGTCCAGTCGATGTCGTTTAATAACCTGGCTGGTACCATAGCGCGACCGTTACCAATGGGCACCTGAAACAAATTTCGGTAATAATTAGCTTGATAAATATAAAAAAAAATGAATTTAAAATATCACGTTTTTGATATTTACTTACCATTTCGTTAGAATAGCAAGTAGTTTGGGCAGACATTCTTCGTACTCGCATATTGTCATTCGTTTTCTTATTATTTGGCTCCATTGTTACTGCTTGCATATTTACACTTGCGTTTTGATTTGCTGTTTCTAAAATCTGCTCAGCAGCGACATCTCCCATGGTAACGTTGTTTTCTTCTGCGTGTACTATAGTATTATCAACACCGTTATTAGGAGAGACCTGTGAATCATCTGGAACTGCATAACTACCATCGACGGTCTGTTCAGTATCAGATAGGGCCATTGTGTCATTGGTCACTGATGTACTGTTTACTTTCATGACCAACGACTGAAATCGACCATATAAATGCTTCAGCACCACTTCTATTTCTTCAATTTTAGATATAGGGGGATGTGACAAACTACTCTCAGTTTGAGTTCCTTGATCGAAACACAGTTTTATGTTTTCTGAAACAATCTTTTCTGGCAAAGGTGTACTACTCATAACAGATCGTCTTCTTTGATTTGGAACGGGACTTCGTGTGCCCTTTTTATTGCCCATAGGATCATACCGCACAGTTTGATGAGTTTGGTTGACATATTTGGTTATTTTACTCTGACGACTTTTCTGTGGAACCTGAAATGATAATAGATATTAGACATGAATTGACATGATATTCTGAAATATTCCAAATCTATACTAATATTATAAAGCTGAAGAGTTTGTTTGTTTGTTTGTATGTTTGTTTGTTTGAACGCGCTAATCTCAGGAACTACTGGTGCGAATTGAAAAAATCTTTTTGTGTTGAATAGACCATTTATCGAGGAAGGCTTTAGGCTATATAACATCACGCTGCAACTAATAGGAGCGAAGAAACAATAGAAAATGTGGGGAAAACGGGGAAAATTATTTATCTTTGAGGGCTTCCGTTGCGTGCGCTGCGAAAACGGTTCAATATATCAAAAAATGTGTATGAAAGAATTATTCCTCATAAAATGATCTAACAAAATGTCCGCAACAATGTCTACCTTTTAAGGTTAACTCACTAGAACCGTTTTTATGGTAATAACTATTCCACGCGGACGAAGTCGCGGGCGAAGACGCGCGCACCAGCTAATAATGTTATAAGAGTATCAACAATGCCCATTAAAAACATACCTCTGTTTCATTGTCACTTGCGCTATTTTCACAATCGGCTAGTACAACATGCGGCATACTGCTATGTTGAGTATTCATATTCGTTTGATGGCCATTCTCAAACGAATTCGCATACTGAAAATATTATAAAACTTTAATTTATGTCGAAACTGAAGGCATCTCCCTTATACACACATATTATTCAAATAGTCGGAAATCATTTTTATTATACTTACTTGATCCGTTTTCATCTCTTTTATAGTTCGCATACATAGCTGTAATACATTTTTGACTTGTTGGTCTTGTCTTTCTAAGAAGTCCTTGTGTTCATTTACTTGACGTTTATTATCTGTAAAATTGAATTAATTCATATTATTCAATTTCGTGTCTTATACTATGAATATGTAGGTACTTAATTAAGGTTAATTGAGAGAATAAACAACATACCTGATATCCTGATTATTTTTGCACGGCGAGGCTCTGTGTTCTTCACACTAATGAAAATTTCTTTTCCTGGTTCTATATCACTTTCTGGGTACATATAGGTATCTATATTTACTACGCCATATGACGGAAACACATTATTTTCTTCTATCCATTCTACTAAGAGCCACATGCGATTCATGGTTAAACTAAAACACTATTTGTTCTGCACTAAACGCTGATCTGGCGGTTACTGATCGAAATGTGCGTTAAAGTTATACTGTTCAAATGGAAGTCGCAGGTAAAAATTTAACAATGGTGTATGAAATTACGGCTCCCCTATCTTAGCTGTAAGCCAACCCTAGGAAAGAATAGAAGATTTCTACAAAAAAAGGTTTTGTTTGTTTCAATAATTCCCTAGCTTAAGTATTATTATTTTATGTGTTTTGAAGAAGCAAAACAAGTATATTTAAGTCACGTAGTCAATTTCCAGTACTTTAATAAAATATGAAATACTAAACAAAGGTCATACATAAGTACCTACTAGTAATTATGTACACCTACACTTACATAATTAAAGTAAGTAATCATGACGAATACCTATCTTAAATTTTATTTCATTGAATTTTGAGTCTGAGATACATAAGATAGTTTTAAAAAAGTATATCATCAAATTTACGTATAAGTATATTATAATTTTATTTGTTTCTAACGTTGTAAATTTAGCAAATATGTATGTACATATTTTCGAATAAGACGTATGCACGGGGCTACATGGGAATGGTATATCCCGGAATATGTATTATCATCATTTTATAAGTCATTATTAAATCCTATTTGAGGAGCGAACTCTGATTACTACTGTCATACAATAATAATAATTCTCGTTAGGTACTTTCTTTAATTTAGGATGACCCACATTAAAATCGGATACAAATTTTAATGCAATTGATTAAATACATTATTATGACAAATGAAAAAAAAAATGTTGTCTGTGGTACCTAGTAAACCGGACCTTTTATGTGGTGCATTTTAATGTACATTTCATATGTGGGTAGTTTCACAATTGTTAATAAGTAATAATGGAACGCGAATTATAACAGTTTTGATAGTAAATTATAAAACCAACTATAAGTTCTTTAAAACTTTACTATTTTAACGCTGCACTAATTCTCTTGTTACCACGTTTAGCCATGGCTAAGTTCGTAAAACAATAAAGTTTCCGAGTTTTGGGTCCCATTTGTTTCTTACTAAAAGTCAGTAAGACTTCTATTGTTCTAATAACAATACGAAAATACAAGAACCAATGAATTGCAGATAATAGGAAGTAATATGTCCGGAGAAATTCTATGGGATTTATTTTTCTACCTGACTTTAGAGGCTGTAAGTAACGTGTTTTTTCATTTTATGGTCAGTCAAAAATGACATAAAGGAAAAGTGCATCCCAATTATAGTTTAGTTTGGTTCTAACTGTCGTGAAGTAGTGTTGCTTAGATTTTTTTAAGGTGAAAGATTCAAAACAGTATCGCATTGATTTCTAACGTGAGTATTCAAACTTTATCCTTATAAAATATTACTTGATACATACTTTCTGTAGTGAGTGATCGTATTATTAATCAGACTCAACGTACTCCTGGGAAACATATATTGTAACATAACAAGTACTTACCTATGTATTAATATTCTTCTTCAGAATGAGTGCACCCAACACTGACTACGATGCGGCTCAAGCATTGTTGGACCTTCAAGGTCCAATAAAACAAGAAAATAGTGGACCATGTAAGAATCATATTTCGTTAATATACATACCTAACTATGTATAAGTTACATCTATAAATTATATATATATTATATACTTTTAAAAAGGAATCGTTATAGCTTTCTATTTTTATTACAGATTTGTGGCAAGCATGTGGAACGAAACAAGGTGTGGATAGAACAGCTAAAATGATTTGGAATAGTTTTATTTCATCTGAAGTTCAGGTATGTTGTTATAATTATACATATTTGTTTACTATTCCATTTAAATAATCACCGCCATTCATGCCATATTAAGTACAACGATACTTATTTACTACTAGCTGTGCTCGCGACTCTGTTCGCGTGGAATAGTTATTTTGGGCATTATAGGAATTTATTTTTGCAAACAAATTTTTCAGCATTATAAATTATTATAGCTGTTACCCACGACTTGAACCGTTTTCGCAGTGCACGCAACGGCCCCTCAAAGATGAATAATTTTCCCCGTTTTTTCCACATTTGCCAATGTTTCTTCGCTCCTATTAGTTGCAGTGTGATGTTATATAGCCTAAAGCCTTCCTCGATAAATGGTCTATTCAACACAAAAATAATTTTTCAATTGGTACAGTAGTTCCTGAGATTAGCGCATCAAACAAACAAACAAACTTTTCAGCTTTATAATATTGGTATAGATTTAGTGGTTTCAATCAATTTCACGCTTTGTCACCTTATATTAACTCATATCTGCTTAGAATTTAAATGTCAAATATCTCTAACACGAATAACATTTTTGATTTCTGTTTCAGCCACTGCCAATATTAAATCATAAAGCAAAAAATCAAACAAGCACTCGAAATGATTTCGCCAAACCTCTAATGCCTGTTGAAGTATACGCATATAATAAACCTAGAGTGGTCCCTAAAATTGAAATCCCACAAAGTTTTAGAGGTGTTGAAATAGCTTCAAAAATAAGAAACGTGACCAGTGTACAGCCTTCAACACCAAAACACTGGAACGGCAGAATCAATACCACAAGAGAGGTAGCTACGCAAACAAAAGATCATTATTGTCATCCCAACATAGAGTTTATGGAAAATACCATCAAAAAGCTATATGAAAGAATACGATCTCTTGAAAATCAATTGAAAAGACCAGCAGACCATTATACAGACCTTGTTAATTCAGAAAATGATGACACAGACAACCAATCCTATGTTAGCCGTGAAAGCATAGAAGAAAACATGGTAAGTAAGACTTGTTGTAAAGCTTAATATGTGACTGAATTTTTAACTCAATACAAATCAGATTTTCATTATTAAGTTTTTTTTTTTTGTTTTTTTTTTCAGGGTCGAAATGAAAGCACTTTTGATGAGCCTAACCATTTCCAATATATTGGCTATTCGAAAAGAATGCGTTTTGAGAGTCCAGATGATAAACATTTGACCTGTGAAAAAAATAAACAACGAGTATCAAATAACGCCATGACCAATTCAAATTCTCACCTAAAAGCAAAAGATTTGGTACGATATTTTCAAAACCATAATTTTGTAATATGCTTTCTATTAATTTGTAAATAAGCTTACCGTTAACGTTTATTATGTTTTCCAGGTACCCATCGGTGATGGCAATGTAACAGTACCAGCAAGGCTTTTGAAAAACATTAATTGGAATTCTTACACTAGTGCTACTAGGAAATTATTGACAGCTGTTTTTTCTAGAAGGTAAATATAATTAAATTTATTATCACTGACCCATTCATTTAGGACCATAATTCTTCGATAAAGTATACATAGGTAATAAGATACCTAAGGAGAGCACAATAATCATCATCGAATTAACATCAAATAAATCGATGATCTGATGTGACAAGTCTCTGGGTGGCAGATGTAGCTCTTCTCACGTCATCTCTCCCTGCTGCTGGTACGGTGGTGATTGGTTATATATAGGTATCCTCATATTGTTCATAACGGCCTTTACGAGATTTTCACCATGTGATATAGTTATGTCAATGATAAAATTACTCGGCGGCGTTGTGTTGTGACCAGTCCTGCTTACTATCACGACATAAATCTTAACATTATTATTATTCTACTTCCTACCAAGTTTTAATTTTTCTTGTTTCAGAATTTTGGCCACACATTCATTAACAGGCAGACCGTCTCCGGCGTTTCCGAACAAACCTGCTAAGAAGAAATTAGATCCAACTCTAGTAAATGACATAGTACAAACAGTCGTCGAACGTTGCTCAGTGCCAGAAAACGTTGTTAGGTAGGTATTTGTTTGAATAATAGGTAACTAATTCTGAATATGCTCAGTTTAGCAACCCGCAACAATTAAAAAATCGGGAGTTCTCCGTTAGCTTATTGGTAGTGGCTCTGCCTTCTCATCTAGGGGTGCGGGTTCAATTCCCGCATAACATAAGTAATTATGAATATTAAAATTTGTAATTACTTGTGTTGAGTCTGGTCGTTTCTATGTATATTATGTATGTATTTACAAAAGTAAAGTATATATGTATTATATCCGTTATCTAGTACCCATGATACAAGCGTAAGCTTAGTATGGGGCTAGATGGCGCTGTGTGATATGTCCTGAAATATTTATTTATTTATTCTATTACTATGACTCATGTATCTCATGTCAGCAAGATAGTTGATATCTTCACTCACTAAAGTAAATAGGTATAATATTGAAGATACGGACTCTTGTACTAAAATGGCTGATTTATGCATGTATATATTTCTTATTTATCTTTATTATTTCACAGAACCAGCATCACTACCAAATGTGCCGATGAAAGTAAAATGTTCAAAACACGTAAAAACAACAGCAAAAAGAGGCGAACGAGTAAGAAAAATAATGAAAATATTCCCCCAACAACGTCGGAATCAGAATCTGAAGATTACTCGTGCTAAGTTCCAAATAACATTTTAACGCTAGGTGCATTCTTGAGCAACTCTGTGATGTTTTTTTTTAATAGGGGAAGTGATACCTGCATAATACTCTAGTACTTACTTAATAAGAATGAATATTAGCAACTATTTTAGATTTATTCAACAATATTGGAATGCTATGTAAATTATTATAATATTAGGTAAGCTACTTAATTTGGTGCAATGATTAGTGAAATGTTTTCCCAATGATAATTATTTAAAAAGCAATAAAAAGTTTAATAATGTGATGTTTTTTTTTACTATGCACCTAGTTCCAAAAATAATACCTACCTACTTAATACCCTATACTTACCCTGTGCAAAATTGTTGTACTTACCTACTTGTCAAGTTTACTTATCCATTTGCATTTGCACTGGTAACCACCACTAAAAACAAAACAAAACCCAGTAACAAGAATAAAAAAGCAATCTAAAGTACATACCTACCTACTTATGTAAACGTTTGTATCATTGTAAATTTTGGCAACATGCAATATTTTTAGTGAATAAAAAGAACATTAATATAGAAACTCTAAACCGAGTATACTTCGAGCATCAACTCTAAACTTATTGGTTTCTCTTTTCACTGATTTATTCAGATTCAATGATTTTCATCCCGCTTTATAAAAAATAATAGATAAACAAGAATATGCCTACTTCTTTTTAGTTAATATTTTTTCTACTGTTTTTGTATAAAAAACTGAATATTAACTGAAAAGAGGTGGGTGCATTATATTTATTGAAATGTTGAGTATTAAAAGTCCTCCATTACTATTATCTTTTTGATTTGATAAAATATGATAAGAGCCTCACGTTTATTTCACTAAATAATTTTGTTTTTGAGCGCAGTAAATAAAAGCGTATTTTAGTTTTATTTTGTTCATATCCTCGACTCGAAGGGCAAAAGATGGTTGTGTTGAAGAAACTTTAGAGTATGTATAAAATGTTTGCAATATGAGATTTAAGATTTTATTTTTTGTACATAGGCTACAACACACCTAATTTATTAGCAACAATAAACAATAAACAGCAGCCGAAATCAGCAAATTCAACAGAAATAATTGACTCGATCATACAGAAAATATCGACTAAATTTATTTAATTACTATGATTCGACATCACTAAGCTTTCAGCATTACTTGGTGACGTCTTGCCTGTCAAACCAGATCCAAATGTCAAAAGTATTTCAATGGGTGTGCAAAACAGCAAGTCCGAAGTCGTCGAGCAAGTTTCCAAAGAATTGTAGCTAACTACGGAATCAATGGTTGCTTGAACAAGTTGTTTTGATACGAAATTATGCAACAAAAATTGTGATAGTTGTGCTGTGTTTCAATGTGTAGTTTGCCTGAAACGTTTAAACAATGTCTCAAGACGCGGACTTGTCGATATCAGTGCCTCGGTCTCGTGTAAATGAATTCTACAGCAAATATCTCAATTTAGTCGAAACTTTTTACTATGTCACACTATCTGAGAACAAATCGAGTGTCGCGGCGGAAAGAACTGATTATGTGATCTTCAACGTCAGGTTTAACCTGAATCCAGCAGATGGTAGCTTCAATCCTTTGGAAATAATCGATCGGATACAGGTATGTGGTCTTCTATTTGCGTATGCGATGGCCTGATATTAGAAAACAAAGAAAATTACAAAAAAATAGACTCGATTGTCATATCTAGTTGTAAGCTTTGTTCAAGGTTGTTAGGCCCATTGAAAAGGATTGCTTGCATATATTTTGGCACTCATGTCATTTGGCTACTAAGATATAAAATTATCAACATCCTATTGGCTCTATCAATATTGTTGATAAGAAATATGAATTTTCACTGTTTATCATGGAGTGTTATCTCACTATTACAATAGATTCTTAGAGCTGGTATTGTTCTGTACATTGTCCATAAAGCTACATAATGGGTAGGCGACAAGCATACTATTAAATTTATTGTTGAATAGCCATAGTAGATCACTACTCTAGCTTCTTGCAGTACAAGAGTTAACCACCATTGCATCACAATTTACTAAAAAATGCAACAATAATAGAAATTTTTTCACCTTATAACATCTTGTTACATTGGACAAGTCAATTTATATTTTCTTAATTATATGGTAAGTACATACTTAAATTACATAAGGCTTACTAAACTTATCTAACAGTTTAGTCATACACAAATGATGATTCTGACAAAGGCAATCTCATGTATTCATTATAATACAATATCAACTTACCGTGGAAGTTATAGTAATGTTACAATATTTAAGATTCTGAACACTGTGTTTTAGGTGTGTGTAAATCTTAAACATACTTGCAAAGAGGCTAATTTAATTAATATTCTTGACAATAGAAGCTTTGTGAGATAATACAGGTAAAAATTATTCATTCAATCTGTATGAAGGCATACTTACTTAAATACTTAATTTATAATTTTTTTCATGCCCTAAATATATGAAGTGTAGCTACTGGTCTAGAAGTATCTATTTGTTTTGATTTGAGACATACTTAATGTACCTAAGTAATCAAATAACTTGAAAGATAAATAATCAATTAAATATCAATTAATTTCATGTTAACCCTCATAGACTGATGTCTTATGAATAATCCACTAGGCCGGCCAGTACTGCCAGCTGATAATTATTGAGCACCCAAGTTTGAATAAAGTTGTTTTTTTTTCATATATTAGTTTTGACCAAAAACATCAAAGTTAAATGTACTTATTTTGGAAATATTTTTCAAGAACATCTACATATTATATGTATACTTAATGTGTCATTGTTTCTCTAACAATTACTTAATAGTTAACACAGATTAAATAAAAATATTGTACTGAAGGCTGTTATGGGAAAATTTAGAAGATGTGGTAAATATTGATCTAAGAAATTACAACTAGCATGATCTGAGTTAAATAAAGTCACAAAGTTTGATAAAGTCTGAAAAATAATGAGTAAAGTACTAGCTTCCCCACTTATGTACTATTCTCAAAGGCCTACCAAACTCTGGCTAGTTAATGTATGATTAGTGGTATTTTTTAAGCCAAAGCTTACCAGATCAAATGTACAATTTGTTATTACATCCACTATGCACCAGTGAAATAGCATTTTTTTTATTTAAATATAAAACTATTAAGTACTTAACATATTTAATATTAGTCTAGTATTATCCTGATTAGATTTGAGTAGATAGACATGAGTGATTAAATAATAAAACATCAAAGCACTTGGTTAATTTAAAGCTATGTTTAACAGGGTAAACCTACATATCCTCTCTCTGTATGTTTTACATATATCAACATCTCGTATTGTATCTTTTATTGAATCTCTTAGTTTATTATTCTAATACACTACACTATCTACATAATAAATAATAACTATGACGTAAATTACCTGTACCTAGTATTATATTGGGAGATGACTCTGGCCTCGTTACACAGTCTTACGGCTACCACGAGGTCAGAGGATTCACATGTTATTGTACATTATTTACGTCAAATAAACGAATTTTGTATTTGTATTTAAAAAGACAAAGGACTGACTGACATAGTGATCTATCAACACACAGCCCAAACCACTGAAAGGATCGGGCCAAAATTTGGACTGCAGGTAGATTTAATAACTTAGGCATCCGCTTGGAAGGATTTTAGGAAATGCCATTTTTAAACAGGTGATATAGTATAGAGAATGGAAGTTTTCCTTCTTAATGTGAGCAAAGCCGCAAGCACCCACTAGTCTGAAATATAGTTATTTTATTGCTTACCATCAGGCAAACTATGGTCAAGTGCAGACCTGTTTAGGTAAAAAAAAATATTTTTGCTGAAGTATTACTTAATAAGTATGTACTTGTGTTCTTAGATGGTAAAAAACAGTAATAGCATAGGTACATTAAAGTACTACATTTACTTTATGATGATGGGCTTACAAATATTGTTAGGTACATGATGTTTTTGTTGTTTTCACATTTCATGGCGCCAATATGTCGTCGTGTCGAGCGAAATGAATAATACTCCTAAATTAGCATACAGCCGGATTGTTTCCGGTTCAAAAAGGCAAAGAGTCGACGAGCGGCGATGTCATTATCATTAGATGCGATAAGTTAAAAAAGTTTATCGGTGGCTGAGGTCGGTCGGTCGGCGCGGTGTTTGGGGGCCGAGCGAGGCGGTGGCGCGGGCGCAGTGGGCGCGCAACCCGGATCTGCGGTGCCCCGCTTGTCTTCCCCTTCACTCGGCGGGCGCGCGCCTCAGTAGCCTCGCGTCCGCTCGCGCCCGCACGCGCACGCTATGCGGCCTCTACTCGCGCACGCACCAACACGATATTATGTTCGCGGTTGACAACTCCCAGGTGAGCGAGTGTACCTACACCTGACAGCTCGGCGCATCCGACGTGACCTCAGCACGCGGATGTTGCCGCCAGTTTCGCGGAGCGGTTTTGCGTACATCGCATTGTAATGATGTTCATTCATGGCAGCCGATGTAGCGATCCCGGAAGTAGAGCCGGTTCGTTAACGTCATGTAGCTATGCTAATTAACGTGGATAGTGCTCAAACGTTACTCGAAACATGAATAATCCTCTATTCGACTCGTCGATTGATATGCCAGAGTGACGTGAGACGTTATTGTCTAGATATTTTGCATTCAAAATATAATCGCGAGATTTCGCTACGGATCATTAGCTGATGATCGGGAAAAGTAGCTTGTCGTCAATCATTGTATGCAGCGTGCCTTGTCATGAGAACATCGAGATCGTCCAAGAGATAGTATTCGGTCTCATCTCTTGTTTTTTATTGTTTAGTGAAAGCAGTGAGCTCTAATTGTTGCATCTCCATCAAGTAGTGTGCAGTGTCGCAGATGCATGCGGATCTACACATTATATAAACTTTCACCGCTCCACGGCTTACATATATGTGCGTGCGTTATCTTTCATCTACGATAATTCGATCATATCGCGGCTTAATTGATAACACTTTAATTTTGGACAGGATACGCATTCTACGATCGATAACATTAGCTTGATCATATCTTAAGGATGTTCCTTAAATAACAAGATATGTCAATTAGATACATAAGTTCACTGCGAAACTAGCGTCGTTGATTTACCTAGAATCAGTGTTAGGTATTACTTTTATCGGTTAATTTGTACGAAGGCTAAAACCCACAGAAACAACCTTCGCGGATGTTTCGCAAGTAAACAAGCAGCATACGAAACTGTGATGTCGCTTTCCATTTAGATTAAAGTACAAGTTGAGTAACACCTACATGTTAGAAGGGCGATTGTCTTTTGGGAAATTCCTTGTAATGACTTTAAACTTCAATTAGTGTTTAGTGTCTATAGTTCTTTGGATCACGTTAAGAAAAAAATACGAGTTAAATATCGCCCCTAAATCCTATCTAGTGCAGTTAGAATTATATTTGTAGCTGAGCTAAGTCCTTATAAGTAACGTTATGACCTTACACGACAATTCGTTTGTAGTATTATTTTAGACTGTTGTCTATGTTTTTTCCTACTATAGTTAAAAGTTTTGCAATCATCCGTTTATGTGTAAAATGACAAGATAAGCAACACCAATATTCAGTTGTTAGAAGGACCAAATTCAACCGGGGAATTCCTTACACTTACTTGATTAAGTAGTTACTTAATAGTTAATCAAACATTAGCCTTCTTGGTCTTTACCAGTATCTATAACAAATGACTACAATTAGTTTGAGTCTTTCTTTAGACCATGCTTTTGTCTTTCTTCGTCTGACGTTTGTGTTAACCCTGGACTGGAAGGTTGTAAATTAAGATCTAATTGTAAAGTGCAAGCGTGTCACAATCATAAAAAGAGTTGACCTAGAGCTGTTGCCATTGATGTACTTTTAATGTTTTTTCTTCGTTTGCCTTATTTCAATTCTTCTTGCAATCGTTCGTTTATATTATTTAACAACCGCGTGTTTTCTTTATTTTCCTTATGGTTACTGATTGATAATTTTTAAACTCGCTTTATTAAGCTACCGTTACGTCAGATATTTATTTGTAAGTTTTCTTTGAAATCGATTTCTGGGACCAATAAATATAATGTTGCTTGTTATATAACTATGTGTTTAATCTATATAAGTATTTTGGCATATATGTAACTACTTAACTAAGTTTATTACCTTCTAAATTCTAAGTAATTTTCTCTATTATCTTTAATTCTTAGTCTTTGACCAATAAGTGAAAACTATCAATAAAACGCAAGTTAAACGTTATGGGCCCCACTTGACGTGGGATATCATGATGACAAGAATAGAATTAATAAAAAAACCTAATACTCACCGATAACGAGTGACAGTGACGTCAGCGATGCTAATTTGTCTAACGGCAAGGTTGTCAAGGCTCTACATATGTATTAATAAAAATGATTTGCAATAAATAATTTGCAACAATTAGTACTTAATCTCTCTTGAGTCGTATTTCTCATGACTGAGGGTCGTGACTCCCCCGCAGAATTAATCCGCTAGGGGAGTTTTCTTGGGCAGATACATCATGGTGGGCGCCCAGGTCCTTCCACGGAAGGCACATGTCCTCGGATATTGTGGTCCTCAAACATGTCGGTTTCCTCACGATGTTTTCCTTCACCGTTAAGCGAGTGCAAATCCACACATAACTTGAAAATACAAGTCATTGGTGTAGGGCCGGATTCGAACCCGGGTGCGTCTGAATGAAAAGCACACACTGGAACCGCTACGCCACACTCGCTTGGCGAAATAAAAAGTACTTGATTTCCTGGAAAAATCTAAACAATTTAGGAAATGGTCTTATTAGTACTTAATAGTTAGTCATTAATAAGACCAATTCCTAAATTGTTTAGATTTTTCCAGGCAATCAAGTACTTTTTATTTCGCCACAGTGAATTCTTCTAACCACCCTGAGGCCATGTTTCAAGCCTTGTCTAAAAGTGATAAAAACAATTTAGCTTGTTATCAAATATATTATGCCCTATGCAAGGATTGAGTGCGCCAATAATTCTTTTTTCCAAAAGAATATCGCAATCAGCTGATATATAGGCTTCATAATACAATATTTAATTTAACGTTCCACAAATCACATTCAGAGATGATACATTCTGCAATCGTTTCGCCGTACACAACGCACACAAGCTACCGAAGCATTGTTATCTATACTTTGTTATGGATATGCTTATTGTTTGTGTGCATAAATTACGAATTGTAAATACCTACGCATGTAAGAGCTAAGTGGGGCCGCACGGCCGCATCCTGGTCGAATGACGTTCATATATCGTGCGAGGTGGCGCGGCTTCACGCCTCCACCCTATTGGTTGCTCTTATCTCAACAGCGATAGCATTTCTCCTCTAAACGGAACTAATTTTGCTCTCCGCAGTTGCTAACCTACTAACAACAAATTACGCATTCGCTCTCTGAATTTCTTATTCTCATTTCACTTTTGATTCTTGCGGATATATGGGTTTTCACACGAATTCGTCTATCTGCGTAATATATTCAAAGAAAAAATGACAAATTGTCTGCTACAGTTTTTGATCATGTTTTGGAATATAGGTACAATTTTATCTTTTGGCCAGGAAATGGAATGGAAGTGTCATATAATCATATAACCTTATCGGAGTGTTTTAGGTTTACAGATATTTCTCTAAGTTACGTTTTGCAACATGCATGACGCATGTACCGATAACCCGATTGCCGATTTGATACAAATGATTAATTTTATTACTTGCCCTTTATTTACGTCTGCACATAAATTTGATAAATCGTTGTCTGACGTCATTGTTATCAGCGAATAAATACACAGATTATTATAATTAAAGTAACATAATGTGTAATTAAAATTAAGGAAGAGTTTCTAAATTAATTAATGTAGCTTAACGTTATTGATTGTAAAGATGTCTGTAGGTTAAATCTGGTTGTTTACTTAAAACATGTACTTAAGTATTTTTTACGAATCTTATATAAATATATATGTATATATATATATACTTACTTTTACACATTTAAATATATTAAAGCAACGAGTACAAAACCTTTCAGTGACAATATAACTAATAATGAATATCGAAACTTTTTACGCTGCTTTTACATAGAGTAACACTAATTCTGCTTCTGATAAGAACAGTCTATGTATAAATCAGTACCTTGTGCTTAAAATCGTGGAGACTGTATAAAATTTTAATCTATCAGTTATGAAATATCAATAAAACACACGGGGTCGGATGACACGTTAAATTGTAAGTCCCGGTTGTTTGTCTAGTACGGCAGTCGTTAAGCCATGTCAGAGCCCTTAGGGCGGTTTGAAAACTCTCGACACCAGAGTTGGCCACTCTCATTCGATAAGAAGAATAAAACACAGTAAGCTATCACAGTGCTATAAACTTTGTTTTAAAAAAAAATACTTAATAAAATCATTTTGTTATGTTGTATAGTTTTTTGTATATTAAAACAGGTTCACAAACATAAAATATATAAAGTTTAAACACGCACCTACACAGAGAAGCAAGGAAGTCCATGCACTGGCGTTTAATGGTAAACAGTAACATTCTCGATTTAGAGAATAAATGAGGACACTGCCTTTTAACGCATTACGTCATTTACAGCATTACAATACGATGGTCGTTACCGGCGACTGTTGTTACATAGACCTGGTTGTACTCTATCGAATTTAATTTAGGTTTTTGAGAGAGTTACAGCAATTAGCTGAATTCAGATTGAAATATAATGTTAGCTATATTTTGGTTGGATCGCAGATTTTGTTGATACTCATAGGTAAAAAACTAACTTAGAAAAAACCTAAGAAGTTAGATTGTTAAAAGAGCACAATCAAACCTGCTTATTTAATTGAGTGAATGATATTGCAAATGTAAATTGTGTAAAACAAATATGTTAGATCCAACAATAGAAGAACAAAACTTTACTTTCACACATAGTAGGTAGGTATCTCTTTAGCAGTACCTCAGTAAAATAATGAATATGTCATTATATTATGTACACATGTTTACTCTGTCTATGTAACTAAACTAATTAACACTAGTAGGTATAGTTATAAGTGTTTTCATTGAACCACCTCAAGGAAAAAAATGTAAACAAATAGATCTACCGTAGCAAAAAGCGTTTCTAACAGAGTGGGATTATCCACTGGGTTTTCTTTAAACGTTTACTTTGCCAAGGTAAGGAAATTGCTAGTTAGTAGTTGATTAAATTATTTATCAGGCGTCACCTTCTAGGCAAGCGTGTTTCATTGCAAACTACATCAGTGCTCAATATTAGGCGAAATATAGTCAAAAATTTAAAACAACCCTTACCAAATTATAAAAATCTAGATAGGATTCTAATTGAGAATTTCTTGACTCTTTCTACAAACGAGATTTTGTAACGTAAAACTTGATTTTAATTTCGAATGCATGTCAGTGACACATTATTAAAATATGCGATACCTCCTATTAAATGAGCTATCCAATCATCATTATACTTGACCTCAAAATATTAGATACATCACGAACTCTACATAGTAATATATCAAATTGTCTGTTCATTTCGCTATTTGGGCTATCTATTGACGCACACAAAACCACCACGATTATTATACCCAGTAATAATTAATTATACATCTATTTTAGTTTTAGCAATTAACTTTTTTGCTAAGTTTAAAATACACACGCCTCAACTTCGAAAACAATTTGAGTGTCAATGTTTGCGTATCATTAATTTAAACTCAGACTAAGCTGGTGACGTAGTAACAACCGGATGTAGATACCATGTAAAGATTTGATTTGTGTGATGTTTTGTGTTTACGACGAATAAAGTGATTCTCCGTTGATAACCGATTGTACGATACAGTTAAAACTTTGGATATCTATGAACATTGTAGGTAGGTATATCAGTTTACTTAATAAATAAAAAAGTGGCATTCACGTTTAAACCTGCATTGGATGACTCGATAAATTAGGTCCTTTGTTAGAGCCGCTCTGCTAATGTGCCAATCTATTTATAGGTCTTGACTATCATCGTTTAGCAATTGTTTAATCCTGGCAGTGGCCCCTAACGATATTTGAAAACTTTGACACAAGACTCTTTAAGAAGTTCGCTACTCTAATGCAAACTCCTTCCTTAATCAAAAAAGTTTCAACTATTTATAACCTACCTCCACAGTGTTGTGATCGTTGCTTTGCCACATTGCATAGCGCGCATTATCGTTCGGAGCGAGTCTGTGTATATTTTTTAGAAAGTTGCATCCGGCTCGATGGTAGGCGGGCCGCTTCCGCGCGAGCCCGGATGTAAGTCTCCCGAGACCTACTGAACTTTTGTCGACAATAATGGACACATGTTCTGTCTGTATGCTTTTTTTTGTTATATTATGATAGGATAGTAATGGAATGGGTAGCCTTAGGCTTGATCACAGATCCCTTGATGTGCAATTTATTATTTATTAATTAAATACTTAGGTACTCTTATTAGGTTTATTGTAGTATGTGTACTATTCTAATAATTTTGTGATAAATTGATAGTGGGCAAACCATTTGCGAAAAGGCAAGGTTTTGTTATGTATGTTATTGCATTTATTCTGGATATTCACAGCCTCCTGCTAACTAGGATTTATCCAACAAGATTTCCAAGCAAATCACGATCTTTATTAAACCCTAATTACGTTTCGAATAAGATTACGCCGGAGAATTGCGGCGGCTACTTCAAGATCTTCGTGATAAACAATTTCTAGGATGCAATTAGTAGTTCATTGCGTGAGTACTCGGACTGGACTCGGTAAAGGTTCGCATTAATCTGAAACAAATCTGGCCGCAGTTTCTCAGCGGAGCGAGCCAACTGGGTCTCGATGCGGATCTTGCGCTGTGACTAACCAGTCTGCTGTGGATTCAGCTCTGTAACTGTCTCCTGGCGAGAGTATGCGGTTAAAGACCAACTATTGAGAGATGTTTTCGAGGATTTTTGTAGAATAATGAATTATAACCGGTATGTTCGGAGTTGCGCACACGCTAAAGGTCAATGATCATCTGTAGATCCGCTTCGGCGCCCTCATGACCCTGTCCGGAGCCGGCTTCGGTTGTACTCGAATAAAATTTGCTTATGGATCGATACTCATCACCGTGAAGCTCTTTATTACACTCGAATGTGATCAAAGATATTCCCAAAGTAGCATATGAGCTACGTTTGATATTATTAACGCAGTATAAGACAAATAAAAAAAATCCGATATGATAATTGATATTTGAACGAGCGTCCAAAGGTAAACAATTAAACATACAAAGTTGCTGCGTTGTATGAAAGTATATACCTACTTTAATGTACTGTATACTATATACTATTGATACAATCTTATTAATCTTGCGACTGTCTTTTTTTGTCTCTGTCGCATTCTTAGTGGCGACTTATTTGCAATTCTTAAAGCAGTCCGTTTGCGTCATATGCTATCAAATATACGAGGCCATCTCAAACTAACTACAAAGCGTTTAGAAATAGGTATCTAACACATTTAACATTTTTATTTTTAAGAACTTTCTTCGAACGTAGGTGCTCTACTCTAATCTTATTAAAATAAGATGACTATTCTAATCTCATCTTTTCATAATATAGCTTTTGGCGGTCTCACGCCCAAATTATAATGCACACCAAAAAATATAAAAGCTTCTTATCAACAGAATCGTATAAGAATCGTCATCCTCATTGTATTAAAGGTACATCTTGTATTATCACAAGTGTGATTGATTACGAAATTCTTGTAAACCTAATTAACCCTTTTTATCGCATGATAGCCTTACGTTTAGCTTAATCTACCTGTGGTGAGAAAGATAGAAAGAAAACATATTTGGGAAAAAATATACATCTTTAAATTCCCGACTAATTACATATACAATAAAGATGTATAAATTTGCCACATTCACAATTTGCCTCGTTTCAATACTAACTATTGGCTCGGGGAGCACCAATGCTGTTAAACAACACTCGGTAAATTCAAAGATGCAGCATGCTTATCTAGATACATCTTATTGATTTGAAGAGTCTTTATAATAAAACTATGATTATTGTTGCAGAAATATGTGGAATCATCACTGGGCTGGGGCGGCGAGCGCGGCGAGGACTCGAGCTACGACTCGGAGTGCGAGGACGAGGGCTCGCACCGCGCCGCGTCTCGCACGCCCTCCGACACCCTCGCTGCGGAGTTTGCGGAGTACATCACCCTCACGCCGCCTGCTCCGCAACACAACCAGGTGGGGACTGCGATTTACTGTGGGCTCTATGTATATGGTTAGGTATAAAAAAAAATACAAACCCTATATGTATATTTCAAATTAATAATTTGTTGAGATATCAAGTGAACACATCTTTATTAGGTTGGTATTAGCAATTCTTGCACAAAAATATTATACAAAATAATGTGAGCAATAAGGATTTTGATTTGTAAATTCATATAAATTTTGTAAACATAAGCAACATGTTTAACCTTCATTTAAAAATGTATAAGTTAAGTATTCATATATCTATTTTATTGAGTAGTAGAAATAAAGGCTATTTTTATTTTACTATCGCAATTTTAGAATTTGGATCCCATGTATCCTTTTGGATTCATTAATATTTTATTTTGTTGATAAATATTTTGAATTTAAACACTTCACAATAAAGAGAAAAGACTGAAACAAGACTTCTTATTACTGCATACATTTATTACGATAGCTTATATTACAATAATTATTCTAATTTAATAAATTATACTGTCTTAAGATGTTGTCAACAAAATTACTTATAGCTATCAACAACATTATCTTTCAGACAAAGATCGAGTTCGCAGTAAAGCTGGGCTACTCGGAGCGGTTGGCCCGCCAGGCGCTCTCCCGGCTGGGGGCTGACCCTCCTCGAAATGAACTCCTGGCCGAGTTGATAAAGCTCGCGTCGCAGCAACCTGCGCGCGCGCTGTCTCCCCCGCCGCCGCCCGAGCCCGAGCTGGCGCCCGAGAGGGCACCCCTCAGGCATATTGTAATAGATGGCAGTAATGTCGCTATGAGGTTAGTTGCTTGGCCATTATCTAAATATATAAAACTCAAAGTTATCTATCAACGCACAACCCAAACCACTGGACGGATCGGGCTGAATTTTGGCATGCAGGTAGATGTTATGACGTAGGCATCCGCTAAGGAAAGTTTTTTGGAAACGCCGCTTTTAAAGGGGTGAAATAGGGGATGCAAGTTTTACTTCTTAATGCGAGCGAAGCCGCGAGCATCCACTAGTCTGTACATATAATAAAGCTGAAAAGGGTCAAAATTTAAAAAGAAGATATTAGAAAAAAAAAGTTTGGATATACTTTAAATCTATAATAAAACACGTTTCAGATTTTATAATTTTTGTCTGTTTATCTGTTTATTGAAACGCTCATGACGCAAAAAAGGCTGAACGGATCATCATAATTTTTGGTATGTAGGTAGTATAAGGTCTTAGAAGTGTCATAGGCTACTTTTTATCTCTAGTTTTGAAATAAAGAATAACTAGTTGTCAACACAGTCATACTAGAATCAAATTATGATGATCCTACTAGCATTTCATACGAATTGGTCTGCTATTCGATTGTGACGATATAAGAAACATACACACACAATCATATATCATAGTTAACGTATGTATGTAATTCCGAAATAAATGACTTCTATTCTATTCTATAGTTACAAACTGTCGACTTCATAATAGTAGTGTGATGTATCTGATCTATATACTTGGACAAGACATTTCAAATGATAGATTTTCATAAAGTGTTATTTTCTTGTCCATAGTCATGGCAACAAGGAGGTGTTCTCGTGTCGCGGCATCGAGATCTGCGTGGCGTGGTTCCGTGCGCGCGGTCACACTGAGATCACAGCCTTCGTGCCCAAATGGCGCAAAGAGGCGTCCCGTCCTGACAACCCCGTGGCCGACCGCGACGCACTCGAACGACTGGAGAGAGACCGTGTACTTGTCTACACGCCCTCCAGGTTGCTCGGTGGTAAGCGCTACGTGTGCTACGACGACCGGTACGTGCTGCGCCTCGCTGCAGAGACAGATGGCGTCGTCGTCTCCAATGATAACTACCGCGACCTCGCCGCCGAGTCTCCAGAATTCCGCAAGGTGGTGGAAGAGCGGCTCCTCATGTACTCGTTCGTGAACGACCGCTTCATGCCGCCCGACGACCCGCTCGGCCGCTCCGGACCGACCCTGGACGCGTTCCTTCGTGCGCCTGCGCCGCGGACTGATCCTCCGCCCGCGTGTCCGTACGGTCGCAAGTGCACGTACGGTAATAAGTGCAAGTTCCACCACCCGGAGCGTGCTGGTCGTCCGCACAAGTCCGTGGCCGAGCGACTGTCTGAACGTGCGGCGAGACAGCTGCGTGCACGTGACTTACACACAGTGAGCCTGCCACCTGGAGGTCGCGCGCCGCTGGTGGACAAGCGGCCGCTGGCGCGCGCGCACTCGGCCGCACCTCGCCTGCCTGACGTGGCGCTCGCTACGCACTTCGACCGCGCTCAGGTGGCGATGCCGCCCGGCCCGTCCCCGCTGTCCTCCTGCCCGCCACCCGACGCTAACCCGCACCGCAAGCTAGCGCGCCAACTCACCTTGAACCCCGCATGCGACCCGCGCCTGCCGCAGCACGCAGCAGCCCTGCGCACGGGCAGCGCGCCCGGCGGCGCGGGCGCTGTGGGAGCGCGCGCTGCTCTGTCCCTGTCCCCGGCGGCGTCAGACCCGGCGCTGCAGCAGTGGGACGCTCGCCGCCGCATGCACTACCACCTGGCCGGCATCTTCCCCGAGGCGCAAGTGGCGGAGGCGATGGCTCTGTACCCCGACGAGACGGACGCGCAGGCGATGTGCGCCGTGATCCTGGCGCGCTACCGCCCGAGCGAGCCGCCGCCGCACTGACGCGCCTCACACACGCGAGTTGCTGCCGATTTTTATTGAAAATCGCGCGGATACATTCGCCGTCGACCAGAACACCGCGATTTCATACCTCTGGCACATGAAAGGTACCCTTGATCTTTTATGTGCTCACAGGATGGAATAAAGCGGTAACATCGCCACAGAATGTGAGGCTAGCGTAATCCTAGCCTGCCGGATACAAATGTCGCACTACATTTTAATAAGCATTCTGTATACTTCCTTATATTCTTCTCTAATATAATATGCTTCTGAGAAGTATATTTAAGTAAGCTTTGTAACTGTTTATTATTTTTTAATCTGTTTTCAATATTAATATTCTATTACTAACATGTTGACCATTGTGATTTGTGATATACTGATTTAAAATGACAAATATGTATTCAGTAAGTTTAAAAATTTCATGTATCTTGCTTATTGACTAAACCAGTGAGTCACTGAGGTCCTATATGCTACCTGTAAAGAACTAAGATTTAGGAAATATGTTTACTGCGGAAGCAGCTGTACTTATGTTATTGTATACTTTAAGTAAGGACACTACCTGCATCTCTTCACATCCAACTAACAATATAGTCACACTAACATTCTTGTCTTGCTTCTATTAGATTCCTATACATATATTGTAACTATATTTAGGTGAAAAGGGCCAGCTATGTTTATTGACTAATAGTCATTATTGTTATAGATAAATACACAGAAATTTGTTGTTTGATTTTATTAAATTGAACTGATTAAAAACTTAAATGCAATGCATCGATTGAAAATGTAAGATAAATGTATCTACCACCATGCTTTACTCCATACATTGGGAGTTTATTATTATTTGTACAGAAGGTGGCATGGGGTAGAGCATGGTTCATTAGTTATTATACACCAGGCCTTACCAAGGTCCCATCTTATTAGTAATCTATGGTAAGGTTTGGTTTCAGAAATGAGAAATATGAAAGGATGACAAGTTCTTTGCGATTACAAATTGGAATCCCGAAGTATTTCTGATTGCTGAATGATTTGATTACATTCCTTTAGGAATGCTTAACATAATTCATGTCTTTTTTTGACATTATAGCATTAATATTTTATAAATATTATTACAATTATAATAAAGTTTATCTTATTATGAAATGTTTATTTTCTTTTTGTCCTGTTTTGGTTGTTTGTTATTAGTTTCAAAATCATGGTCATGTAAGCTTTCCTATCTGTAGGGTTTTCTTCTGGTTTTTTGTCGGAAAATTCAATGAAGTCTTGTCCAATAAAAGCCTTCTTAGGTTTAGGTCCTTCTTGAGATGGATTGAAAGCTCTACTACTTTTACTAGTTCTGTATAAGTAGGTAAAAGGTGTAGATGGTTTTAAAGATTCTTTAGCACTTTCAATAATTTCATCTACTTCCATTTTACTTTCACTCAATTCAATTTTCAAAATTTCTTCTGAGCTTCTCTCTTTCAGAGGTAGAGGTACTTTATGTGACTTTGTTACATCTGCAACTAGGCTGCTGATTTCTTTTAAAAAACCAACTTTTATTCCAAGACTACTTGTTGGAATGCCAAAATTCTGTGAAGTTATATTTCTCAATCCTTCCATACATACCACAGGCACTTTATGTGTGATACTAGCTTCTATTAATGGCTGTACAATAGCTCTAGGGTTTACAGTAGACTCTATAATCATTGTGGAACATTCTTTATTATTGACAGACTCAGTACATTGTCCTATACCAAATATGAGACCTTCCACTTTTCTGAAAATAGAGTAAAAAATAGTTAACAAGATCATCTATTTAAGAAGAAACTTTTATTTTTATCTACTGTCTTAGTTGTTAGTAGACTTGAATATTGAAGTTAAAAAGCAGGTACTAAGTTTAATATGTGGAGGAATAAATAAACAATGATATTAACAACTCAATGGATTAGTACTAAATTGTAGTAAAACACATATATTTACAAAGTTACTAACAGATACAGGTTATATACGAAAAAAATTAACTAATATTTACATATAATTCACAAGTATATACAAAAAAGACTTAAACATACAGAAAAACTCACAAAAAAAACAGAAATTTACAAAAAACATATTTTCTGTGTTTTTCTGTATGTTTAAGTCTTTTTTGTAAAACACATACTTAATACAATATAAAATTAAAAACTTACTGTATTTTAGGTTGTTTAGGCCTTTGATCCTTAGGTATAGATTTTAGTTCATTCCAATGAAGTTTCTTGAATTCTGGTATTTCTACTTTTTGCTTGACTAGAGTGCTCTCCAGCAATTTTGATTGTTCATCTGTTATTTTTGGCCTGCAAAATAACTCTGTACTCTGTAGTTAAATCACTTTTATTGAGGAAATCCATTGTAAGTGTCATAAGTAACTAATTTTAAAAACATTATTAGAACTGTTTAATTTTTAGGATATTATTGAGACTTCCGGTCAAGAACTTAATATGGGTTAAGATTTAACCAGAATGATAAGTTAATACTTACAATATTTAAAATAGAATAGGATACATTTCTTACCAAAACACTGCGTCTGGTCGACTTAACGTGTTCTTGATAGTTTTCTTGATTTTACCTTTGCTTATGTTCTTTTTCTTATGCAAAGTTTCAGCTGCGGCTTTTTTTGTTTCCATTGTTAAAATTCCTGTACCTATTAATTAAAGAATTAGCCCCGAAAGTAAAGCATGAAAACTTTCAATTCAAGACAACAAAAACATAACATAACCTCAAAAATGTTTATTCCTTTGACATTGACAGCCAGTTATTAAATGTGACTTGCAAATATTTCAGCATTTATCCAACATTTAATCGTTATCATCATCTATCGAATATTAATCGTAGGAAGATACATATTGATAAGATACATAGTGTATTATTAAGTTATATGAATAAATGAACTTTGAACTATTGAAAGCATGTCCATACCTACTTGTAAATACGCTACGTCAGGCGAGGTTGTGGTCAAGCGTGAAGCTCCTTTACATTAAAAAGTCCCTCTCCCAAAGTCACATATGGTGCATAAAGAATGGCTCTAAGAACTATTGTTAAGTACGTTATGTTCTGCAAATTACTTAATAAATGACTAACTTACTATGGTAATCGTGCTATGTTACCGCCCATCAATCACACATTTTATATAATGTATGTATTTTTTTTGTACCAATGTAAACCATTACATACCTAAGCAGGTAGGTAGGCATAAAACCTACCTGTTAATTACCATACCTACAAGATAAATTTCCTTCCGTAACGCTAAGTTTTACAACATGGAATTTCCAAACGCCAATTGTCTTAAATCTTTTACGACAGTCGGCAAGACAAACAGGGGTGCGCCACAAAAGAATATAAATCTCCGCTAAGAAACTTACTAGGAAGTGGCTTGCAAAAAAAGATAGGATTTTTTGTTGGTGCCGTTAGCGAAATGCATTGTTGGGGCGCAGGGCGGGGGTAGCGGTAATCATGCATTGAGGGTTGCAATGGAACTTTTACCTGCAAGGGTCTAATAGTCCGACCAGTCTATTGCTGTGTGTCGGGGTGAAATGTCGCGTAGAAACGAGAACTGGCTTCTGGTGGAATGGAGCGCTGGTGGTCGCGAAGCTGTCCACATCAAGTCACTTCTCAAGCCCTTTGCGAAGGACTTGCAGGTCGGTTGCGTGGTAACCCTACTGTGGCGAGGCGAGCCGCAGACCGCAACACTCATTGCTCGTGCCAGTAAGTCCTTCCTTATTTTATCAAATTAGATCGATGAATCAATAAGTGTGGGTGATTTCATCACTCCAATAAGCTCCTATTGAATATACCTATACCTACATTATATGCACGACTTACTTATTAGTTCTACTGTAGAGACAAATTATTTTTTAAACTTAGCTAGCTTTAAAGCAACACGTGTGATTATTTCTATCTTTCTTGCTTTGCTATTATGTATGAGCAGGTAATAAGTAAGACCCATTGAGCTTTTGCCTGCGCCCTTGTACCCACCATAAAATCAAATATAACGGTTGCACATCCCCTCGGCATATTGTCTTATTTTTATGATAGGACCTTTCTATTCAAGTTACAAAAGTTTTTGTCAGTTACTTGTAAGAAGTTATAGAGTGTAGTGATTTTTTAGAGTATTTAGTTTCACACCATGGCTTTACCGCTTTTGAGTAATCCGCAGATTTTATTATTTCTAGGTGAGTAGGTATTTAAGATATTTTTCCAAGGAAATTAAAACACCTACTTCACATTTTAGTACCCAATTTGGAATACTATTCTTAGTTTTCGGCATTATTCAGCTTATACCTACCACTTCTCAGTAATGCAAATAAGTATTTTAGTATTTCTTGATAGATTCCCAGAATTATTATCTTGGTAATAGAATAAGCTGGAATGTTAAACAGTTCGATTCATTTCAGACGAAATTATTAGTTTCGAAAACTAATAATTTCGTCTTTATCCTCTTTATATATATTTAATTGTGTTTTAAACCAAAACGTAAGCTAAGATTAAATTTATCTCTGCCAATAATGTAACCCGACTTAATCAATCCGGGATCGTTAAATGTTTAATCCGCGATTTAATCTATTCCAGTACCTATCTTATTAATTCATATCGGTTCGGCCCTTATTACGAAAGTATACTCAAGTAAGTAGGTACTTACAATGTGAACTTGATACATAAGATGTATGTATTCTCAAAAGAAAAGTACCTACCTTATATAATTATTCAAATACCCATGACCCAATCGTTTTCTTAGGTATGGGGCTAGATGGCGCTTTGTGAAATGTCTTTTACTTTTTAATGTCCAGGAGAACGCGATCAGTTGTGCACAAGACCGGACGAAGCTGTCGCGGGGCCGAGCCCTAAGCCGGATGAGGAGCCCCGGGACTACTCCCCGAGCGGGTCTTCTTGGGCACCCAGCGGGGAAGAGGATTCTGGGGACTCCGATAATGTGAGTTATTCATATATGACAATCCAACTATTTCGCAGAAAGTAGCTAGTTGAAAGGTATCTTAGGTAATTTTGTTGGTTCGTTTAGTAGTATTATTATATATTCGGTTTGGTTTAGTAAGTTTTTACAAGTAGAGCTTGCTAATTCGAATACGAGTTTTTAAAAATAAATTCTTACTGCTCTAGTTATTTACTTACATATGTGTCTAATAACAAATGATAGCGATAGTTTTGGTATTTGACTCGTGAATTTGTTTGTGAGTGTCGTTAAGTTTCAATTATGTTTGTTGATTGATTGATTCATAATGCTGATAACTTATTTCTCAGGAAACACACAAAAAGATCAAATTGGAACACAGCAAGCGCCACTTTATAAACCGTCGAAGCAGTAAGAAAATCATGACCCCTTCACATCGCGCCCCAGCCGTGATACCGAAGATAATGCAAGACGCCCTTAAATTACAAGATTCCAAGAACGAGAGTCGGAAACGAGCTCACAACGGGGGCAGCCGGAACGGATCCATCAATAAATCATTACCAGACTCCACAAAGAGAAACAATACGAGCGAACTGAGCGGACAAACCGTCACAATCGACGCCCGAGAACTCACAGCCATTAGCAACAGTTTCCGCGTATTGTTTAGAATGATAGAGGAACTAAAACGACCTAACTTACAAATAAACTCACCACAACCATGCTACGAAGTCCCAATAGAAAACTCTAATCTTAAAACATATCACGACACAAGCATTCCTGTTACAAATGAAACGGTGATAGAGGCGGATGAAGAATTTGAAGAAAACGAAGAATACGAGAACGAGGAATTCAATCGGTCTGACGATAACGTTTTGATCACGAACAAGTATGATAATCAGTACAACGCTTCGGTGATTAAGCCAGTGAATAACAATCAGTACACGGCGCAAGTGAATCCGGGAGTGAGAAGTGAAACTACCACGCAGAGCCAAATTGAAGGCAAAGATTCGGGAAATTCTGAATGGGTAGGTATTTTAGTTATAAAATTAGTGCCTACTATTATGTATATATTCCTATATAACATACTTGTATAAGTTTTAGCTTTTGTTATTGTAGGGAACCTTATACCTACCGTTTGCGTTATAGGGAATGCAAAATAATAAGAAAAGTCGAACAGCTTGCGGATATTTTTTTTCCCAAATAATTCTTAAATTAAACAACCATAGTGCGGGCTTAACACTTGACAAAATAACAAATAATTCATAAATACCTAAAATACCAATTTAATAATATATTCATACTTACATTTTTCTAATTAGTTTCCATTTTTCAGGTCCCGATCGGAAGTGGCAAAACTTTAATCCACATGGATCAATGGAGGAAAGTGAATTGGAAGTCTTTCACCGTGGCTACCAGAACACTGCTTTTAGCTGTGTTTCCTAGAAGGTATGATACTGACTCACAAAATATTCATTGTAAATATTTTTATTATATTTATGTTACTATACTATAGTTCTTAGTTCCGTAAAGATTAACCAATTTTCGAACTACTCAAGTTTGACGTCTTGGCTTATTTAAAAGCATAAAAAATTATGGCTAGGACCACAAGCTTATGTAAAATTAAACAGTTTAATAGAACACAAGAGCCCACAGCTGAGACTGCAAAAAGAAATCACTCCGCCGCGTGTCATCCGTATCCGCTCTATCAATTCTCATTATATTTTCCAGGATACTAGCCACACATTGCCTGACGGGCAAGAAGTCGCCTGCGTTCCAGAACAAGCCAGCAAAGATGTGTCTCGACCCTAAAATCACTTCTGACGTCATCATGGAGATCATGGACCGATTCAGCGTCAAAGAAAACCTAGTCAGGTGAGATTTACTAACTAATTTATTTACGCAAATTATGGTGTTTACGTAATTTTACATACATAATATGTAGTTAAAAATTATATCCACACACAAAACCTCCAAAGTATGTTGTTAATTATTAATTAATCATTCTTGTGGGTATTTTTTACGTGAGATTTGCGTTTGGCTACAGCCCGCCTGATGTTAAGCATTGCTGCAGCCTAGGATGTAACACGCTTACCTAGAAGATATGTATGTACCTATTACCTACCTGTTTCGGTATTATTTTAGTTACTCCGGGGCCTGATGTATTTCTCCTCCTTAGTCGTTCTGAGGGTCGTGACTCCCCTCAGAATCAATTCGTTTGGGGATCCTCTTCAGATATATGATGTATTTCTATTAATTTATTTTAAGGCATGAAAAGTGTAATCCAGGCAAGCGCGCTAGATCGTAGATTATAACGTCGCTTAACATCAGGCGAGTTGTAGTCAAGCGTTAGCAAATCTAGTTTAAAAAAAGTAACACACTCGTTGATACATATATATATATATATAGATAACTTTCGCTTAGTAATACCTTAATTAATGTAATTTTATACAGGGAGATAAGTGATCGCTCATGTGATTTAACGTTTTCATGTTTTTTCAGAGGAATTATCACAACAAAATGCGCAGATGAAAGCAAAATGTGGAAGCAAAGAGCTAACAAAAAGAAGAGTCTATCACGGATTTCTGCCAAAATAAGTAATCAAGAAAATGAACCGCCCAACAAAGAGAACTTTGAACAAACTAACCATGTCGCTGCTCAATAAAGTGATGTAGAAAATAGGATAATTATAAGACGAACGTTATATGTAGGAATACTAAATTATCTGTGAAGTTATCTGTGGAGCCACAGTCGGATTATCTGAATGAAAATAACATAAATGAGTAATCAGTTTTCACTCTTTTGATAAATTGTATACGATGTGTAATTTAATTTTAAGTATTCACAAAGAACATAAATAAATAAAGTCTAATTTGGGCTGTGAAAAGTCACTATTTTAATAATGTAAAATAAAGTATACGACAAGCAATACAAAATGTTTATTCATATTTCCTTTTATTAAGATTGTTTTTAACTAAGTAATATATAAAATAAATAGGTAACAAGTTGAGGGAGGTTGACTAGAAAATTTTAGTTAAGCGAGGTATCTTTGGTAATTACAAAAAGTACATTATCTTAAAATTATTAGCAAAATGCATCAAATTACAAAATGCTTAGCAATGCACTCTTTCCCTTCAACCCACTTATCATACCGTCAACTGTAATTCTTGAAATTAAAATGTTTTAATCAATATAATCAATAACTGATTAAAAGCTTTCACCATCTTCCTCATTTAGGATTGCATATTGTTCTGTACCTACTTATCAATTGTTAAATAATTTTGATATTCTTTTACATGTGACACTGTTAATTCTCACAACATAACATATCATAAGCTTCTCTGTTGGAATACAAATACAAAAACAGATACAATTGTATTGTATTTGTTAAATAATAATTAATAATGTTAAATATAACAACAAATACAATACAATTGTTGTTTGTATTTGTGACACTGTTGATTCTCATAACAACATCTCATAAGCTTCCCTGTTGGAATATCCCTGGAGGTGACAAAATGATGTCCAGGTTGGTGCTAGCAATGATGGCTCTCATTAGCATCATCTCATCAGGCGTGAACCTCCATCCACTCAGGTTCCCCAGACTCTGCAGCTTGGGAAGGCACTCCATGAGGAGTTCCACGGTCTCGCAGGAAAGCCGGGGGGCTATGGGGAACCAAATGGATTCGAGATTGTCGAACTTGTATCGCCGGACCAGCCTGGAAAAGATATTGGTAGGTACTTAAAATAATAAACTAATCATAGCAACTAAATAATCATTTTTTTTAACTAGATAGGCCCACGCTTGAATACAACCCGCCTAATGTTAAGTAACGATACTACTGATACTGACTGATTGATATTATTTGATTAGGAGATGGCTGCAAAAGAAGCTTATGTATTTTCTTGTATTTAATCAAAATTCTCTGGCTATGTCACTCTTATGTACCGACACCCTCACAATAAAAAATGTTCACGATCCGTCGCTTCGTTAAACAAGAGCAAACAGACCAACAACAACACTTTCGTGTTTAAATCGTGGTATTATTCTTAATTGTTATCATAATTATTAGTCTCATTCTCATCTCTTACTCGACAAAATGAAATTATGAGTTCGCATTGTAAATATCAGAAAACAATTGTGCCTTTAATGCTTTAATGTTTTAAAGCGGATAGATCAAGACCATTCTCAAGTGCATTGTTTTTTATGCAACTTGGTATCTAGTGATATTTTATAGTTAATTATTCAGCGAAGGCATCGTTTATACCTCACATGCTTACTGTATGTTCAAGTTAAGCAAGAAGTGAAGTAACGCAATACGTGATGCGACTGCGCATAGGCCTAATTTTCGCAAGGGAAAGTAACTTGGCTTAGGTTAAATCGCCACACAACAATACTAACAGAGAAACGCATAAACGAAAGTGATGTTTCGAGTCACGAAAACAATAGAATCGTGGAAAATTATGATTGTAATAGAAAACATATACTCACCGAGCCATATCTTGATCGTCGAGTTTGATTTCATCTCCGATGATCAACTTTTTCAATTTAGGGCTACCAGTCATCAAATACTTCAGACAAGAGCTCGATAAATTCCCTTGAATGATCTCAATGTGTTCCAAACTGTTAAACGGGATCTCTTCCTCGTGCGTCGCAGTCTGTATCTGGTAGAACTCTAAGCTCTCCAGATTCCTGCAAGTCTCCGCTATTCTGGTAAAGTTGAAAGACCCTGACGCCCCGGACAACATCAATGTCAGTATTCTATATCCAATCTTGTCGAGCAGCTGGTGCAACTCGTGGCATTGGAATTTGTTCAACTTGATCTTATTCAAACAAGACAACTCTTTTAAATGCTGCAACGTACCCGAGTCGGGCTCTTCTAGGTAAATCGTTTCCACCTTAGGACATAACGCGACGATCGCTTTGATAGTCCTCAGATTGGTTTGCACGTCATGAACGTATTGTAGTTTAGTTTTGAAGTCTGGAGGGCAGTCTGTGGATATGTGGTAGATAGATTTGCCGACGTACGAGTAGCTGCCGAGGTTGGTGAGGTTAGGCAAGGCGCGTATTAATAGGGCGACATCTGTGTGGTCGATGTTCTCTTCGCCGTACATTCCAATGTTTACAACCGTGAGACTCTGTGTGAGTTGCGGGTTGCCTCTCAACATAGCGTCTATTCCGATCTCCGTGATATCGGTCTCGCCCGATATATCCAGCAGCTTCAACACGCTGTTATGTTCACCTATATACTTGAGCACTTCGTCATTGGCTATATGCGGGATATTTAACACCGTTAAATTCTTCAAGTTTTTAATCATCTTGTACATTAGCGGTAAATGCTCGTCTTTGACCCAGACTCCTTTTAAATTGAGCGATGTTAAGTGCTGGCCTTGTTCGCAGATGACCTCGACTATTTTCCTGTAGTACGGGATGGGGAAGACGCCCGTGGCGACACTCTTGACGTTTTCTTTGAGCAGGAGTTTCATGGTGTAGTATCGTACGGAGGGCTCGAGGTACTCGGAGGTGAGGATGAGGTTCATGAGGTCCTGGAAGATGTCGTTGGTGGCGCCCATGCTCTCGTAGTAAGAGGACACCATGGCGAACTCGAACTCGGCGTCTTCCTCGGACGTGACCCGGGACAGGGCATGGATGAGCTGGCGCGCCACCAGGGATAGAGTCATCTCCTGGAGAGGGGGCACGGGCATTCTCGGCGCCATATTCACTAACTAATATAACACTTTCACTACTGTTTCACTAAAAAGTCATTGAGCATCGCAGCCGGCTGCGACTGAGAGTTTGAAAGAGGTGAAAAATCCGTGGTTATTTAGCGCACGCGCGTCGAGCGCTGGCACGCTTCCAGCGCCGTAATAACAACACAAACTCGAGTATTTTTAGAAGATTTATAAAAGGTGTTTATCGTTAACTCGCCATGCAATTGTTTTTATAACTTTCGCATTAAACTTTAGATAAATGCGACCTTATGTCAGGTCCTCATTGTGAGAATAATTTATAGCCTACTTTGTATCTGGAATCTCACATTTTGGCATCGGAGTTGGATAATTATGCAATTACAGTGCTATCGCTATGTGAAATTAGGTAACGCAATATCACAGATGTCTAAAGAAAAATATAATCAAATAATAATAATCAAATATCTGGAACAGATTATTTGGACAGCCAAATAATCTGTTCCAGATATTTGACTTACAGACTTACTTACTCTTTTTATAGTGAGTCACTGAGTTCTTTGACTTCAGGACAGTGAAAATCATGCTAAAAATATCAGATTACAGAGCTAGAAAAAATAGAACTAAATACAATACTTCAACATTTATTCCTCACAGTCACAACTTAAACTTAATACAATTTACTTATGATACAAGTAGAATTAAAACTTCTATTAATTTATCTAATTATTACTGCAATCCAAGAGAAATAGAATTCTTACTTTTACGTAGGTATGTTCAGGTTTTTAGTTAATTGGAGTAGAACTTGTTCTGTGCTGAAACACCAGTTGGCGATGTCTTTGGATACCTGTTAGGAAAAAACATAATCAGTAGGAGAAAATAGGGCTTAGTTCTAAAAATAATCACCTACTTTGTGTTTAAATCGACATATTATGATACTTTTTGAGGTTTTTGCATTGAATTTTATTAGCTCTCGGAGATGTGACAGGTGCTAATGCAAAAACTCACAAGTGATTAAATTTTATGTTCATTTCAACTGCTTGCTTATACCTAGTCACCCAAAGCGCGAACAATCTGTTTAGACATATGTATGTCAATTACAACACACGTTTTAGAAGCCTTAATGAATAGACTGCAGTGCTTTAAACATATTATTTAGAATAAGTAGGTTAAAACAGCTATTTTTATGGGTAAAGTAGTTTTAAAAATAAAATGTGTCTTACCTGACACCACTGCTCCCCGTGGTGCGGTTCAGCCGCCTTGCAGCGTGTCTTCACATCCTCCTGCTGTTGTTCGTTCCCGTGGAGCAGTTCGAACTTGTAGAAGTAGCCCCACGCGTCGCCCAGGTCAGGGTCGATTTTCACCTGAATAAAGATTTTATTTCTCAACAGTCATAAAAATAATCTAACTAATATAATTGATTCATAATATCAACATGTCAAACATCATTTACATTTATGTCAAATTAATTATGAGTCAAAATAAAAATAAAATAAACAAACAGACAGATCAATGAACACTGATCAGCGCGGAACTGAATGTCCCCAGTACACTGGTAGCGTTTCCTCGCTGAATAGCGATGGAAAAGCGATCATTTTTGCACATTATTACATTACTAATTTCAGGTTAACTTCCGTGAAATGCCGATCACGAATTTAGAAATCGAGTTGTGGAGGGCCTAATGATTGTTAAAGTGAAACAATAAATATAGGTATAGAATAGAAAGTAACGTCATCTCCAGCAAGTGTGGCGCACTAACAACTCTTTCCTTATGATGATAGAACAAAAAAGAAACAGGAAATTCAAATCTGTTTGTTGTAAATAAGCGAGTTAAATTCCAGTGCAATGACATGACGAGATCATGACCAATGTTAAGCAAAGGTCGATGCGGTCAGTCCTTGGATGGGTGGCCGAAAAGTGGCATTCCATTTTGGCCGCTTCCGTGGGTCGGACGGATGACACTTTAAATTTTAGGTCCCGGCAGTCTTTAAGCCACGTCAGAGGCCCTTCAGGCGGCTTGATAAATTCTCGACACCAGAGTTGGCCGCTCTCATTCTATAAGAAGAATATGACGAAGCTATGCCTGTGTTGTACACGATACTCACGGTGCGGTTGAACCACTCGCGGCACTTGTTCAGTTTGCGCTCCGTCCAGAACAGCTGCGACACCGCCAGCAGCACGTGCGCGTCGTGCTCGCACTTCTTCAGCGCGTCCACCTGCACATCACATTACTAAGTAATAAAAAGTTTTTTTATTAACATATAAAAGATAAAGATAAAGAACCTTTATTGATACTGTAAAGTTGTAACATACATAGGTATAGGTTTAAGTACTAATATCATAGAATATGCTACACAAATTACAATATCTCGTCAAAATTAATTTATAACATTTAGCTTTAATAAAATTTTAGAAGTTACAATGCCTAGTTTTAATTTTTGTTCTTAAAATCATGTCAAACATAATAGGTATGTACCTAATCATACAAAGTGTCAACTTAAATAAATCTACTGTCATTTTATAATGTCCCACTCCTGGGCAAAGGTCTCCCCCTACTCCCTCCATGCGTCCCGGTCTCCGCCTCCTCACGCCAGGCACCCCGAAACCGGTCGAGATCCTGACGCCAGCGGCTCTTAGGCATTCCTCTACCACGTCTCAAATAAAAGTTATATTGCATAGTGTGACATAATAGATATATTTCAAGGTTTAATTTGATTTTATTTCATTTTTGCAGGCCTTAACTAATAACTGGTTCTAATGGTAGGAATGAAATGCTACTGCAATGAAAATGTTTAGGAAAAGATTGTGGTAAAGGTCCGAGGTTTAAGAAGAGTTTTTGACTTAGTTTTACCGAAACGTTCAATTTGGTATATCATACGGCAATATTTATGGCAGCCAATGTTAAGAATAAGAATAAAATCAATTTATTGGGACACGAAACAACAAGAGATACAGAACACAATAAAATATAAAGATATATACAAGTACACGTTTCGTGTCACAATCCGGCCCCAACTCAGCATGTGCTGGATGCAAGCATCCAGCGCTGGTCTTCCGTTGGGACCGGCAGGTGACATCACGCACGTAAATAAAATGTAATACGCGTAACAACACTAACCATTGTGTTAGTAAAAACAGACATGAAATAAGTCTGAATAGGTGTAACCTTTCTTACCTATAAAAGGATATATTCAAAGATACACGAGTAATTCATGTAACAGCATTTTCAAATTAATGATGTTCAGTTTGGCAAACATCCCAAACTTTCAAATTGTGCACCAAAGTAAATACGAAATTAGAGAAAACGCGCAGTTTGCATCTCAATAAAATGCTAGATTTATTTGATTGCCATGCCAGCAAATAAATACATATTGCACTTACACTACCAAATATATATTTAAATAAATTTCTATATTGCGACGTTTTCACCGGTATTTATTACTCAAAAGACTCACGTTTGACTACAACTTACCCTACAAAACCCGTATATGTACATGTATGATATTATTTTCTGTAGAACTAAGTATTAAAAAACATGTTTTTGCTAACACATTTAATATTTGTTTAATTTTAATAATAATAACTAATTATTTTTTAGACTAATCTCTAGCTACCGCTGTAGTATTCCCTGTGCCGCGGTGTTCAGCGCTCTTCCGTTAATATAAAATATATATTTTTTTATACGAGTGGCTATATTTCTTTTAAATAAACTCACGCTTTTAGTCTTCCGTTGCGGCCTGGACTCCATGAATATGGCTTCAGCCCACAAGCGGCCCGCGGTGGGACATTCCTGCAACGCCTTCGCCATCACTGAGTTAGCGATGTCTGCGCTCGCGTTACGGCGCTCCAATCGTACGCTTTCTAACCTGTGGGATCATAAAATAACTTATATATGTAGGTATGTGAAATAGATTGATAAAACTTCCAGGTATATCTTTCATATTGTATACTATGACCTAGCGATCTTTAAAGCGAGTGTAATCCAGCGTCCTTTAAAGAGTGAAACCATAGACTATAAGGATTTAAACAGTGGAACTAAGATCAAGTAATAAAGGTATATTTCACGAGATCTAATTATGTATAGCTAATATGAACACTTGAACTGGGAGATCTCTATTTTCTTTAGAGCCTTCAACAAAATGCTTGCATGCACATACAATACATAATATATCGATTTCTCCGAAACCATAACTGTGTATAGTAACTTAATGCTTTATGATTGGTTTCAGAATAATGACTGTATCCCTCTTACCATAGTTCCGGGTTTTTAGGATTCCTTAGTCTTGCTTTTTCTAAGACAGATCTTGCTTTTGTGATATGTTTCATCTTCTCTTCAAGTCGCGACAGTAGGATCCACATTGGAATGCTGGTTGCACACTTCTTGAGCTAAAACAAATAATTACAATAAATATAAAACAAATGTCTATTATATTATTGTTTTATGGTAAACATTTTTTTAACCTAGATAGGCTCACGTTTGACTACAACTCGCCTGATGTTAAGCAACGTTGTAATCTTAGGCGCTTTTCTAAAAGAAACCGATTCACTCTCGACGTTTTAATTTTGCTCGATTTTTGATGTAACTTTGTAAATTATTAGGTGCAAAAAAGGTTCTTTATATTAGCAATTTAGTAGAGCTTGCTTTCCAATAATTTTAAATACAAACAAAAATTTAATCAAATGTAACACAAAAGCAATCGCATATACAAACAGTTCAAAAATTACTTAGTTACTCATATATATATATATATATATATATATAATATACAAGATAATTGGCAATGCTTCTTATTTGAATGTCAGTGAACATTTTGAAGACATCAATGAAGGTAGCAAAAGACAATATAAATAGATCAATATTGTAAAATGTTCCTTACCCCCTGAGAATAGGTGTTATGCGCGTCATCGTTCCTCCCCACCTGCTCCTCTATCTGCCCCTTCATCATGTGCAACTTGGCGTAGTCCGGGAACACCTTGATGGCCTCTTCCAGCAGCTTGAGGGCCACGTCCATGTTGTTGAGCGCCCATTCTAGCTTCGCGGATTTTATCATCACCTGAGGAATAGGAAATATAATGTTATTTAAAAAAAAAACAATCAACATTTTCTTTGTTTTTATCAAAGCAAAAGTATGTCTGTTGGTCTGTTTGGTTTAGATATGGCAAGGGAATAGGTTCATGAAACTGTCATATACTATTATCATCAAAAACAACGTGGCCATCCGCTAGTATTTAATATTTAAATTACTTTTAACTCCTTTTAAACTATATATCATTATAATACTTTTCACTCTTTTAACAGCGGCATAGTTCTCTAATACTAAAATCTAGAAATTTTGGAATAAATCTAACATTAACAAGTAAGTTTGTTGAATAATTTTTGCCTCTTTCATATCTTAACGTAACAATAGATTATCATGATCGGCTTGAATATAGCAAAGAGGACCCAAAAGTGACATTAGCTACTCTTTACTAAAAATTACCGCTAGCAATGTCGAAGACAGTTAGTTTGGCTTAGAATTATATTCAAGATGTGAAACTTACCCTCGGTGTAGGAGCAGAAGCCCGCGCCTTAGCGAGCAGTCGTCTCGCTCTATCGTATTCTTTGTTCTCACTCTCCAGCTTGACGGCGGCCAACCAGATCTCCTCCGAGTTGGGGTTGGCTTGGAACGCCAGGGACAGGATACCACGGGCTGCCGGGACGTCACCTGGAAAGGGCAAACAATTTGATATAAAAATAATAAATCTAATTTATATCTAAATAATAATAAAACTCAAAGGTGACTGACTGACTGACATAGTAATCTATCAACGCACAGCCTAAACCACTTGACGGATTGGGCTGAAATTTTGAATAAAGGTAGATGTTATGAGGTAGGCATCAGCTAAGAAAGGATTTTTGGAAATATCACTTTTAAAGGGGTTAAATAGTGGATGCTAGTTTTACTTCATAATGCGAGTGAAGCCGCGGGCGTCGACTAGTTATAAATATACTCACCAGCGAGCCACTTAGACTTGGCCCCCATGAGCCACAGCACCTCTGACTTGGGGCAGTGCGCCACGGCCCGCTGCAGCAGCGCCTCCAGGCTGGCGCGGCTCCCGTGCTGCTTCTCCAGGTAGGCGGCGCGCAGCCAGATGGACTTCTTAGAGGGGAACACGGACAGCGCGTAGCCGTAGATCGCACGCGCGCACTCGTACGCTCCTTCGTTTGCGCACTGCAAATAAAAAGGACAAAATATCTCTTAGCACGCCTTGAGAAATATAGACAGAACTTAACTTCGTAAGTACATAGATTATAAAAGTATTATATCCGTCATCTAGTACCCACGACACAAGCGTTTGCTTAGTGTGGAGCTAGATAGCGATGTGTGCAATGTCCTGGAATATTTATTTTATAGCATAGCTACACTGCTGGCCGCAAGTAGCACTTCATTGTTGCTTACATTTTTGTCATTTAATTTTATGAAATTTGTAACGAGATTGTGATTTTTTTAAAGTAGGAGTCATAAATGAGCATTGAAATATTATTCTAATATATTATGTATACTAAATCTTAAAATAGGTTCTTAAAAAAAATTACATGACTGTAAAACATTGTTTTGGATATATGTACTTACAGCATCAGCATCTTCCATCCAGGTGTGTTTCTGGTCTTCCGGATCAATACCAGTTCCAATCACTGACCGAATTATAGCCTGAAAAAAATAAAACAAATACATATTTATGTAGTAGTAACAAGGTATGTATTATGTGAGTGTATGACTAAATAATAATTAATAATAATTAATTAATTAATAAGTATAGTAAATATAGTTAGTTAATATTAATAATTAATTAATAAGTATAGGTACCCACAATTTATATTACAGGAGTCCTTGGAAAAAGTCTGACATTGTGGAATTCGTTTCTGGTATGATATGTAAAATTGTAGATCTTGGTTGTATTCTACAGTATATAGAGTTGGCCACTCTCATACGGCAAAAAAACAAAAAGGCTAATCATTATTTGGTTTCATTTTCCATGAAAGTACTTAGTTGCTTTTTTATAATGATTACATCATTACAAAAATGTTTAACTAAAAATCATAATATGTTGTTACCTGGCAGGTGTGCACCCCGCCTGACTTCTCCGCCTCCATGGCCTCCTTGAACCAGTGCTCGCGGTTGATCTCCACTCCGTTGGCGCTGAGAGACGTGATCGCGCGGTCGATGATCTTTTCCACCATGTGCGTGTTGCCTGGAAGAAATGGTTTTAAGAATTTACTCACAAAAATGATCAATCATAAAACAATCAAACTTTCTTTTTTGAAAAACATACAATGGGGATATAATATTTGTCTTATAAGCTGGAAAATATTTACATAAAATATATCGTTATAATTATTGCAAAAGTATAAGGGGCTTTCAGTTTGTTGATATATGTGTCGCCTCCACGCCGTAATATAGCAATGGATCACAGTATCTTTAACATGGAAGTAGTATAGAGTCCCACAGTGCCATAGGCTACTTTTAATCCCAAAAGATCACAGCCAAAAAGCTACAGGCATACTGATGCCTGCAGCTTTTTGGCTGTGAACTAACTAATTTATAACATAATCTTACCATGAGCTTCTTCCAATTTAGCAGCAGTCACCCAGATCTGTCTATCAGTGGGTATATTCTCTCTCGCCTTATTTAGTACTTTCCTTGCATTCTCATAAGTCTCCAATCTTGCTAGAGCTAGCCACAGTTCCACACTGGTCGGACAACACTCTACAGCTCGTGATAGAAGGATTCTGGCATCTTCTGGGTTCTCTAACTCGACGGCAGCTTTCCAAAGACGGACAGAGTTGGGGATGTGTTCCAGGGCTTTGCGGTAGACGCGGCGTTTGGCCTGAAATAAAATGATAGGATATATTGAGAACTGGGTATACTGGAAAAGCATGCTAGACTGCAAGTTTTGAGAATATCGGGCGAGTCTTTCTATTTTTTTAAAGAGATGCTTTAGAATTTAAAAAGCTTCAGGTATTACAACTTTTGTAGCAACTTGATTTTTAATGCCCAACTAATGCTATTTAGATTTTTTTTAAACCAAAATTAATGGTAGAATAATTTTGAAAAAGTCACTAGTTATGCTATTGAGTAGGCAAATGACTTGTCCATTTTGTTAATGTGTTGTTATCATGTTAAAATTAATGCTAGTCTTTCAGTTTTAATACATTCATATCAGTGAATGAATGGATGTGACTGTACCTTAACTTCTTGTTCCAAATCAGCAGCTTTCACCCATATCCTGACACTATGTGGTAGATTCCTTGCCGCGTGTGCGATCACTGACCGCGCCGTGTCTGGTGGCTGCAGTCTGGCTGCTTCTAACCATAACTCTTCACTGCTCGGGTTCACTTCACAACCTTGCATTATGAGATTACGAGCTGATTGGACCTTGCCTGGAAAATGCAAAGGAATATTGTTTAAAAATTAAAAAAGATCAATTATTTTCACTGCATAGAGAATTTGTGCTGTCTATTTCATATGTGCGCAGGAAAAAATTGTGCAGTGCAGTGATTGTGATAAAGAGTAGGCTTTAAAGAAAAACTTAAAATAGGAGACAAACTTTATTTATTTACACATACAAATTTCCAATAAAAAATACATGTGCCCTAGATGTCGTTTGTGGCTTATTATCCAGCAAATGAAATAACAAAGATAACTCACAGCATTATATAATAAATATTATGTTATTTATCAAATTCTTACAGTTTAAATGAAAAAATATTGTAGAGTAAAAACTTGATAAGTCTCTAAAGCTGTTCATCAACTTACCAGTAACTTCTTCCAACCTAGCACTAGCAATCCAAGCTGGCGGGTGATTAGGATTGGTTTCCCTCACCGACTTCAACAGCAGTCTCGCTTTCTTGATGTCATTAATATCTCCACCGTAGGTAGGTATCATGGACTGAAGATCAGTCAGGTATCCTTTAGGATCCACTACAGTTTGACTTGTGGATGATCTTCCACTGTTGGATATGTCAAGCTTCACTGTCATAAGAGTGTTTCTGGCTTGGCCGATCTTACGAAGATCTAAATCACCTGAAATAACAGAAATAAATTGATTATGATGTCAGTGAACAACAAAAATACAAAATAAATGTGGATCTGCCAGGCGGAAATGAAAAATTACTTTGTGCAAACATTTTTCCAAGCATAATCCTGCTGAATAAATAAATTAAAATGTTTTTTACAAATATGTAATTATTAAGCAAAATTTGTGTCTTTTTTACTATATAAATGATCAACCTGGATGAGATTGCTCTAAGCAATAATGCCAAAACTTTGTATTCAGTAGTAGGTATATTTTTTTAATACAACATACCTGAAGGTGTCAACATGCCCGGCGTCATGACCCCAGGCATCATAGAAGCAAGCCCTGATGTAGGATCAATGGAAGATGAGGATTCTCCTCCAAGGTTCCTGGACAGCACACTATCAGGTAGTGGAGTAAACTTCTCCGCTCGAGGGTTCCTCTGCTTCCTGTTACGAGCATCACCCACTTCAGGGATAGCAGACCATTCTTCTTCGGAGACAGATTTTAGTTCTCGCTTCAAGTCTGAAAACTGCTGCTGGATTTTCGGTCTGAAATAAAAGATTATTATAATATTTACATGGTACATGTTAAATAAATATAAAAAAGTTAAATAGTTATTGTTAAAAAAATTATGCTTTTCATAATGTACTTATTGTATGGATTGAAATTAGATAACCTGTAACTGGTCTGGTTTAGTGCTATATAGGAGTGTCTAGGAATTAAACATTTACTTACCTTTCTTGACGGTATCTCTCTAAATCTTCTTTTATCCTTTTTTCTCTGTACTCTTTTCGTTTCTCGTCCATCCTTTTGTCAATTGACTCATAAATAGCATCAGCTTCGGCATCATCTTTGTCATATGGATCCTACAAAATATATAACAGAGTTTATATTTTATTACATTTTGATTTTTGATATTGACTTAATCATATCATATATTTTAGATTAGAAACAGGCCAAATAATGTTCTTAATGATTCCCAAGAGATTAGAGGAATCCACAGTACTATTAGTGATTGTTGCTTAATTTCGTCAATTAATATACTTTGCTCTGATCTACAAGTCCTTTTATTCATCAAGTTACCTTCGAGAACAGAGATCCGCTGTATCCAGAGAATTCATCATAGTTAGAGTCATTCAAGTCTTCATCATCATCTTCTTCCTCGTTTTTCTTCCTCTTAGTTGCTGGAGGTGCGTGACGATCATCACTGTAAACAATAGTTTTGTAATGTAAGCGAATCTATTGGAATAAGTATCTTCATCATAAGATTTAGGAGAAAAATTATACTTACGATACGTCGTTGGCATCCCTTGCAGGTCCGATATCAGAACGAGTGGTGAATCCAGTGGCACTGAAAAATGAATTGAGAAACTGTTTTTATAACAATTACGCCAATTAAGAGGTCAATTTGTTGATAAACAAACTAAATAGCTTACCCTCTACCAACACCAGCTACATAACCTAGTGGAGCTGGGATGCCAAGGAAATGCTTTTTGTTCTTATTCACGAAGGCTTGCGGAGGCACAGACATGATTGTTAACAATCGGTTTTCCCGTTTTTACATGAGAATCATGAGATATATTGATAATATGCACAAAAATAAGATTTCGGAGGAAAATCACAACAACACAACAATTGAATCAATTTGACAATGACAGTTAATATAAAAGGAGATTGCCACTAGTTACGTTAGAGGTCAGTGTCCATAGAATCACTGTAGTCGATTAGTCGATTGTAATCGAGCATACGATTCGTGCTTAAAAGAAAACCGATAATTTCCGATGCAGAGCATCCTTAATCTGTCAAATAGTTGTTGCCTGGCAACGGAAATGAAAATGTTTGATTGATTTGAAAACATGATTTCGGAGCACTTTTGAATAAAGTTCAGAGTTATTGGGATCCCACAACAGACGACTTCTAATTCAATAGAAAATTTGAAAGCAGAACAGGAAAACTAAAAGCCAAGAAATGGCACAAAGTTTAGTTATGAATAACCATGATCATGGTTCAAACGAAAACAGCGTTTCCACAAAGGAATTTCTCAGTTTTGAGAAGGTTTGTGAAGCCTACAAAGACAGTGATGAAGAAATAAAGCTCATATTTAGTGAAATAAACAAGTTGTCTGCCGCTAATAATAAAGACAAGGTGATACCTGATGATGTAGACGACGTAGATTTGATTTTAAAGAAAGCCGAGGATATTGCTCTGGAGTCAGAGAGTTTGTTGAAAAGTAGTCCCGTAGCATCTGCTAACACTGTAGTTCCTACTCTGAATGATTCAGTTATTCCTCAGATAAAAGTTACAAAACCAGAACTTGAACATGAAGAGAAGAATACTGGGAAAGGAAGTAAGGTAAGTGTCTAAAGCAGCAGTTAATACACTATAGCAGAAAATAGTACATATTTGCTCAACAGATAACTTTTGAATAGATATAGCTTTAGAGAAGTTATATGTCAGTTTTAATAATATTCCTTTTTGTAAGTGGATAATGTCCAATCAAAGTAATTTATTTATTGCCTAATAAAGTAATAAATAAAGTGCCTAATAAATGTGCACAGTACAACACACAGAAAACACATGATTACTAGCACAATATATTAAAGGAACTGATCTGTTCTGTGCATTTTATACATGTGTGGACATCATGACTGTAAACAGAGCTAAAGCTCAGTAAGTTAAATGGAAACAATTATGTAAAATAATATATATACTCAATATAATCCTTATGATATTATTGCTTATTATAAAAATAAATATAACGCAGCCAGTATGTTGGGCATAACTGATCCAGCCCTCTGGCAGTGGGCTGGATCACTTAGATCATCTTTAGGTGTTTCCAAAAATTTTCTAATAAGTAAGTGCTTTTTTATTTTGTAGGTAGATAGATAGATAGATATACACTTTAATAAAAACACCAGCACAATACAGAAATTTACAAAAAATATGAAAACTTAAGCCTAGTGTCTTAACTGGCGACCTTATCGCTAAGAGTGATCTCTTCCAGGTAACCAATGTGGTAGGTATTAGATGTAATGTTTAGTTCTCATCTTTCTTTAATTATTATTGTAAAAAAAAATCTCTGATGGTGTTAAATAATAAGGTATAACTTATCTAAAGTCAGATAAGGTTTTAAATTACTTGATAAAAACAAGAATAAAAATTCAGGCAATAATCATTGTTCATATACTAAATTCACTGAGTACTTAAACTTATATATACTGTAATAAATAGTGTTCTTAAAACTAGATCACTCTAAATGCACTTGCTTGGCGAGCACCCTGAGTCCTGCTAGGGATTCCTTGGCCACTGGTTCAATGTAGTTAGTAGGTAGGATGAAGCCATAGCGACCGGTGTCGCTGAGTTCTATGGTGTAGGTGTATTTGATGCCTTGAGCCTTGGCCCAGTCATCAGAGCCGCCTGATGCAGGGTACAGAAGACCGCTGGATGAGCCTACACTGTATTTTGATCCACCGGTCTGTTGGATGGCCTGAAAACAAAGATGTTATAACTATTATTAGTAAAATATATTTATTTATGCTACTTATTATTGAAATGAAGGTTTTTTTAAGACATTGTTTTGAGTACAAACAGAAATAAATTGATTTGGAGTCTTGTTTAATTGCAATGACATTCATGATTACTAAAGTAAAGCAACTGCTATAAATTACAAAAGAAAAAGTGGCAATTACATCAGAATTATGCCATGGATAACATGACATTTTAAATTGTAAAGACAAACATTTTCTATTTGAGGCTTTGGCTCGCTTTGAAAACTATTGATGGCAAAGTATGCCACCCTCATGTTCTTCTTCTTCTGCTTGCTCTTGTTGAATTTATTTGTGGCAACAAAGTTTTTATACTGACTAAAGTATTCATAACTTAATTTGAAACCCTTTCTTTATATATATTATATTACCTCAGCAATCCTCTTGCCAACTCTGTCCAAGTCCTGATGGTCTGGAGGCAGCGCGTTGTCGTAGCCCCATGGATACAGCAGGTACTGACCATAGCTATGATATGTCAAGTACGCTGAGAAGTTTGCAGCGTTGGACTTAATGAAGTTCTAGAAGAAAAAAAAATAGTTGGTAATTATTCTCGCAACTTTAAATTTTCTACAATAAGCAGTAATGTTTAATTTAGGAATGCTTTAAATACATAGTAATTCACATACTTACATATGTTATTTTACACAAATTCATGGTTACTTTTGTTATTGTTATAAGTACATATGTCAAATAACTCTTAATTAATAATATGACTGAAAGTCCATGATATGAATATGCAGCAAATTAATTCAACCAGCAAAACACTTAACATTATTTTCGAGATGTACATTTTCTTAATACATATTCCTAATGTTAGACTAGGAATACGTTTTAATTTACTTACAGACAAGGCTTTCGTTTCTGGTTCAGAGAACGCGCTAGCGCCTCTGTAGATCTCACTGCATGGACTGTTCGAAGCACCCTTGCCCCCCCAGCGATATCTGTTAAATAAATATAATTAAAATTAATATTGATAGCCTGTCTCAGGAATCTTTTCTATATATTTCTATAACTTTTCCTGAGTCAAAGCAGGCCAAAGTACTACCAAAAAAAAAGATGGAACAGTAATCTATGTTACTCCAACTAAAAGCATAGTAAAATAACCAGTATTAGATTGCAAACTTCCACAAGCAAAAATAAAATTCTTCTAATCTCATTTCATCTGACTAACCAGCCAGTACATAGTACATACCCAAAGTTCCTATTAAGATCGGTTCCGGCGCACCGCCCGCCCCAGCCCGTCTTCCTGTTCTTGCGCCAGAGTCGGTCGGTCACGTGGGTGTACTCGTAGCCATCGGGGTTTACCACTGGCATTATGTACCTGGAATAAAACAAATAAGCTTAGCTGATACATGACGATAAAAAGATTAGGTGGACGGGCGTACCTACTGCTTTGCACAATGGGTTTTGCTTCTTACCTACTATCTTTTAGTAAGGATTATGTATATTTAAAACTATACTAAGTAAGTTGTTTACTGATATTATGGTACAGGGGTCTTAAAATCCAGGGTCAATACAGTTTCATATAGGCAAGCGTACTACATATTAGGCGCATGGGGAAACATCGGCGTGGCTTACTATAGTCACGGCCAATACGAGCTCAGCTTCTGTGGGTGGAGATCAAGTTATTAAGTTATTGTTTATGCATTGTTTATGAATAATAAAAAAATAAACGACCCTCCGCGCTTTAGTTGTTATTGGAATAAAGCATAAGCGTCGCGGGATAAGTCGAAAGTAAAGTAGATTTTGTTTAAAAAAGCCTTCGATATTTGCGTCCTTAATCCAACAAGACAAGGAAAGCGATATTGTAACTGTGAGAAAGCTTTGAACTTGTTATAAGAAAGTTCTATGTCGGTGTGAATTTTTGAACTCTGCCAGCTGTGTTGTGTAGTCTTTTCACCAAGGCAACTGAGTAGATTCTTGATTGAAAACAATACAGTGAGTCCTTAACTTTATGTTGTGGAATTTTAAATGTTGCTACCATGAATAAAAAATAAAATATAAATAACATATAATCGGTAACTAACTAATATACTAGTACTTACCTATTTTTTTTTATACGCATGCGTGCTAGACGAATACTAGATAGATAAACTCTGCATTGTTGACACATTAATTAAAAAGCACAGTACATAAAACAAATTGTATCTTAACACAATGACTACAATGTTGCTTAACAACAGGCGAGTTATGGTCAAGCGTGAACCTATCTTTAAAAAAAAATAGTACCCATATTCCTTACCAGTCAATATTCTTGACGTCATCAGATTCTATGTCAAAGTTCTCAGCAAACTGATTGATGATGAATGTGACGGTGGCTGGACTGATCCACTCCCGCGCATGGATACCGCCGTCTATGAACACGGCTTTGTTGTTCGGCTGACCGTTTGAGATTCTTAGCACCTGTAGAATAAAATAATTAAGAATTGGCCTGCTTAACGTAGTTTATATGGATATTGAATCTGTAATTAAGCCATAGGTTACCTATTGTCATCTACTATTTATTAAAAATAATATTAACAGCAATGACACTGAACAAATATTACATCGTAGGTAATGTTACGAAGTAGAGCAGCTAATCGAAATAAACTAATTATCGTATCCCACTAGAGCATACATCAAACATTTTCCATGAAGTTCAATGAAGGATATTTACTTGTTTATATCCATTTCATCTGCTCACGAAAAAACGAAAAAGCTGCTGATAATAATCGAATTTCAGTCATATATTAATTTCCATCGTGTATGTAAAACTTTTTTAATTCTTTGCATGCGTAATAATTAATTTATCCATACCTTCCAAAGTTTCACGCTACACAAAGTTGCATGGAAATGTAAATGACATCATAAACCCTACCAGTCTATTCATTAATAAGTGTTTCTATTCTATTCTAATTCGCTTTCTGCTGGCATCCCGCCATTAATTAACAATCCAACAATTAAATTTAAATAACAAACCTTCAGGTCTCGCCCTTCAAATGACTTCCCAATAGTTTTGACGCTAACTAGGGATGGATAGGTTTTGGCAAGATAGTCCAAAAATCCGTAGATATCTTCTACTCTGTGATACTGTTTCCATGTCATACGATGTCCTGCAAAAACATAACCTTTTATTTTAGGTCTTTCGTAATAACGTTTCTTGTATTTAGGACAATAAATCTTTTAGTAACATCCGAACCGTTGCCAGTTGACCAAATTCCAAGAGAGAAATCCTACAAATTCGTACTCTTCAGTTAGATTAGTTACGATGTCAATCACGTAGTATGTTAATACATTCAACATTCCCTCAACTGTTAAAAACATTTTACACAAAAAACCAGTTCTTTTAAACTTTGAATATTAGGACACATTGGTGTAAGTTAAAGATTTGGTGCTGGATGTCAACGACGAACCCCAATTTGCACTCGGCCAATACGCCATGGGTATGTCAAGGGAGTTATAGCCCATGTAGGCGCCTATCAAACTCTTTCGGCGATTGGAAGCCCTGTAACGCCAAAAAGTGTAAGCTCTAGCTGTAACAAAACCATAACGACGCTTGGAATATTGTACGACTGTTTCTTTGTAACAGATCTTTCAAACTAATATACGAACCTCTCCTATCTTGCAACTCCAACTCATTCTCGTCTAAAGGAGGATTTTCTTCGTTGATCCTTTTTTGTAAGTCCTCGATGATGATGTCGTAAGGAATATTGTCTCGTTGGAAGACTCGAGTTACATTCTGAATTGCGTCTGGCTTCACCAAAATATCGATAGACGAGTGGTTGCCTCCCCATGTTGATATTACTGAAATGGGAAAGTTTAGCTTAGAATCGTATACGTTCTGCTTAAAAATATTAAAGATATAAATAATAAATAATAAAAGCCTTACAATTTCTCCTCCGCAATCTTCCTAGAGTAGCTCTAACTCCAGTTTTCTCTGTTGGCACTTTCCACAGCTGTGATCCAGAGTAGTCAACTCTAGTAACCTCTTCTTTAGGCGATGGAGCAGCTCGATAAACTGATGCGTCAACTATTTCAACCGGATCATCGGTAGATACTTCAGCTTCATTGTTGATATTGGTCGCGGATTCCTCTTTCTCTACTGTTTCTTTATTTTCTCCTTGATCATATGGTTGCTTGACTGAATTTCTTGTCGGCCATTCTGAAATTAATTTGCGTAACTGTTATATTCGGTGTGATATTTCGTCGTCCTTTAATAAGGACTTGTTAATGTTCGAAACATTTTTACACGCACATTTGATCGTGACTAGTTATTTGCGTTCATAAATGTATGGTGCCCATTGTAATAATCAAGTAGGTACAGCAGAACCAAAATTACGTAGTTTCCTTTTTGTTACCATTATATTTGTACGTATCCAATGTTTTTAATGATGAATCCTACGTGCTGTAGATGATACGATCTTTGTCCTACTTTTGTTTCCCACAGTCTATTGTATGTATTTAATTGTGACTACAAACACAAGTATAACATCATTGTTATTAGCATTGAAATAAATTAATCTACGATTTTTATGTTAGCTGTGATTCCGTTTATTGCATGCGAATCATATCTAGTCATAACATGCGTTATATTATCGATGTAGTAGGTATTTTTCTCATCTTAAGAAATATTTTATATATTATTATAATCATTAACCACAAAAGTCATATATAACATTTAAAAAGATAATAATTGATGTTTATGTTGCATACTTAATAGGCTGGTTTTTCCCACGGATATGTATCTAAACACATGTTCACACATTCTCATAAGGGACATACTCATTTATCTAAGGGTTTGTTTCTGACTTATTGCAAGACTTGTTGCACAATTTCCACGTGCTTTCTACTACTAATTTAATACACCTTTCTCGCTAGCAACATAGACAGTCGCATTCGTAAACATTTGAGAAACCGCATGATTTACGAGCCGTCACTACACCATTGTTTCAAAGACTCGCTGATTGAAATGCAGCTCTCGTGCGCACTGTCACATGTTTAATGACTTTCTCTGGCCGTGACTTTTCGTCCTGTACGTGCTTTGTTACATACATTTTGTCAATTTTCTCTTACAGATTCTATTAAGTATAGGTACTAATCTTGTAATTGTATCGCGCTAAATGTTTTGATTAAATCTTCAGTCCTAAACATTACCTGGTACAGAAAGGCCAATGCCTAAAAAGGCCTAAGTCTCTTATTTAATACGTTCATGCCTATTTAAATTTAGCCGTCGGCAGTTCTCGGTCTATCGTAATTTCTTACCGTTATCACTTGGCAAGTAATAAGTACTTACGCTTCTTAGCTACCCTACTCATTCTGGTTTTACGCCAGATACTAGTTACTTAGTTTTACCATAGACTAAAAGACTTTTTGTTTTAACACTATTAATAAAACGATTACGCTTTTATCGTTGAAATCTATGCGAGTAATGAGAAAATGCGGAACGGGATCTTTGACTTTGAAACGTTTAGATAACTTATAGATACGAATCAGTATTGTTTTCCCTAACTCGGAAATACAATGTAAACTGCACACACATAGGTATTTTGATTGCATATTTTATTCATGTCCCGTAGATTCGTCTTCGATCCAAGGTAACAGTATGTAGAGAATTTAAATTAATCTAAAAACGATAGTTGATTTATACGCGTGCTAAATTGGTTCCGGTTTCCGTAAGATTAAAAAAAAACTTTAGAAATGAGATTTTTTGGTGTGAATAAATTTAAGGAACTGACGTTTTATTTTCGTATATTTTGATGGCCGACTTGATAACATAATAAAGAATAAGCATTTAACATTACGAAAACTAACCGCTAACTCTACTAGGTATGTATGTATGCACCTATGTTGGTACTCATACATTTATTGATTTGTGATATTTCACTGGAAAGCCCAAGACTTATAAAATTGTAATACCTAAAACTTAGTAAAATACAAACAGTCCAGAAAATTATAAGATGGTTTCAGGATCCAACATCAATAACAAATAGCGCTTAATTATAAAATAAACAATAAAAAAAAATAGGATACAGGGAAAGCCTTTGTAGAAGTAAGGTAATACAAGCTACAGATAAATAAACGATGTATTGTATTTCTCACCTTGCCCGGGCTGCAACTCATTGACGAGCGGCGTAGCGATGGCCGCTGCGACCAGCAATAACAACACGACCGCCCTCTTCGATGACCCCATGGCGACTGACTTGCTTGACTCCTGGCTAGCGGTCCCGCGCCGGTCACACCGGCAATGATGCGCCTGCGCACGATTGCTCCTTTTAAGCTCCGTTCTACAACTTATCGCTGCTTCGCCGCACAGTACCTACTTCTACACTCGAAGTCGCTCTGATTTCTTTAGATTTAGATCTATCTTAAAATTAATATAGACTTTGTAGAGCGTAGGGGATACCAAAATAATTTCGAGCAAGTGTTGAAACGTAAATGTAAATATTTTTTTCTCAGCTTGTAAAGTACATACTATTAGTTATGATTTACTGTAACTGCAGTTTATTAATAGTGAATTAGCTCATCCTTACACTATAAACTATGAGTAAAAAAATCTCTTAACTCCTAGATCGTAGATGGATTTTTATTGTATCTACTGTAATGTAATCTAAAATTGAACAAAACATACATAATAATATGTAATTTCTTCTATAACTATCTATAATTCTAGGTACATACATACCTCATTATTGAAATCATAAGTAATTTCAGTAGCAGTTCGCGAGACAGATAGTATATATAAATGCACTTTACCTGAAGTATTATTTCACGTTCGATACTGGAAGTGGCGCACTGAAACTGCTTGGTTATTAAAAATCATCATTATTTTTACTTCTTTACGTGGCCGTATGATTCGTAATGAAATGAAGTATATTTATGTATTCGAATAAATAACAAAGTGTAACTCAAATTAACTACCTTGTTAAAAAATAAAAATCGAGTTATTCTCGAGTTCACTTTTTGTGTACAGCCGATGGGTGAATCATTTTCCTGTTTTTGTATCCTTTAAAACCAGATGCAGGCAAGTTTGGCAATCTCTAAAATATCATCGGTTCTAATCGATTTTTAGTAGTAGGTAGGTACTAAGTAGGTAGTTGTTTGCAAAATCTTCCAAATGAGGCTCGTTCAGTTTGCGTTTGTTCGGAACCTGAATGACAAGCTGTGACCGCGGCCGGGCGCGCGGCGCCCCGCTCGGTCATTGCCACCAGTTGCAGTTATTTAACATCCACGACAAACATTGTTTACTGTAAACACGTTTCTAACGAGCCGTTTATCTAATCGTTGATGGCTTTTTCTACCTAAATCCATTGGCTAGGCTCCGTAGTCGTTAACCAACCTAAATTAAAATTACTTTGACGGTACTTCATTTTCTATATGGGGCATGTAATGTAGCATGATGTGTTTGATGATAAAAGAGCCTACCTATTTATACTTACCTAAGTCATGCACATGGATATGTAAGTGCTTTTCTATAGTTTATGAAAACTATGTTTCTAGGTCAACCAGTATGCAAAGCAGAATGGCAAGGAAAACTATGAAATACGACGTAAACCCAAGTCGAGACCTTTCTCCGCTGGTGTTATCGATTCAAAGAAACGAGAGGCGGTTAAACTCGCTAAATTCACAGCCAATTCACCTAAAAAGACTGCTAGTTGTAAACATGACGATCTTATTGAAGAGCTAAAAGATACAAATGAACGAGCGAAGAGTCTCGAACTGCAAAATGTGCAGTTAACCGAGGACAATAAAGCTTTGCGGAAAAAATTAGATCAGGTCAATGAAGAAAAACATGTAACTGACCTGAAACTTGCTGAATGCGAAAAGTTTGTTAACAGGCTTGGCAAAGAGTATGAAAATAGAAATACAGAGTTGAAAGGTATAAAGGAGCACGAAAATAAGCTTTTGGCGGAACTCACTCGCGAACGGAATGATCGAAAGAATTTAGCGATACAACGAGATAAAGATATGATGACGATTCAAGATCTACAAAGACAAGTTAAGGAAATGGAGATGATTTTGAAAAGAAAACATCCTGACTCAGTTTCAGCTTTGATAGGTTGGTTTTGTTACTATTAAATGACATATCTTTGAAGCCCGTAAGTTTTGAAATGAAATGCTAATTACCTACTTTTTTTTTCAGTGGCAGCGAAATCATCAACTGTAGAAGATAACAAAAAGAAGTTGCTAGAAGAACGAATTTCTCGTTTGGAACAAGAATTAAAAGACAAGGAAGACCATTTCCAGGGCATATTGTTAACATTACAAGAGAAATTCGGTGACATGAAGCAGAAATACGAGAGCCACATAATCGACGTAGAGAGACAGTTGATGGAAGATAAGAAAGTGAATACAGAGTTGAAAAATAAAATAAATAGAGCTAACATGATAGACACAGCCATCCAAACTGTACCTAAACCTCATCACACTGTCGCTTGTCAAACATTTATAAAACCTGATAGGGCCTCATCTGCTGTGAGCAGATTGTCCCAAAATTCGGCCTTACTGTTAAACAAACTCAAAGAGGACAGTTATTTGGTGGCGACCATCAAAGGTTTGCAGTCAGAACTAACAGTCAAGCAAAGGACCATCGCGAAAATAAACAGGGAAACCGAAGAGTTACGCAAAAATTTGCGCAACTTACAAAAGGAAAAAGAAGGTGAGTGAAAGTTTAATATGTTACATTATTATTAGATTATCTGCGGCCACATAGTAAAATTTTCACTACCACATTATCATTACAATTCCGCGTTATGCTGAACAATTTATTGTAATGTAGCTATTAGGAATCTACTTGTACCTAAAAGCTGCTGTTAAAAATAGAAATACTTATTTAATTCTTGATTTAAATGCAAATATCTTACTTGTAGATATACCAAATTTACCGTACTATTATATAATCGGTGCCACGACTTTCAATGCATTATTTTAGTTAAAAAAAAAAACATATATCTACTAAATCTATATGAAACTTTGTTTAAAATAATTTCGGTCAACTAACGTAATTTAATTTGTAAGTTGTTTGAAAAAATAACACGAAATTAGTTCCATGTACATTTTAACCAACTTGTATAAATACATATGTACACCACATACATACATACGTATGTACATAATATATTTATATTTCCAGTGCTACTCAACCTGAATCCTCACAAGAAGACTGGCAACAAGAACAAATCTACAGAGAACATTCTAGCCCGAATGAACATGGAGATGGAATCAGAGCTCACGGAATTGAAGCAGCAGAAAGAGTGTCTTGTACAAGAGAGAACAAGCCTGCTCGACTCGCTCAAACGGACCAATGAGGAGTTTATATTGTTGAAGAAGAAACGGATTCAAGATGTGAGTCATAGTATATAAATAATCCAGGTTTCTAGGATTTACTGGTGATATTAGTAATGCAATTTGGACTTCAACAAACGTTTCGAAGATTATTTTTTACGTAGTTTTTTTTTTACCCGCGTCGGTACAGAGATGATATAATTAGGATCTATATACTTACTAAGGACTATTCGAGTTTCGTGAATTGATTTAAAAACTTGAATGTAATAACGTACTCCTATAATCTCTTTAATGTATTTAAACGTCGTTTTAGGTCATTAGTATTTTATAAGTGTTGAATTTTTGCTTGATCTTTTTATTTAATGCGCTACTTCTATTTAAAGACAAAATGTGTGGATTATTTTAGGATAATAGTGGCAAAATATGTGGATTACTGATAATCGTAGCAAGATTTTTCTCCTTTAGATGCAGACTGCTAATAAAGCTTGTCATTTCCTTCACAGCTACACACTCTCCAACTGGCCCACGAGAAAGAGTTGATGCAGATGAATATGCAAGTGTATCCTTTACAAGAAGAGATCAAGAACCTCAACAGAACCGTGGAATTTCTCCAAGATAGAGTGCGCACTTTAGACGATAAGCTAATGAGGTCTAACGGAGGTGGTGTTAGAGACATAGATATACACGCCGGAGGTGATAATAATCTGGGAATGAAAACTGGGAGGCGAGAGGTGCGTTGAGTTATTCTTTTAGTATTAGTGTGAGGTTTTGGCCGCTTTAACCCAATCCTTGAGCTATAATGGGTTTTGGGGAAGGGTGAATCGAAAATTTAAAAAAAAAAATTGTTTTTTTCTTGCTAATAATGTATCCGACTAAAACAAAGTACCTATGTTGTTCATAATTTCAACTTTAATTTATATTTTTAATAAAAAATATATCTGGGATGGTTACAGATATTTTGGGACGAAATTAGGCATTATTTATTAATCAATTCTCGAAGCAACTCAACTCTGTATTTTGTACTTACGATCTCTTATTTTAAGAATTTCAAGATATAGTTCTAATAATGTGTCATTGCTGCATATAAATATTTTAGTGTTATTTTATGATTGCCCTCAAAAAATCGTCATAGCATGTAAATCGTTCTATTTCTATTTAGTTTGGTATTGAAATAATTGTAGAAATATTTCTCGTACAGAATGGAATCTATTCGAAACTTGCGATCGCGTGTTCAAGAAAATGTTTGAGACCATTTTCTAACTTATATTTGACCTAATTATGTCTGTTAAGCTCACTACGTAATCAAATTTTAAAATATTTTAGCGCATAATTTGGTGTAACTTGAGATGATGATGATAATAATGAAAATGGCAATAAACTGATAGATATCCGTGATTATTTACAAATGTTTGGGACCATGGTATAGATATACATATTATATATTTATGAAATTGTAATAATTAAGATAGTGTAAGATGTGAAGTGTTCTCGAGTGCCTAGATTAGGTGCCTGTTGTGATCGTCGGTTGTTTTAGATTATACTCGTAAATTAGCGTTTCAAAGTAGAATAATGCGCACAAATTATATTTTAATAGAAAATGACAAGGTATATAACATGTACATTTAGAAAATTAAACTTACAACATCAAATTTGGTAAATGAAGTTGATTTGAGAAAATTTAAATCGAATATATACGAGAACAACATGTTCTTGCATGTAAGCATAATAATACGGTTGTTTACAGGTAAATTATAAGAATTAGGCTTAGTTCGAGATAAACATCGAGTTGAAGGAACCGATTTTAAAACATTATACTTAATTTTTTCGTAGTCAAAACAATAATAATGCTTCTTTCACAACAACTTTTTTCTAATTTACTTCTTAATGCGAGCGAAGCCGCGAGCGCCCACTAGTTTTCCAATTAAATCTATTGGACCAAAGATAGATATTTATTTAACTTTTTGTCTAAAAGATTTTTATTATTGCATACAAAAATGTCGCAGTTGCGGTTCCTCTAACAAGTGTAAAATAGTTTTTACCTGATATTTGGCAAGGTTCCTAGAAGATGTCATGTACCTATTGTCTAGTCAAAGTTATTATTTTTGTGAGTGGCTTTAGCGTGATACCCACCGATGGCCTTAAGGTGCCTTAGCATTAAATAAAGTTATTTGTGTAATCTGCCTTTTTATCAAACCTTCAATTTAATTCAAAGCCCTGCTTAAGTGATTAGGAGGAAAATAATACGGTTGCAGGTGATATTTTATCCTGTATTTTTAAGAATAAAGTAGGTATGTAATAAACAGCTTATTTCACGAGGGACACGATATTGTTAGGAAGTTTACACACTTGTTGTCTTTTTCTCCAGATATGTACTGTACAAAATTAGTGTACATACTTGTACCTACTTAATTATGTACACATAATATTTTCACTATACTTATATTATTGGTGCTTCGCTCTATAAGATATATTTTTGATTCCATTATACTTCGATTTTTGATCGAAGCCATTATACTTTTAAAATGTTAGCGATTATATTGTGCTACTGTTAACTATTCATGAATTTAGTGATTTCTATGGTTATTAATTCACTTTAGGTAGATAAACAAAGCTTTTTCCCTACTTTTGATAACGGGGTTCATATATACATTTTATTTCTTAACAGTATAAAGTAACAATCTTTCTCATTAAATATCTCTTAATATATCTACAGCTTTATCCAAACCTCCTTTAACAAATTAAAACCAAGAAGCAATGACCCCGTCTTTCCTTATCAGATTGGGATCCAGCGCTTTAAGCATATTGTTTAAAGCTGTCAGGACTTCTTTTCCGATCGGTTCAATATTATCAGCAGGTAAAAGAAAGCCAAATTCTCCCTCATCGGACAGTTCTATCGCGAAAGATAGGGGTATGCCAGAGTAGTACATCCAATCCACGGCAGCGCCCGTCGCGGGGTATATGAGGTGGTAGATCGCGCCGTATTTGTAGTCTTTGCCGGTGTGGTTGAAGAATGACTGCGGAAGATTATTTTAAAATGAGATAGCTTTTTATTTTGACTTTAAGATATCTACGGTCTTAAATGTGTGTTTACTATACAAGGTGGCTGGTAACAAACTTATATCCTAAAGCCGACTTTGGCACCCCAAAACAAATTAACAACTTTTATTGTGCCTTTTCAAAGTTCGCGAGAAAAAATATCTACTGTTATACAAAAAGTGCATCGACTTTGTAAGATGAAATATCTGAATAGGTGAAGTTTTTTGATTTTACAAAAGTCATCGTCAGTTACACTCAAACATAATAAGCTAAATTTTTTCCCTGAACAACGCGTATGAAACTGCTTTTTAATAGACCCCTAAATTTCAAATTTCATCCAAATCAAAGGTAAGCCAAACAGACTCGCACAAACATTTGCTTTTATATTAATAGTTGAATGTATGTTCTTACTTCTGATATAGTTTTAGCAGAGGTCCACAAGATCCTTCGATCAGGCGTAGGCGAAGCCCTGGCGCTCCATGGATACATGACGAACTGACCGTATGAATGCAGATCGAAAACTGCTAAGGGCTTCTTAGGGTCTCCTAGGATTAGGTCCTGAAGTAATAACAAACTGTGTTGTAAACCTGAATCGATTTGTGTTACTTGATTAATGCTGTAATTAATTCCTATTCACTCGATTATTGAATTGAGTATCAACATTGGTCAAGAACCAAAGTTGACGCCCATGATGAGCTAACTCGACGGCAAGATGATGAGAACTATAAAACGTAGGTACCAAAATTTTAAACGCACCAACTTTACGAGTAAGTTGGCGAGATACTTCTATACGAATACTTGTACTCGTAGGTAGAGAGTGAATTGAAGCGATTTGTTATCAAAATTATCTAGTTACTAGCTGTGATTCGATCCCGCGATTTCGTCCGCGTGGAATAGTTATTTTTGCAAACAACCTCTTCAGCTTTATAAATTACCTATAGCTGTTACCCACGACTTGAACTATTTTCGCAGCGCACGCAACGGAAACCCTCATAGATGAATAGTTTCCCCGTTTTTTCCACTTTTTCCTTTGTTTTTTTGCTACTATTAGTTGCAGCGTGATGTTATATAGCCTAAAGCCTTCCTCGATAAATGGTCTATTCAACACAAAAATATTTTTTCAATTCGCACCAGTAGTTCCTGAGATTAGCGCGTTCAAACAAACAAACTCTTCAGCTTTATAATGTTAGTATAGATTATTATTCTGAGCCCGTGCCTAATTTATAGAATCTTATAAAACCTTATGAAAAATTAGATCTGTCTAGGAACAGTACATACCCGTATCGCTACAGATTCAGCTTCTGAAAATGGGCAGGGCCCTGCGTATCCGTCGTAGCATTCATTCTTGTCTGTAAGCTTTGCTGCGTTGAAATCTAGGCTGGGAAATATAAGTAACCTCATTAGGCTTATTGATTAGCAAATAGTTGGTATGTGGAGGGCATAATAATGAGGGCGTAATATATTTATATATATTGAAAAGTTTTCCATCGAATTCGTTATGATTTTTTTGTTTTTTTTTTTGCGAGCCGAGAACTTTCAAGTAAGTAGCTGTGTAAGCAATCCGCAAATCAAAGATCGCCATAATGATTTTTATTGTGAGAGCATCCCTGATGTTTAAGTAACATAGTAGATCCCAGTTGTTTATGGTAGTATCATCACAGTAGGTACGGATTTATAAATACTAGGCACTAAAGTTCGCTCCTCTTTTACAAACTTACTTTATAGATAATATTTGCAAATTATGTTACTGAGCTAGGATTCTTAGCAACGCTGACCTACTGACTCGGATAACAATAGCTGCACTACTTACTACAATGCACTAACATTTTAATGGTTTTACACCCGCATCATGAAATGCAGTTTTTGAATGCTAAAAAGTACATACCTACCTACTCGAATCATAGTTCAGGTATGTATGTCAAGGTATACTATGATGGTAATATACTCGTAAGTACGTACCTAATTAACGTGTGATTATATTATCACCAGTGATACTTATACATACTAAGTAAATAAGCAGGAATTTTATTTTTTAACTTTTAGCTAGATTTATATTTGTTGCGCGAATCCGAGATAAAAAGGAGCATTTGTATTAAACTAGGGTAGGGTCTTATCTACCTCTATACTGAATTTTCTCCAAATCGAGTCAGCTGTTTGAATGTGAAGTACTTACTAATAAACACAGAAATCTAAATAAACAGTGTTTATTTAGATTTCTGTGGTAATAAACATGCTACACACACGCACAAACTTTTGTGGTCAATAAATTGACGTAGTGTGATCGTTATCTTTAAGTGCCTATGGCACTGGCTTATATGATTATTGGTAATTAATTACAGACTTACAATCAACCACTTACTCGAAATTCCTATTGACATCTACACCATAACACTCCGTGTTCCCCAATCTCCGTCTATTCTTCCTCCACAGCCTGTCCGTTGTATGAGTGTATTCGTAACCGTCTGGATTTAATACTGGTACTATTAATCTGAAATTACATATACTTAATATATGTAGCTGAGTTTTGCTTTATGCTGGTACCTACCTATATATATAAAACTCAAAGGTGACTGACTGACTGATATAGTGATCGATCAACGCACAACCTAAACCAATGAACGGATTGGGCTGAAATTTGGAATGAAGGTAGATGTTATGACGTAGGCATCCGCTAAGAAAGGATTATTGGAAATGCCACTTTTAAAGGAGTGAAATAGGGGATGCAAGTTTTACTTCTTAATGCGAGCGAAGCCGCGAGCACCCACTAGTACAATATAAGACACAAATAAAAAAGATAGGTACATTTGAAATATTCAATATAATATAGTACCTACGCATCTAACGGATTGTCTGGAAAATTATCTGGGTACTTATAACACAAACCAAAGTGTTGAAAATATGGCAGCGCCACTTTTAATACTTGTTTAATTAACTTGAACTCATTGATCACGAAAATAAAAAGTAATCAATAGGTACTAAACTTTTGATTCTCTATTAATTTTGACTTAATTATTTTTGGTGTAGAAAAAGAATAACTAAGAAATTTCCGTCCCGTTTCCGCACTTTTTAGTTTCACTGTAAGCGAGCGAGTTTTTTTGTTAATTTTATTTTACTTAAACTCAATTAACCCAGTACTTTGACTTACAAGTCGACATTCTTCATATGCTTGGGCAGTTGGTCATATTTAGTAACAGCTGAGTCTAGTATGTACAACGCAGAGGTAACGCCGATCCACTCCCGCGCATGCATGCCCGCTATTATCAACAGCGCTTTGTTCTCCGGGTTACCGTTGGATATCTTTACCATCTGTAATTAAAATGATTATGACTGCAACTGGTGCCAGAATTTCTACCGTTTTGTTGGCAAAGTAATATTGTGCGTGAATCTTCACGCTCTATACCTAGGTACACAGGTTTGCCTGTGTCTTTTTTTGTATAATAAAATGTCAATGCCGGGTGGGTTTTGATAATTTGTTCCCTCTTCTATTTCACTAATTCGGTCTACACTTACTCGATTTTTGTTCTGTTTCACATTTCACGCATTACCTAATGGAGTTTCTTCGCATAAAGGTAGGATGCTATAGGTTCCGGAAATTACAATATCTAGAAAACTGTTATCTATAGGCATCAGTCATAAATGGCAATATATAATTTCGTACCTTTATAGATCTATAGTCTATAGTCTCCAACGTAGTAACCGTCATAGGTATATACAGACCGCCTAATATCAATACTACAAATTTCACAAACTCCCTAGAAACTTTATTGGACACCACGAAACACTTAAAAAATACCATTGTCGCTGGTGATATGAATATAAACCTACTAGACGATTCCCCTGACAGTAGTAGTGAAAAATACCAATGCGTTCTAAATGAATACGGGTTTCTCCCAGCCATTACCATACCAACCCGTGATAGTACTTGCCTAGATCATATATTCCTCAAAAACTTTGAAAACTGCATAGGTTATGTCTGTAATTGCACTGTAACAGATCACGACTTGACAATGATTGGCATGTTAATAAACAAGAAGAAATCGGTAAACGCTGAAACCAGTAGGACAAGACGACGGACAGATTTTTCCAGGATACTAGAAGACCTTAAAAACAAAGATTGGAGCTACTTACTTAAAACCGAGGACGTCAACAATGCGGCAGAAATATTCACTAAAATAGTTACTGATTTGGTAGATAAGCACACACATACAACTAAGACTAGCAGAACTAAACACATTTTAAAACCGTGGATGAAGCCAGGTCTGATCCGATGTTTACGTCACCGAGACAACCTACATCTCCAGGTTAAACAGCAACCGACCAACGATCGCCTAAAGCTTACCTATACTAGATACCGCAATTTCTGTAAATCTTTAATGCAGAAGCGTAAAGAAGACTACGAAAATCAGAAGATCACAAATACACACAGAGATCCCAAACAGCTTTGGAAAACAATAAAAGAATTATGCGACATGAAAAAACCAAAGAAGGTTCCTCAAGAACTCTTTCAAGGATATGATTCCCCACAAACGGCGATTAATTCTTGTAATAAATTCCTAGCAGATTCAGGATCCAACCTTGCCTCAGCCATACTGACAAATCTGAATGAAACTGAAGATTCTCTGCACAAGACGGTAACCATCGCATCTGTAAAGACTGGTTCCCTTTTTCTAGCTCCAACGGACATGGAAGAGGTAAATGAAATAATCTCCAACTTAAAAAATAATAGTGCCCCAGGAATAGATGACATTTCTTCGGCTTTGCTCAAGCATATCAAATCAGCTATCCTGGGTCCTCTTACCTATATATTTAACCTAAGTATGGAAACTGGGATCTTTCCTGAGTGCTGGAAGACAGCGGTTGTTTGTCCTATCCACAAATCGGGACCTAAAGATAAAATAGACAACTACCGACCTATATCTCTTCTGCCCACTCTCGCTAAAATACTGGAAAAGATAATCAATGTCCGACTCGTAAGTTTCCTAGACAAGAACCAGTTATTATCTGACCAGCAATACGGGTTCAGAAGAGGTAGAGGGACAGAAGATGCCATCGAATTACTAACTTCAATTATCGCTAAAAGTCTGGATAATGGAGAGAGATGCGTGGGAGTATTCCTTGATCTCGCTAAGGCTTTCGATAGCGTCTCAATAAAGATCTTGCTGCGGAAGCTGGAAGGTTTTGGCGTACGAGGAATTGCTCTGTCATGGTTCACCAGCTATCTCAGTAACAGAAAACAGCGTTTGAAAATCGGAAATTTGCTCAGTGATGAAAAAATCATTTCTTACGGTGTGCCTCAGGGTGGCATACTATCACCGACTCTATTCACTATCTATATGGACGGAATCTTAAGGCTCAAAATCCCAGGCGCTGATATAATCTGTTATGCGGATGATACGACCGTTCTGTACCGAAGCAGCACCTGGAGAGCTGTAAAATCTGCTGCTGAGAGAGGTATGCTACAAATAGAAGAGTGGTTAAACACCAATCTTCTCACCTTGAATGTGAAGAAATCAAATTTTATAGGTTTTCATATTACAAGTGCCACAGCGCCTGATATTCAGGACATCAGGATTCACTCAAAGGGATGTCCGGTGATTTCCTTCCCTATTTTGCAAAAATGTGCGTGTCAGAAAATCAGCAAAGTACCTAAAACAAAATATTTAGGCATTGAAATAGACGAAAAGCTCACATTTGAAGCCCACATCGCAAGTCTATCAAAGAAAGTTCGCAAGCAGATATACTTAATGAAGACGCTACGACCTGTAGCAAATTTCGAAGTGAAAAAACTAGTATATACAGCACTGTGCCAATCACTACTTCAGTACTGTATTAGTGTGTGGGGAGGAGCCGCCAAATCGTTTATGATTTCCCTAGAACGTGCTCAACGAGCTGTACTTAAAGTACTTCTTGGAAAGCCACGGCGGTTTCCCACTGAACAACTATATAAAGAAGCTCAAGTAATGACAGTTCGTCAGCTTTTCGTGATGAAAGCAGTTAGCAAAGCCCAACACAACACTCTGATAAATAACGCTGATAATTCTATTCAAAGGGTGCAACTGCCAGAAACTAGAACAGTTTTTGCATCACGTCTGCCTCCTCACATCCATTTCTTTGTATTCTACGCAGTAACAAACTCCTGTGATGTAAGACAAATTACACATAGGAAAGCTCGAGGAAAAATAAAAAAGTGGCTTCAAACCAAGTCATACAAGGAAACAGAAAATCTAGTCAAGGTTCATAACCCAGTCTCCTTACAGAACACACAGGTGGAAGATCTCTTTTAGTTACAAGAAATCTATATTCTTACTGCCTGCTTATACATAATTACAAACACACACATATACACAATCACACACACACACACACAAATACACATACATATGTACATATAAGAAATTTCCTTGCCCGCTATAGAATTCTTCCTGTTAGAGATTTCCTAAGAGTGCAAAAATTGGTTACTCTAATTAAACCTCCTAAAACCATTATCCAACAAAAAACGACCTACTTATGTACCTGCTTACATTAACTTCCTCATATCCACATTCAGCCTACAATGCCAGCATAATGTGTTATCAAATTCTGTTCTACTAAAAGAAATGTATGAAATGAAATTGTAAAATGTTGGTGCGAATCACTAAATTGTCAAACTCTAATACGGATCACCAAGATACAGGCTGATAGCCTAGTTTGGGATCCACTAATTATTCTGTATTGCACACAGCTTAACTATTTATTCACTTGACAATCTTTTAACAGCAATTTGTAAAGCAAGATTTAATTGAAGTAGTATATGTATATATATCTATAGTATAATTCTAACGTACCTACCCACTTATATGCATGATATAGTTAAGAATGTAACATAGTTTAGATAATAACCAAAACATGAATTGTAATATATATAGGTTAAGTTTTTTCAATAAGTAAATAAACATATTTTTACTTTACTTTACTTACTTTACTTTATAGATCTGTTTTCGAAAGTGTATCCCAAGTTGACTACACTGCTGATCGAAGGGAAGTTCTCAGATACATAGTGAAGGTATTCGTCGATCACTTTCAGTGTTGGATACTCTTTCCAGTTTAATCGATGTCCTGAAAGAAAAAAAAAACTCCTTTGAAAGAATCCTATTTAAATTGATACATCTATGGCTAAGTACTGTATTGAATAGGCATCCCACCAATGTTGCTACTCTTATAAATAAAAGTATATAAGTATTATATCCGTTATCTAGTACCCACGACACAAGCGTTTGCTTAGTGTGGGGCTAGATGGCGCTGTGTGCAATGTCCCGGAATATATATTTATTTCACTTTTAAACGACTGGATCACTTTGATTGAATTTCGGAATGGACTGTATTAAACGTATGGGCTGCCATTATTCCCAGATAGAGTGGATAATTCTAAGAAACACCATTAGTCCCTACATCAAAACCGGTGAAGCTGATTATAGCATAAAAAGGCACTTCAAATTTATAACAGCCCTTTTTATATCGATAGTTAAATCAAACTACAAACCGATCCTCAAAGTATCTTCATCCCACAGTATGGGTTCGACTGCAGTATCATCGATCCTTCTCTGTACGTCCATGATCAGCACAGAGTGGTTTAAATTCACCGCCTTGAGAGCTCGATTGACATGCACCTTGTCTCCAGGTTTGACCAGGAAGTCGGCAGTACTGTGGCCGAGGTTCCATACTGAAATAACTGAAGCATAATTTGTAAGTGAAGAAAATTGAGCAGAAGGTATCTGAAATATTTTTTTTTTATTTATTTATAATGGTACACAAAACAGAATGTGTTCCCGAATAAGCTAAGTATACATTCGAAACTGGTTTTGATCCAAAACAAATTCCCAAGATAAGTGTACACAGCTTGAACAACATTATATGCGATTAATAATTTCAAAAACCTGAGTTAGACAGAGAATACAGTACCTAACTGGTACTGTATTTTCTGTCTGTAACAAACACACAAACAACAACGATAATCAAGGACAACATAATTACAGACTAAATTGTATCTTACAATTAGTGATCATACAGAGCTTTGCATTACAGTAGCTAGAACATTACGCTTGAATGTGGATAACACACAATTAAATACATCCAGTGACTGATGGTGGTTCGCTAGGAGACCATTGTATAATAAAAACGATGTAGGTAAGCAATTTGAAAAATTAAAGCAACTTTTCTGCGTGTCCCTTCCGGTAGTGATTAGTGAATCACAGAACCTTCTAAACCTATTTTGATAAAACTTGTACTGCTCCGTAAGTTATCGATATCACCCACAACTTTCGATAAATCCCTAAACAAAAATACACTGGCGAAATGTGGAACGATGAATAAATTATGCGCAATAAATAAACGGAACTAATTTCTCAATCTCAACGCTACCTGCTAGAATACTTAGGTACGTATATTGACACAATTTATTATTAGCTAAAATTTTAAGATAACAAATTCTGATTTTATCAGAAAGAGTAGGTACTTACAAAAAACTGTAGAACAACAAGTGGCGCCCTCATTATTTTTAACAGCCAACCTACTCTAAATCTATGAGAAGATAATTTATAATTTGCTACTTTACCTCGATCTTCGACCATCTTCAATAGATGCGGCAAATCTCGCTCGCCGTTCAGCTGGATGCGCCATACTTGCGAGCCGGTGTAGGAGTCAGAATACCCTTGTATTTTCACACACGAGTAGCTTACTGTAACGTGACATGTAACGTTAAATGTGTTAGCGGGACTGACTGACAGACATAGTGATCTATCAACGAACAGCCCAAACCAATGGACGAATCGGGCTAAAATATTGCAAACACGTACTCGTAGATGCTATGACGCTAAGAAAGCTTAATAAATTGAAGGGGTGAAATAGGGGATACAAGTTTTTCTTCATAATGCGAGCAAAAGCCGCGATCACCCACTAGTTTCTCATATAAGTAGAATTAGGTAATTAACTAATTCACACTCTGATTTGTACAAAATGACAATCATTCATGTATAATTAAAAAAGAAATAAGCTAATAGTGAGTTGAATCCAACAGTAACTAATATTACTTACCAGAAAGCATAAAAATACAATATGCAGTGAAAGAATACATTGAAAGTGTATGGTACGAAATCCATTTCGATTCCAATAATAATTCTTCCATTACGTTTGAGCGTTTATAGAGGTACTTATCCGCCTTAGTGCAGTTACAGATTGTAAAATAAGTGAAAATCATAAATATCTATACTATGCGAAAACTCGTTGCCGAGAAAAGCAACAGCCAATCAAACATAAAAAGCCAAAATTATAAAATTTTATTAGTTCAACTTCATACTGGAGTTTTCTTGTGTTTTTATGAAAACAGTAATAAATATTTTTTTAACTTTGCATATTTTAAAATCATCATCATCCACAGCCTTCTCTATCCCACTGCTGGGCATAGGCCTCTCTTTGAATGTGCCAGCTGCGTCGGTCTTGTGCAGACCTCATCCATAAAGAACCCGCGACTCGTAAAATGTCGTGGACCCATCTCGCTGCCGGACGACCTACTCCTCGTCTCCCTGTTCTTGGCCACCACTTTTTAATTTTAAAATAGCAATAAAACAACACCTATACGTCTCCAGAAAAACTATTTATTTATGCACTTTTCCTAAATTAAAATCTAGATTAACATCTATATTATATTCCGCGCCCTGTCTTCCGTTAGGACCTTTCGTGACACCATTAGTAATTTCTATATTCGCCGCAAGGACAGTTACGGCCGACACCAAGTCTACGCCAGTAGGTTCGATATATTCTGGAGGTAATATGAAACCTAGTATATTTTTTCCGTTCATTCGCATCTCCAATGCGAAAGATAGGTTGATTCCTATAGAGAAGACCCAGTCGGTTTGCGTTCCTAGCACTGGGTATAATGTGTGGAATACGTCTCCAAAACTGTATTGCGGACCGGATTTCTTGACTATTTCCTAGAAAAAATAAAATAATTAAAAATTAAACTGCATTGATATGGTTCTGAAATCTGTTGACATTTATTAAATTGATTTTTTGACAGGTTTTGACCTCAATATTGCCTGAAGGGATATGCATGTGGTCAGAAGTGGAATATGCACTAAAGTGTAATTGACTATCAAACGGTGTGCCTTTGCTGTTTTTCTATTCTGCATATTCTAAACGAAACTAAACTCTATTCAAAACTTTGAAAATAATCAACTCTACCATCAACATATAAACGTTTACGTGTATGTAGTGTGTAGGTATTTATTTTACTGCTGTATTTATTAGATAGTACTATTAACTGGACATCATCACACAGGTACTGGCCTAGTTTGTCCTGAGTTTACCCACTATTGTATAACCCAGAAGCTCTATTTTATAGCACAATTTAGTGTGAAAATATAACTTTACCTTGGCCATTTCTCCAGCGATGTGGTGTAAGATCTTTTTATTATGCGCCGGCTCTGCCTTGGTGGCCCACGGGTACATTATCAACTGGCCATATGAGTGCAAGTCTACATGTGCTGTCGGTAGCTTCGACAGACGTAGGAAGTCCTGAAAAAGGATAATTGGTGTCGTGGAAATATGTAAAAGACTTACAAACCTAACTAGTCATGTTTTAAAAATAATATCATGAAATTTTCAATAAAGCAATTTTATATCCATTTTTACAGAGCTTGCAGTTTATCAACACTACTTGTATAAAATCGCAAGTAACTAACTGATTCAAGCTGCCAGTCGACGATTGTGCATGATATTACCACCTAATATTTTTTTGCAGGTAGAACTTAGGTAGTAGGTAATTATTTATAGGATTTTAAAAAGGACACAGGCTAGTTTTTATTCCAGATTAAACGTCAACACCGAATATATTACCAACAAAATAAACCATACCCGTATTGCTCTGGACTCCGGTTCAGAAAACGGCTCACACCCTGGGTTAATGTCGCTACACATTAACTTATCTCCCGTACATTTGACAAACCCGTATCTGGAATAATAAGAAATGACTATTATACCATAAACATACCCGAATAATTAAATAGCATGTAAAGTCCAAGAAGAAGTCGCAAGCTCAGCAAAATCACAAGTGAGTTGCCGTGAATTCCCAAAAGTAAAATAAATAAAGACAGAGTTGAGGTACTTAAGTAATCGCCGTTAAATAGACTAGTAACTCCGTCAGTAAAAACCATGTTAATTAAAATAAGAAGTAACAATGGAAGATGAGAATAACACATAATTAATTAAAATTCCATATCTACATAATTAGGCAATCCAATCATTCAAATTAATTCGTATCGTTAGACGTTCAGAAGTAACATACTCAAAATAAATGATTATGATGATTATTAAGACTTACTTTTACATCCAGTTCATCAAATCTGTTGAAAACACTGTCAAGGAAAAGGTACCTTAATACCGCCATAGCAAAAAATTACCTCATTTTAATATGTAAGTATCATTTAATTATAATAAACATTTTACAATTCAATTCAATTTCTTTATTAGCTTAAATGTATTTACATTTACCCTGTTAAGAGGGGAATTAGGGCGTAGCTAAAATTAAAACTAATTATTTTAATATCTTAAACTTAATATAAAATCTAAATTTTAAATACCTACCCCGACAATGAGCGATTTTCAGATCTCCAGTTAAAAAAAAGTAGTACAAAAAATCACACTAGGTGTCGCTAGCAGTAAATAAATCCGTGAATATTTTGGGCATGAGGGGCCAAAATCCGGCGCGCTTAGGTGGCACCATCTTTTACCAACATTTGTTACTAAAATTAACTTGGTACTGAAAAATAGCTCATTGCATTCGTGGCTACGGGTGAAACAACATGACATGACATGTTACTCATTAATCATTTAAATTCAACGATATTTTGAAAATAATTTCTCCCGTCTCCCTCACACCTGGCCTATTAATTCCCGACATGCTTCTACTAAGTCTATCCACGGCCGCGACTAAATCCTCCCCAGTAGGTTTAATTTCTTCGGGCGAGATTAAAAATCCGTTGTTATTCCATACTTTGTAGTCTTTTTCGTTGTTTTCTGCCCACATACTGTCCCTCATTTCTATGGTATAGCTTAGAGTTACTCCTTGGGAAAGAACCCAGTCCATTTGAATGCCAGTCGCTTGGTAAACCATGTGAAAAGTATCTCCAACGATATACCGTCTTCCCGTAGCGGATCGTATTGCCTGGGAAACATTCAAACTATGAGAATTGCCCACGGTATAGCTTCAAGTTGCTGATTTTATTGTCTGAAAGGTTTAAACGTTTGAAACGGCGATTGAAGAAATTGGCTAAGTATTTTGGTTGTATCGTCGAGAATAGAGCGTGTATTTAGCGCAGAGTTTTTATTACATGGGCTGAGGCACACTATCTTTTTATAATAAATCCTATTCGCAAAACAAAACGCTGTGTCCTTTGCTAAATACATAGTGAAAGCGTTTTTCTGTGCTTCGTTTTTTTTAAATCGAGGTTACAGTCAAGTACGACCTATACTATCTAGCGTTAAAAAAGGTTTTAGCAAAACGCGACCTCTATTTACATACCTTGGCCATCCTCTCCCCAATGGCGGCGAGCAGAGCCTCGTTCCTGGGCGGCTCAGGCTTATACCCCCAGGGGTGCATGATGAGCTGTCCGTACGCATGCACGTCGAGGAACGCTTGCGGCTTGTTGCCTCGTATGTAATCCTATAATGTTGTTATTTTCATATTATTGGAAAATTTAGCATACGAGTACTCAGTACTACAGTAATACATACAATAGAATGCACAAAGCATCCGCCCGAAGAGAGTTGAATTTAAAACTCTTCTTTATCAAGAAAATACACATATCGCTATTGTGTCAGAGACTTAGTTTGATCCTGTAGGTACTACTACTAGCCATACGAGAGTGGCATAGTCAATGTATGACTAAACTCCTTTTAATAAATAAGGATTTAAAAAATATACAGTAATACATACAACATAAGTCAGTAAATTATATTGAGAGTAATTAATATTAACTTGGTTGACAGTTAACTTCAATAGAAGAGATGATGAATAAATGAAGAGATAGAAGAGAACTAAAACAAGATCAGCAGTATTCAAATCACGCTTGCGACGTAAATAAAATAAAAATAAATAACACACGTATACAAACACTTTATTTTATGCATTACCTACTTCAAAAATCTTTATCTATGAGAACGTAAAATTTGCTTGGCGACATTTACTGATTGAGGATGATAGCTATTATAATTCAGGTAGCTTTATTGTTAAATAACAATGCACCTACCCGTATAGCCCGAGTCTCTGGTTCTGAAAACTCCCTTTCCCCGGGGTACTGCGTGTCACACTGGCAACAGTTTTTCGACACACCGTCTAAAAACCATACATGCCTGGAAAGAAACATGGCACATTAAAACCGTTCCTATACCGCGATCATCTTACATATTAGGTGTGCTATGCTGTGTCAGTGATAATCGCGGTATCATTCTCCATACCCTTTACTAGAAGATTTTCATGTTCACCGAAAAAGGAAGACAAATTTAAATACCTTAATACATAGCCTTATAATTTTCAAACCAACAAACAGAATAGGCCATCATAAACACCCGGTGTTATTATGGAAAGATAAAATACCCAAAATACATGGTTACTTGCCACTTACGCACCATCATTTCATTTATGAAAAAATCCGCATTTTTTTTGTCAATTATCATTTTATTTCGAAAAAAAAACCTTAACTTTGAAAAGTCTTAAAACAAAAGTATACCTTATCATTTTTGGAATATCAAACTACTTAGTCCCTAAAATGTTTTGCGTAAGATACTAAGTAAATGAACTCTGTTCTGTATGCTCGCGAATTTCCAAAAGTCGTTGATATTAACTTGCTGCTATGACGTATTAAAGCCATCCTCAAAGGATTGTGCGTTAGTAACTGTTAGTAACTAGTAACCATGTATATGTATAAATAACGATAACCTGTACCTAAGTATACACACTGTGTGTAAAATATATCTCACCCAAAGTTTCGATTGAGATCGACTCCCACACAGTTGGGCCCCGTGTTAAATTTCCGGCGGTTTTTTCTCCACAGTCTGTCATTAGTGTGGCTGTATTCGTAGCCATCTGGGTTTAACATTGGTACTACTTTCCTGGAAATACATAAAGATAAGATATAGAAAAAAAACAATATTAATACTATTGATTTTTTGGGCAGTCAAAAAGGTTGTGTCTATTTTTTAATGATTAATCGAATTGAACTTTAAACCTATGCATTGCTGTCATACAACGTATTGTCTTGCTTGGATACTCATATCCAAATCATATATGGAAGAAATCGTTGTTAGCGATAAGTCCGCCAGTTGTGGCACTATTGTTTAAGTCTTTTGTGCTTCTGTTTGTTCTTTTCTGTGTGTGTTACAATAAAGAGTTTTATCTATCTATCTAAAATTTAAAGAACCGAATTCGATGAAATATAGATTGTTCCTTTTGTTATTGGAATTATTGTTGTAGGAAAATTCGTGGATAAACACATATACCTACTTGATAGCCCAAATAGATCATACTCAAATTTTCAATTTCGCATATACATATTTATAACTCATTTGGAGTCACTAAATCTCTTTACTCACCAGTCAATATTCTGCATATAATTGGGAAGCTTGTCAAAATTCTCAGCAACATGTTTTATGAGGTACATAGCAGATGTTACAGCTATCCACTCCCTGGCGTGAATTCCACTGGTCACCATTATAACTTTATTCGTTGCTTGTCCGTTGGTAATTCGTAACAGTTTTATAGGTCTATTCTCTACTGATTGACCTATGGTAGATAGAGTGACTATGTTTGGGTAGGTCTTAGCTAAATGGTCTAAGTATTCGTTAATTACGTCGAGTCTGGGATAGCTCTTCCAGTTTAGTCGATGTCCTGGAAAAAAATGTATAGAAGAATTTATTTCATAATAGAGTATACACATAGCAGACAAAGATTAAGTTAAGGTCCCCGTGTAATATTTTATATGCAAGATTAGGGTCTATGTTGATAAGATTTGGTCTAGTAGCAAATCTAACAGTAAAGCAAATGCGAGTTTTTGCCTCATTCCACAACCGGGCAACGGTCTTCGTATTTTAAGTGTGTAGGTAGTAACATCCTGTATGCAGCATAGGTGTTAGAAGATAGAATACCTATACTTTTTATTGTCGGGTCACAACAGTGTGATCATCAGGAAAAGGACAAATAAATTTAGCAAGTATTACAAGTGGCGCCACCATAGTTTCTACACTTTTTATTCGGGGTATAAATAAATAATTTAAAAAAAAATTACCTATTCTCAGTGTAGTTTCATTCCAAGCGGGCGGCGATTGTTTCGTGTCATCTATAATTTTCTGTACGTCAGGTATCATGACTGAGTGGTTGAGTCCTCCGGTCTCTAACGCCAGCCGCACTTTCTTCTGGTGCTGAGCTTGGACCAGGTAGTCTGCTACCTTCCACTTTAGTGCCCATAGGGATATTACTGGAACATTATTATTTTTAATTTTATTATATTGAACAAACAACTGTTTAGTAATAGGGAAGAATATAAATTGGTTTTATTACTCCTTAAACTTACATAAGTACATATGTATATCATTATATACGTATGTATTTTATCAACAAAAAAAAGCTAATGTATTTTAGGAAAGCGTTCGCCTAACAATTTGACGCGCCCTGGTCGAAGCCAGGCCTACACAAATTACTTGTTTTTTTTTTGTATTTGCACTCTCTTAGCAGTGAAGGAAAACATCGTGAAGAATGTTTGAGGACCACTAATCTGGTGACTTATCATCTGTGGAAGGACTTGGACGCCCACTACGATATACGCGAACTCTCCCAATGAATGAATTCAGCGGACACAATCCTCGGTAAGGACAAGGATTAAACAATAGTTTTATAATTTTTTCTCTCACTAAAAAAATAACATCAGGCGAGTTGTAGACAAGCGTGACCTTATCAAGTTAAATCTAAAAATTATCTGTCACAATCAACTATCCATGGACTGACCAGGCTGCGACGGCAGTGGTAAACAGAATACCTTTGAGTAACGGGTGCTTCTCAACTATTTAAACAATACATTTTATATTTACCTTGACTGTGTGCAAGTTTGTGAAACGCGTCCACATCGACGGGGCTCCGAAGACTAGTTCGCCAAACTTGTGCTCCTTCATATGTTACCTTCTCTTTAGCAAAGCTATGCCCTATAGAAACAAACTACTGTTTTTATACAGCCTATTTTGAATAATTAATATCTACTACAATCTACATAAGTACAATGAAGTATTCAAAATTGTGTGTCTTCAAAGGATGAATAGTTGACATGCATGTATATAATTATGTATATTATTTGTGCTAGTAAACATAGTGTTAATTATTGTATCTCACCAAAATAAATAAAGAACAAGTAAATCCCCAAAGTACACATTGTAATGTTGTATATATAAAGTAACTAAAACATGAATTCCAAATTTTACTATTGCACTGACTTGTAACATATTTACATTTTTATACCTATTCTCAAAGCTATTTCAGATTTTATCGATCTAAACTGCTCATGGCGTAGTTTTGAAATCATAAACTACATTTTGATGCATGTAATATGTTTATTAACATAACTCTATATACAATCATAGTAATTTCAATATAGAAACATGTAGAGTCCCGCATAAATTTCATATCAAATGAGACATTTAAATCATTTAGGCTTGGTATTTTATTGCTCTGTCAATACCGGTTACCACTCATCCCAATACATTAGTCTCTGGCATGAAAACAACCACCACAACAAAATTCGGCAACATAAGTCAATTTCCTACCGTCGGATTTCTCTTATATATCACAATTAATTCACTTATCATAAATAAATTATAAAATTGTCAACCGAGTGTCTCGTCTCAATTAGTTATTTTAATCATCAAAAAACAATGTCAAAAATGATTCACTGTTAGTGACACGGTCCACTCGACAACAGGGCGCGCTCGCGTCCGACACGAATCTATAATGTTTGTCTCATGAAAGTACATAGACGTGTTACACTGATACAGAACGCGACTCCTAGTGTGTGAGCCAGCGTTGCAGCACTCACTGAGAGATGTGTGGTCGAGAGGTGAGAGGCACGTATCACTAGTTATGTCCGGGGGTGGCGCGCGGGCCGGCGCTAGTCGGCGTCTCCGTTGGCCGCGGAGAGGGGCTCCTCGTCCTCGTTGTAGTCCAGCGACAGCACGGAGGCGCGGCGCCGCTTGCCGGCCGCGGGCTCGCTGGACTCCGAGTAGCGGCGCTTGGCGGGGGACGCGCGCCCGTTCACGGCCGCGTGCGAGGCGCGCAGCTCCTGCTGCAGGAACAGCACCGTGCTCTGCATGCCCTCCACGTCCTCGTCCAGCTCTTGCAGGATCTCGTCCAACTCTGGAACAGTTGACGGCTTCCATTTAAATAAAGCTCTTAACAAAAGAAAGTTGTAGATAGCCGGTATAGCCAATGAAATAACAAAAAATATCAGTAAATGTAAAGGGTGTCTAATTCAGTACCCAATGAGTACAACTAAATTACAATTACCTATGAAACCATATAGTCCTGGTGATATTTATGAAGACTAAGGATTCAGTATTTCAGTCAGTTATTATCAAAACCACTTGTACAAACTGCAAGTAGAAAAAATATGATCATGACAATATATCTCACCTGATTGTGACTTCTTGACCTCTTCACTAAAGCTCTTCTGCAGTGCGAGGTCTCCTTCCAACTTGGCTATTCGTCCACTCGACGTCATGCGCCCCAGATCTTCATTCTCTTGATGCAATAATCGACATTTTGCCATTAACTTTTTCCCTGTATTTGAGTCTGGTGTGAACTTCCACGCTGATAATTCGTTTTGTGTCTCTTCTAACCTAGCTTTTGTTGAAGTCAACTCTTGTTTTAACCGTTGTATGAGCACATTTACTGCCGGGTCTAGAAGCGTGGGTCGTCCATTTAAACTGGCGTGTGATGATTTTAGTTCTGTTATTTGACTCTGAAATGTAAAAATTACATACAAAATATCAGTATCATAAAGTTTGTCCATTCAGATCATAGTTAGCTAATCATATTATATATAACAGTTGAATTAAATTGAGAGTTGACTGACACACATGATTGGGAACAAGGTTATAAGAAAACAAACAAGATTAAAGTGAGCCCATAGATGGTTACCAAAATTCTTTAGAGATTAAAAACATTAAGACATTATTCATCAGAAGAAAAAACACATTAACAATATAAATTAGTAAAAACTAGAGTTGGTAAGTATATGTTAAGGCCACATACCAGAAGATATTGGCAGACATCTATTAGTCCAGTCGGGGTAGACATTTAAATAGAAAAAATTCCGGGGAGCGTTTTTTTTTTAAACGTCAGGGGGGGTGGTTGGAAGTATAAATCTCGATTTTCTAACTAATCCCGGTAGAGCATTCGCCGCCATCTTGTTTTAAAGTTAAATTTTTTCGTTTTTTTGAAATAACTTGTTAATTTTTAACTTTAGAGCAAAAATGGTCCTTTTCAAAGTTGTTGACATATGAATGAATGAAATAGAAATTCGAGATTTATACTTCCAACCACACCCCCTGACGTTTAAACAAAAAAAAAAAGCTTCCCGGATTTATTTCTATTTCAGGCTAGTTTTATGTCTACCTCGACTGGACTATATGTAAATTACGCAACATGCCCAAATTAAGTGCAAATTACTGTTTCCACTCAAAGGTTTTCTTACATTCAATATCAACCAGGGTGTAGAAATGAACGTCACAATCCTCAGTTATGAGGAAATATGACTGACAGAGAGAGAGAGAGAGAGAGAAATTCAATATAAAATGTACAACAGAACTTATTAAAAACAAACTTACTACATAATCTTGTATCTCCTGCTCCTTAGCGGCCAGCCGCCGTACTAAGACCTTCTCTCTGTGTTGTGACTCTGCATACTGCTGTTTGATTCTATCTTCTACCTCTTTCGCCTTCTCCAAGCTTCCTGAACATAAGTAACTCAACTTACTTATTTTGAATACTTTTCACCAACAATCTTTGTTTAAAAACAAGTGAAAACTATTGGGAGATGAATATCTCTGATCATTTCTAAAGTAGGAACCAAAATATATAACATACTCTCTTCTCTATCATCTAGGATATAGAATTTCAAGAAAAAATAATAATTTGTTATGTAATTTTCACTTGTTTTTAAATGAATTTCAATGTGGCATGTGCAATAAAACTATTTGAGCATTGTGATTGAGGAATCATCATCAGAGTTCAAAATTAGAAAGTATAATTAATTTGTTTTTTTACTCATGTTGTGTCACAGATAATCACTGTTTTAGGCAACACACATAAAGCATTTCTTCAAATATCTACGACATTACTGAACCGGTAGCGCAGAAAGTAAAAAAAAATCATTACAATACTACTGATAGTATTTCTTGTCATCAGAGATTTCTGATATCTCAGAAATCAGGTTAAAAATTATATAGAGTAGCTCCAACACAGATATACTTCATTTTCAAATTCGCTATTTTGCAAATCTCCACAATAATATCTTGACTCTTTTGATAGTATTTTTATAATATTTTAAATAAGTAGGTACTTAGTGACATGTTTTGAAAATCAGATTTGTTTTAGCACCAATTAACATACATCTTTTAGCAACATTATTTTAGTAATTTCACATAAAGTACATATATAATAATCAAAATACATTTTTTTCAATATAGCAAATCGACAACACCTTAACTAAAACACATGATTTAAGTTACAATATGTTTTATAATTTTATATGTAAATTGAATATGAAAAAAGGCAAGCTTTCAATTATCTTATACAGATCTCATTACAGACACAAATAAATTATATTTATTAGTGATTAAGTAATTATGAGCATTGTCATATTCAATTTACATTTATTAATTTTATATTTGACCTCTTTACGTGAAATGCAATGCCCCCTCCTTGTCAAGCATTTTGATTTCTTGAAATCATAACTCTTTTGCTTGTTTCTTTGCTTAATTTTGCCTCGTCCATCTTGTGTAAATTGAAAAACATCATTGCTGAACATAATGTTGCTTATCCATCATTTTTTGGAGGAAACAGAAGATAGGCTTTACAAAATTGCACTACAATTAAACATTGACAGATTTTATTTTTAATATGAGAAGACACATTTTAAACATCAGAAAATGGAAATGTTGATAAGTAATTTTCACCACATACCTACTCAGTAATTATGAATTAATGGTGAATGATAAGTTACCAATTTTTAAACTTCTCTTAAAAACATTCTAAACACATCTTATATATATGTAAGTAATCCAATACCAAGTAAATATCTACTAAAATAAATACACTATATCAGATAAAATGCTCTTCTTCAAGTTTTTATTTATAAATTGTCACATGAGTTTTGAGGGTCTAATGAAACTAAATCTAAATATATAAAACTCAAAGGTGACTGACTGACTGATATAGTGATCTATCAACACACAGCCCAAACCACTAGACGGATTGGGCTGAAATTTGGAATGAAGGTAGATGTTATGACGTAGGCATCCGCTAAGAAAGGATTTTTGGAACTGCTACTTTTAAAGGGGTGAAATAGGTGATGCAAGTTTTATTTCTTAATGCGAGTGAAGCCGAGAGCACCCACTAGTTTTATATATATTTGGATCTGCATACCTAAGAGTCTGACTGACTTCTTGTCAAGTCACAGACCCATGCTTTAACTTTTTATTTAAAATGCAATGTTTTTGAGTTAGAGAAAATGCAATAATGTATGGTATTATTATGTAACATATATATATTGTATTTATGTAATTTTACATAAAACCATACAGTTTGGGGTAGTTTAAATAATTTAATAATATAATATGACAACTAAATTAGTTTAAATAGTTAAGATACAATTTGATATTGTGTTATGACCAGTTTGTTTTTAGTATTAAATGATAAAATGTTTTTTATAGTATAAAAAGAAACAAGCAAACAGTAGATAGTATGATGCACAAGTTTGTTTAGTCAAAGCAAAGATAAATCTAACACCATTTGTAAGATGTATGACAATACAACCAGGCCATTTAGTTCATGTGTGCTAATTCAGATATACCACAATCTACCTCATCCCAAACTAGGTAGATAGTAATATACAGACCCAACTCTATTTTATATATGTTATACAAATTCTAGGAAATATTTGTGTTATTGTCAAATAAATAATAGGAATTTAGACTTAAATCATGCATTATGATGGTATCTATGTTTTAGCTTTTTGATAGCTAATAAAAAGGAAATGTGTAAGTTAGATGTTATTTTCTGTCACTGTCTGTGCAGATGTTTATACAGACCAAGAGCAGTCAAATAATATTAATGAGATAAATAGATGTCCTTAGTTTGTCTTGGTAAGACAACAGGTATCACTTGAATCACTATCTGCAAGTTTATTTTTACTATTCTGCCAATGGATTTATTTACATTAATTACCCAATCAAATTAAATAATCACACTAACACATAACATGGCTACCCTTGTTACACTTATTGAAATACAGAGTTAAGTAATCAATAATCACATAGCAGGAGTATAAAATAATGTACAATGTAACAACTAATCTATGATAATTGTTGTAGGTAAATTATTATGTAGGCCTGTTTTCGGTTTTATCTTATCAGAGCATACGGTAAACAATACAGTAGATACATTTGTTACAAAAGTAGATACATGAAAATAACAAGCGATAACAAAATATTTTCTTATAAATACAGCAAAATAAGTGAAGAAAATATATTTACTTTGAGAGAGAATAGACAGGATGGTGCTAGCGAGCACCGGTCTGCCGGCCACGGGAGAGCAGGCACAAACCACACCAACACAAATTCCACCGCTGTCGAAGGAAACACTGCACCTGGTACCACCATTATGCACTTCCACTGAACACTCCACTTGTACACCTGATTTCTTCACCTTTGATTACTTGGTACACCTAAATACACCTTGTATCACATATGTAAAACTAAACATTTCCAACATCACATCATCAACATATCGTAACAGTATCACTAGGTTTAGTTAAAGCATTGTCGATTTGAAAGGGACGCTTCGCGCGCCGCGGCGCCCGCGGGCCGCTACCGACCCGATGGAACTGTCGTATTATACCTTCCAGCTGTTTGTTCAATGTTTCGAGGTGGTCAATGTACAGGTCTTGGGACCTCCACGCGGACCGCAGCGAGTCTGCCGAGGCGGCGTCGAGCTGGTGAGAGGTCAATAACACGCGCACGGCTTTGGCGACTCCGCCGCCCTCGCTCGCCGGCTCGCCATGCCGCTCGCTCTCTTCGGACATTGCACTCTTACTAACACGTATAGAGCACCTTCTGGACTGCAAGCAAACGATCATCATTAATTCCAAATACATTTGCATTGCATTTTCTCCGCCGTTATCAGAAACCTGCAATTCATATCGAGTTTATTGGAAAATACGAGAAGGAATGGGGTACTTACGGTCTTATTTAATGTATGATAGGAATATGCTTCGTTACTTAACTAAATTGCACTGAAAATAAAGCTAAAATTATTGAAAATTATTTATTTTAAAAGGTCATTAGACGACACACCACAGACGCCATTTTATAACGTAGCACTATGAGGTTGCCCTATAAAAATCTGCTATATAACTATTTTCTCTAAATCGAAACTCAAATTCAAATGCTATCGTTTGAGATATTTTTATTACTTCTATTCATTCATAGTGAAATAAAATGAACAGAAATGTATTAAGAGTAAGATTTAATTATTTTATTTAATTAATTTAATACTAAAGATAAGTTTTGAACTTATGTATTTTTTTTACACAGGTAGTGTTTATTAGTGTTGGGGTGCTTGATGAAATCTTTCGGAAAGTACCGATTTTTATAGTAGTGGCGCCAAAATTCAAAACTTTGTTTGAAAAGTGTTAGTTGAACCATCACCCTTGTTTAAATTATGTATGGCGATGATTATATTTTTAGGTACATTACTTTACACATAAAATCTGAGTTACCTAGTACACTTGGTCAAAACTGTTGAAAGTTTTAATACTATTATTAATGTAGATTTAGGATGGAGCCAGGGAAGATGCCGTATCTATTCCGAGCTTATTATGCTCTGAGCTGAAATTATTTTTTCATTACTCATACTCTGAAAGTGGGTCTGAAGTTGCCTGAGGAGCGGGTTGAAATTAGTACTTTTCATCCCTAGGGAGAATCGCTTTCAACTGACAGCTGTCAAATTAACATGTAAAAACTCTGCGCGTGACTGGCGGCAGCACTTATTCCAAAAATTGGCCTCTGATCTTTGACGATCAATCCTGTGGACCCGAAAAAGCGCGTATACCCGAAAGGGACGACGACAAATAATGACGTAGAATCTCAGGGCTGCCAGAGTCATAAAAATTCCTCTAATTTTGTTCATACTTACACACACACACACATACACACACGTATAAAAGTTGTACGTAATCATTATTATCACCTGAAAAAGGGACTCATATAAAAATGACACACACAGTATGTCGATAAAATTTTAAGCAGGAATAAATTATACTAAGTAGGATTTGTAAACAAAATAACTATAATATGTATATTTATTTCAAGGAAAACTATTTACATTGAAAAAACAAAGAATAAAGTAATAACCAACTACTTAAATAATTTGTTAATATTTTTTTTGGATTAAAGTAAGAATATTAAAAAAACTACTTAAACATATCTACAAATTTACAAAACGTCTTAACTAAAACTGTACATGAATATTAAAAATAACAGAAATTTTCCTTTGGAATATCTAAATTCATGTACTTCATTTTTAACTTTTATTTTTGTATTTTTCTTAACAATTTTTTTTTGTTATTTAAATTCAGATTACGTTGTTTATATATGTGGTATATAATTAAAAATTCTAAATGTTTTTTTTATCAATATTGTAGTGCTTCTTTGCAGAGTGATATGCCTATATGTTGCTATGCCTATTTCGACTCAAATCATCTTTATAAAAAAAATATTTTGCCTTAATTTCTTGGGTAAATTGACAAAACGAAACTGGTATCACCAAAAACCGCTTAACCCGATCAAATTCAAAATACTGCAAAATGACAACTATGTTTGACAAACGCTTTGCGAGTAAAACAGTTTACTATACTTTAAATTTAGCCGAGTAATCTCATAAAAACAATTCATGTTTTTAGTCTTATTTTACTATTTATAATCCATATAAATAGCGTTTCAATAAAGCAGGGCTCTCATTGCTCCTAAATTAGTCATAATCAAGTCACATTGTCGTAAAAGTATCGTACTTACGTATGAAAGGATATATTTTCATCTTTCCGTTCACTACGGCTTTTACAGCCTTTTACATAGCAAATCACCATGTTCTATGAAATTTTCTTCAATAATTCACTATGTAAATCAAGTTTTTTCACACTTAGCACTCGTAATCACCATATAAAAGCAAAAATATTTTTCACGCAACTGCCATGTTGGGCGCAACCGTGTGATGACCAACGAAACAAAAAGTGAAATTTAGACAAAGACAAAATCCGATTCCCGTCTCTTTCGCTCTTAGGTTTTCTTGATATAGTTGTCCCACTCGCTCATTACTTGTCACCTCCGTCTGAATGATGCTCGAAGCCTCTGATGCAAATTGCAACCAGAACATTTTAGTTCCTATTTTATCCGCGCGCAGAGTTATCTTGAACTCTACTAACTTCTTTACAAAAGCAAATAGTTCCTATACCGACATTCAAAAAAAGAGTTCTTATACCTATATTTAACCAAATAGTTCTTACACCTACATTCAAAGAAGTGCTACGTCACAATACGTATAGCACAGATTTTGTACCTATAAAATGAGTTCATCTGATTTTAATATAAATTTAACGCCTGATTTTATAAAAGAAGAGGCTAAAGCGGTAGTGGAAAATCATCATACGATTCGAGGTATCTTTGTTTTGATTTGGGTGGTAAAATAAAATTTACTCATATTTTCTTTAGCTAATTCATGTGTTTATTTTTACTTTCCTCGTATTTGTAATGAAAAGCACAGTGTTTACCTCGGGTTAAAGACTTATTTAGTCCCTCGAACTATTGGCGCCCTCACTGCGTTCGGGCGCCAAACCCCGTCTCGAGGCTAAATAAGTTACTTTCACCCCTAGGGTAACAATGTACTATTTAATGCAGAAATGAAGTACGTAGGTCACCATTCGAGCTTATTTTTTATGTGTTATAGTATTTCGTGTCTGTGTTTGTCTATATATTCTGTCGTAGCCTACTAACGGATTTACCGTTTATTTTTCAGTGTAGACTTTTTGATAGGATTTTTTTCGCTGATCAAGTACTTATTTTCGTAAAATAGTGAGTACCTATAAAACATATTGTGTTTTGGTAGCGTAGACCTGCTACAGCTTCATCAATCTTGCATCAATCATCTTGCACAATACGATATTATGCAATTCTTTAACAAACTACATACAGCGAATGCATAGATATGTCATGTTTGGGCTCTTTGTAACCAAGGATTTTCATCCCTCTCTTTCTCTCAATATATTATCTTCATGTTTGTAACGGACTCAAAAACGAATCTAAACTAAACATTATTTAAAAAAGAGTTTGTTGCGGAACGGAGTGACATAACGTCGTGATTTATAAATAGATATTAGAATGGTATAGAGAGTCATAGGGTACATTTCGTCTCGAAATAACTCCAGCACCGTGGGCATCTATTACTAGGCCATACAAAGAAAGATACTATTTATTTGCCTTTATGGCGGACTCTCTCTCAATGTATCGGAAAGTTCGAGGTCAGTGGTTTATTTAGTTAAAAAGTTACTTTCAACATACATGTATAAGCATTATTAGAGCACTTACCTATGTATGTATGTTAACGAAATAAAAGTACCACAAAATAAATAGTTTCATATTTATTTTTAGAGTAACTTAATGATAGTAATATTATAACTATTAACATTTACCTAATTAATGTTTAACATTTATTTTATTGCTAGATAATTATCTACCTATTTAACTTTAAATTAACATCAAACAAATAAGCTATTTATATCACAATAATGTACAATGTTTAGCGCGGGGAACTGGCGAAGTAGGGTCTCCACACTTCTTGATTCGTGGCACCGTATAGTTGCTTTACCTCATCACTAGTGTCGCAAGGTTGCATGCCACTTGGCTCCCCAGCTTGTAGTTCAGTCGTGATGGATATTCCTCCATCGATATCACTAATTTTTATGTCTCCGGAAAATTGTTTTATATCTCCGGGAAATTGTTCCAGGTGTTTATCCGCGGAGCTGTGTAGGTGTACATGTATTTGGTTCTGATTGACGGTCGAGTATAAATTTGGTACGATCATTTGTGGGTTCGGATTGATGTAGGGGGCGTGTGATTGGAGGCAGGCGGGATTGTTGTTTATGTTGTTGTATTGGTAGTTGTTGTAATTGTAGTTGGTAGGCCAGGAGTTGTAGTAGTTGGTTTCGTAGCGCTGTGGCGTGGCGGCTGTGCTGAGGTCCGTGAGAGAGGTGCTGGTGCCTGGACTGCTCTTGGCGAAGCTCGGCGTGCTGGGCTGGTAGTTGTAGTCGCTGTGACCCAGCGGTATCGGCTCGGCCAGTACTGTGGACAATACAAACTGGTTAGGTGGTCATGTTTGCTATAAAACTATGCCTAGGCACTAAGTTTGAGCTGAGGCAGTTACTTTCTTTGAGACCCATTCAATTCAATCCATTCTTCGCTGTCGTTTCAGAATTAGTTAAAATAGTATCTTCTATAAAAATGATCAATAAATTATTTCATGTCGATCAATCAATATCTATGTAAGTATTTAGCAACTACTTTTCAGTAATTGTTTTTAGATTTTATGATAAAACTGTCTCGATTTTAATAAGCAATTATTTCTGTCAATATCGTACAATTTTGTATCTATCCTGTGGTAGACCGCTCCATTACCGTGGTTATATGGATATAAAACGAGGAAGTTTATTATCAAAATTATTGAGCAAATTTGACACATTTAATATTGTAAATTATTAATATGTTGACATTATTGGATTTTATTGAATGTGCCTCCTACCTAGTCCAAGAATTAATTTGATATTTTAGTACAATACACAAATTCTTTATATTATAATATCGTTTTGATAATAAAATAAACCCCAACACTAGGTTGCTGAGACGTAGGTGCTCTTCGTGGGCAATTGTTTTAACAAAATTTATTCCACGAAAAGCACCCATATTTATTCAAATAGATCGGTTCTTTTCGTAGAAAAAAAATTGGACTAAGCTGGGTGCTATTCACGCGGGCGCATTGGGCCGGGCGTTCTAAGTGGAATACCTCAGGTACTAGGGGATCATGTCTTACCAGGAGGTATGTGCAGCGTAGGGTCAGGCTTGTAGTAAGGAGGTTGCAGGGGCCCGTACGCCGGGTACATGGCACTCGTTGAGGAGTAGCCCGTGTTCCACTCACTCGCACCTAGGATGTTGCCGCTCGCATCTGGAATGAGAGGAAATTGACTTTGAAAAACTTTTCCAGAAGGTTAACAATTAATAGTACCACCCAGTGGGGCCGCTTGGGGTGGCAAAGTGGAATAATTCGTACAAGTGTAAAACGTAAAGTAATGCTTGTAAATATAACGCGTATATAAATGTATGTATGTGTAACTCATGTATAGGTAGGCATAGAGAAGAGTGACCTTCTGACATGGATGTCTTCAAAACAGTATCCTCAATGTGACTTCCCTTAAATTTATAGATTATTAAAAAAAAAAAAAAAAATAGATTATATTAAAAATATAGATTATTTAAAAATTATATTGTAAAGAAAGTTGTACACAATAGTTAGACTTATAAATTTAAAAAAAAATTCATATATAAGGTTAAGTTTGTATTTTATTATAAGTTTTAGTTTGTAAGTTGTTTTTGTGTCTGTAAATAAATAAATAAATAAATAACGTCACTTAACATCAGGCGAGTTGTAGTCAAGCGTGAGCCTTATTAGAAAAAATGCATGAAAAACATTAATCCTAAACGTATGATGAATAAATTGAGTAGTTACTTCATTAACGCATTTTACTACAAACTCATTGTTCATTCTAGGCGGATTTTCGTAATCTACCATCAAAAGTGATAATTTCCTTGTAATTTAATATGTAATTCAATTGAAACCCATTCATAGATGTATTTATGTTCGCGACTGATTTTCACATAAAATAATAATTATATACATAAGTATGAAAACAATTTGAACATAATAGCCATAGTCAGTCATAGTCGAATTATCTTTTAATTTATATCTGTGTGTTTCCTGTGAACTACAATCCAGGGGTCTTCAAATATAGATATCTTCTAGGTAAGCGTGTTACACTCTAGGCAGCAGCAATGATTAACATCGGGCAGGCTGTAGTCAAACGTTAACCTATCCCACATAAAAAAAAAATGAGACAATTGATATGGGTCAACCCATGGCCCCCTAAAATTCTATTACACCTGTTTGGTCTGTATCTACTTAGCTCCAAATAAGGACACATTATACACGTATACACCTATGAATCGTAATAGGCACTCAAATATAATAAATGACGTTGATAGATCAGTAAATCACGGCATTGTTTGTGTGTTAGTATGTACAACACGTGTGCGGAACTATGTAGGTGTGGATTTGCCAGCTGAATCATACGGTTATGGGCACAGCCGAATGAAAGTGAGGTCAAGTCTATTGGTGGCTAAAACTTGCAATTGATGCGCGCGTAATAGTCAGGGAAATATATGATTTGTTTTGTATTGGGTACCTATATTAAATTATGCACAAATTAAGGTTCAACAAACTTTCATATAAACTTGTAACCTTTCTAAAGGTACTTTTAATTAGGGCTTACAAATTTAGGTGAAAACAAATATGGTTCCACTATACCTACAGTATCGTAACTCCACAAACAAGACTGGTAGCTTCTTATGCATTATGAAGAAAAATTTCCTGTCTTGTGTGTCTTCTAGAATTTGCAAGTCGAGTCATAAAAACTTCAAGTAGCGGCGCTTTGTCGCAACGTCTTTGTGCTTTTATGACTAATTTGATAAAAATCCGGCGAAAGCCTTTTTTAAATGACAGCCTTGGCGTGATGCCAAATCTTTATGGATGCAGTCTGAGTAAGTTTTATGAAGAAACATGTTAGTTTACATTACATTTGAGCAGTCATGACGCGAATTCTCGAAAATTTATTTCCTCCTTTGTAGTTTTCGTCCTGGACATTTTCGAGTTTTCCTGTAGGTACAGGGTTTACTGATATTACTTAATGTAAATAATTTGATGTCCTTTTTTTCATTTGTAAAATGACGAAAAAATAAGAAATTTACTATATTTCATTCTATTATATTCTATATTTTATTTTTTAATCGAAATTGAGCAGAGAAAAGTTTTAAAAAATGTCCGATTAAGTTTTTCACTACAAGGTAAAAGTATGAAAGCGTATATATAACTTTATATTAATGTTTATGGTACTTGTTTTATTTAGCTTCGTTTAACATAGGTATAAACCATTAGTACTAGATACATATGTAGGTACCTAAAATACGAAAAATTTGCGTACGACAATGCATAAAAGATTAGCATAAGGGGTGTTCCCAAGACGTGCGTTGTATACATGATGTTCTGAGTCAGGCACAAATAAACGTATGTTGAACACTTTGGAGTATTTTATTGTTGTCATATTGTTAGTACTACTGTTATTTTATTCTGCAGCGATGTTAGCCACGCGACGTGTGGCACGTAGACACTTTACATCTTATGATGAGGTGGCATTTATGTGCCTTCACAAACTACACAAGATTTGAAACATTTTTGAAAAGATCTTCACACAAATACCCCGGACATAATATAAAGTTATATATACTGTACTTTTGTCTTTGTTGTAAGCTTATGTGCAAAAAAATGGTAAGCTGGATATTTGAATATCAAAAATATAAACAAACAAATAAGTATAAATACACAATGACACAGAATACATAATACAAACAATGATTCTGAGATCTAGTGGTGAAGGGACCTTTTTCAATAAACAGCATATGTTGCGCTTATTATCACCAAATAATGCTAAATCAAGTCTAAAAACGTGTGTGTTTACACACGTATCGTATCTGCGATATTAAACTTATTTTAATCTCTATCCATGGATCTGTGTTTATAATAATTATGTAAATTTAAGATTTTTTGTAACATAGGTACTTACCACGCAAAGAAACGACTTTTTCTAGCTAGCCTATAAATAGACCAGTCAATTAATTCACGAACGTGTAAACTGTATATTTACACCGATTATAGTTCATTATAGTTCAATATAACGTGACGCCACAGTCGACCCTGGGTAAACCCAAGCGCGAGACAAACACGCATCCTTTCTACGGCCAGTGCCTATAAATGATGATAAATAAACCTTATTGCTGTAATCGATTGCTTTATTTGTCTAATAGGCTAAACTAGTATCAGGTATGTGATAAGTAAGCTCTAGTGTCGTGAGATTGCAAACGCCTTTGAAGCTTTTGATATAGTGTGATAAACATGGCAAGGTTATCACATAGGTATTTATTTTTTATTATTATGTTAGGTACTCGATTACATATAGTAAAAATTACTTACATTTATAAAGGACTATCTACAACTATTTGATTTTAAAGCCAGGATCTAAAGTCGTCCTACGTAGATTCCTTAATAATGATAACTCTTCTTCCATAAATACATACTTAGTACAATTTGAATTGAAGTCGTATTTACTCGTATTTGTATCTTTTCCTTTGTACGTTGTATGTTATGTGACGTAAATTTAAAACCATAATATCCTGCGCCACATAATATAGCCATAAAAGTACAAAAATCGTCATAACACCATCAAAACAAAATAAGTAGCGGAACTATTACACAGAACAAATAATTAATGTCTTTCTTATATTACGCAAATGAACCGAATCAGGACAAACTGCGGTCTAGTGTCAAACGGATTCTGACTCATGTATAATGTAACTGGTACGTCAAATTTGTTCATTCATGATTGTTTTTTACCCGTTTGATTTCCATACATACATTTGTATGGAAATTGTACCATGTTAATAGTTTGTGTATGACATAAAACCTGACGATGTTGTAATTTTTTTTTTGTTGATTGACTACAACATCAGAAAAAAATCTAGACCAACTGCAACAGTTGTTCTAGATTTTTTTCTACTTACAGTTTTTTTAGGTCGTTGATTTGAGATAAAAGAGCCTTACAAAGCCTTTTCTTGGAGTTCCTAAACACAAATTCACTTGAGTAAGTACGTTTATGTATATATGACGTGTTTATGGGGTTATTGATAGTAATTTACATAAAACTTAAGGGCGGTTTTAGTACTCTAAAAGCAATAACTTTTGGTTACTTACATCATCATCATGTTTTCAAAATTAAAAGAAAGTGACTATTTGTACGGGTACTGGATGAATAAATTATATCTATTTGTACGGGTACTGGATGATTAGCTTGTTTTTTAAGAATGAGTATATTCATACGGATATTATTATTTTTTTATTATTAAATTTAATACTAAGGATTTTTTTTTACTAATAAATTTATTATATAAACGTGAGTATGATTGTTGTATGTTCTTAATAGAACGCACCCTGTGGAATTATGATGTGATGGTGGAATGTGTATTGTGATTGGTGAACAAAAGGAGGTAATTATAATTTAAATACTCAATTTTTATTTTAATAATATATATTATCAATTATGTTAAAATAAATCAATGAAATAAATTTCAATGGAAAAGATAAGCTATTAATACTTTTTTTTTCTATATTTTTCTAAAAAAGTTTAATTTGTTTATATTTCTGTCATTCTGTCATAAAGTATTTATAATAAAATAATTCAATTTGAATTTATTTAGCTTGTATAAAATATCTTACAAAATGGGTAATTATTAAATATAAGTATATTTAATAATTACTTTATTATTAATTATTTCGTATCAGCATTGCCATCCAGCGTGGTAATGCGGCCAGTATGCTGGGCACGCTGCCCTCTGGTAGTGGGCTGGAGCACTTAGATTATCTTTAGGCTTTTCTAAAGATTTTCTAAGTGCCCCTATTTGTAGTAGTTAGAAGTAGAATGTTTAGTTTTTCTTTCCTTGTTTTTATATTTTATTATTCTACATAATATACTAGTATATTTATTTCTTAACATAGAGTTGTTTTTTAATTTTAATATTGATGATATATTCTTCAGATTCCGAAGAAGAATATGAAAACGATGAAGGCAAAGAGGAAGACCAAAACGGAGAAGACGAGAATGAAGTTGTTAATTCAGATGAAGCTGCTTATAAATTAAATATAATAAAGCTTCTGAAATAGTTAGTCCTATATGTTCTTTTTCGAAAACCTTATTTTATTTAATTTATATGAAATGTAATAAGAAAGATAAAATTTTTGAAATACATATTGCTGGTCACATATTTAGGAATGTGCGCAGCGTGTAATAAATATGAAAATAAGAAATTTAGAAGTACAGTAAGGACGTGGCGCTGAGAGCGCTTAGAACGCCTTGTATAAATGATAGTGATATATATTTAATACCTATAAATTTAATTTATTAAAGAGCATTTATTATATTTAATAATAAAAAATAAATTCAATATTTTACGGTATTAAAATCAGCAAACATTTACCATTTTTTGGTTTAAATTAAAAACAAATAGAAACGAATTTTTTTTTTTGCACTCTAATTGATAAAATAAAATTATTCGTCCGACTTATGTATGTACGAATAATAATAAATTGTTTGTCCAGTACCCGTATTAATAATTATAAATTGTTCGTACGGTAACCGTATTAATAATTATAAATTGTTCGTACAGTACCCGTATTAATAGACTCACTCAAATTAAAAACTACTTGCCTGATTAAATAATTTTGTTTTTATACGTGCATTATTTTAAATCAATATATAGATATAAGAAAGAGTTAGCAGACACAATTAAATTCCATATTGAATTCATCCATAATCCTCATCCGAATCACAGAATCGATTTACCATCGAAACTGAAATCCCCAAATCGTGCTTAAAGAGCTCGCAAATTAGTGGCGTAATTCGAATCAGTTTATGAACCAAAAGTGTTCGATAATGATTTTCAGTACGCATCTGTGTAGAACACAGTATAAATCAGAGACAACTACAAACTCTATCCATCCCCCTCTTCTTCTTCTTCTTATCGAATGAGAGTGGCCAACTCTGGTGTAGAGAGTTTTCAAACCGCCCTAAGGGCCTCTGACATGGCTTAACGACAAAACTTGACTTGACTTCCATCCCCCTCAAAATGGTATTTTATTAGAAGCACCTAGCTATTGTAGTGTTAAATAAATATTCCAATACATTTCACACGACTATTTAGCCTCATACAAAGCAAATGTTTGTGTCTTGGGTACTAGCATATAATATGAGATACCGTGTACATACACACATAGAAACAAACAGTTTATTGAACACTACAACTTCAATCTCAGTATTAATTGAGCAAGCTACACTTTAAAAAACAAAACAAAAATATTTCAAAATAATTTCGACAACATACCTACTCGTTATTTCCTGCGAAAATTAATCAGCATCTAAACAAATCATGCATCCACGACAACGATATCTATAAATTGCATGACATTTGTCACTGACCTATCGAGAAAGTAAGACACAAAATTTCCTTGCACCTATCACATGGATAATATATTTTGACATATGTATGTCGGAATATTTCCACCATAGTAATGTGTCTATCAGTCATAATTTCGTAGATAAATAGATACGCACGTATAGGTGAACAGAACGAGTGCGCTCTGCACCAACGAGCCCACTTCATTCTGCGGTCCAATGTTCACTGTTCCTAATTTTGCTCGCTCGCTCATGAAATTAAAACCGGCTTTGTTTAAATGAGATATGCAGTTAATAAATATTTAATTAGGTGTCTAAATAAAAGCCCGTTGTGGCGACATGTCGTGTAAAATTATTGCGAGCGGTGGGAAAACCACTTGGTGGTGATTTGATGTCCAATTTTGTGAAACTTGTATAAGTCAAGGTATAAAGTGTAGTAGTAACTTTTTAGCAGACAGCTAGTTTGTACTACAAATGTTTTTATAGAATCACTGTATTATTTACATAAGAATTACACAATCATCTTAATATTATTGAAAAGTAAAAGCACTTGGCAAATCTAGAAATAAAAAAATATGCAAGTAGCAAAAACTCCGTTTATAAGTATACTCATACATTGATGCTAAGACTGCAACGTAACTTCGAAGGCTTTGTAAGGCTTTCTTTCTTAAAATCAACGATTTAAAACTATAAGTACCTACCAAATCTCTATATTTATTTATACGTATAGCTATTTAACGTGGCATAAACATAGACATTAGCACTGTAACGCTTTAGTAACTCCAAGAAAAGGCTTTGTAAGGCTTTTTACCTAAAATCTATGACCTAAAATTCTAAGCAGAAAAAGACAACTTAAACAGCACAAACGTGTCATAAACACTTTAAAAACTACAAGGAAGCCTTCCAAAGCCATTCTTCAACAGAATTTTTGCTCCACAGCACTACAATACACAGCTATACTCAGCTAGCCGGCACAGAACGCCTAGGTCTGCCGCTGACACGGGATAATTACCAGCTACCTTCAACGCGCCCCCTGGCGATGGTAATGTCACATTAACACCCCCCTGTAGGCTGCTGTCAAAACATCGCGCCATGTTTAAATATGAAACGAATAATTGTTGCAAATGAATTTACGTGGAATTGTACGTCGTACGAGAGTTATGGTGAATTTTGTTATTTGTATGCCGTTTGTAGCAAAATTCTTTGTAAAATGTGATTGATTACTTATGAAATTTGAAATTATTAAAATATATAGAGCTATAGTAGCTCTAATAATTATAATACTACCAGTTACTGTTAGTATTACAATTACTTTTCGGACACATTTTGTTGTGAGTCAAACTTTTTGTTTAGCATGTTTTAACAACTAACATTTTTCTCGAAATTTTTTGTAAGTTGAAAAACATAATAAATTGTTGGCTGTTACTGTACTAAAACCGCTCATAACAAACTTGCTTATGTAAAGCCAGCCGAAACCAGCAAGGTTTTCAATTAAATAAATACCACATTGTAAATTATTAGTCATCATCCTAAACAGTGATAATATGTAATACGACTGATTTTATTACCAAAATATTACAATGTCATTGAACTCTTTGATCCCAAGTATCTCCCATCAATTTAGTAACAATATCGTCAGAGCCTTCTTTCACAGGATGTCTCGAGTTACAGCTCAATGTAAACGATCGTACAACAAAACCGAACGGTGAGAATCTTATGGGATTTATAAAGCTTCCACTGAGAATTTACCGAGATTTTTGTGTTTTTTACGCCTTTTTGTGTTACGTATCTGGGAACGTAAGAAATACTACTTTTTGTTAGGTATTTTATATCTAGTTGCGTAAAGTTGTTCCTAGTGCAGAACCCACAGGCATATTAAAAATGCAGTACTTTTGGTTTTATAAATAAAATTTAATTGTTAAGGTAAATAAATTATTCTAAAAATTATTTTAAAATACTAAATAGCTCAAGATATGACAACAGACTCTGCACAGAAAAACATAGAACTGTACAATATGGAAACAGCATTTTCAATATGGGCAAAAAAATATACAACAAGCTCCCTGCGACCATCAAAGAAATCAAGTCTGATGCTATATTTCAAAAACGACTGAGAGTGTTTTTATTGGAAAAGTGTTATTATTCCATAAAATTATTTTTGAACGATGAAACTATTTGACATTTATGATGTACCTAATTTTAATTGATTTTTCTGGCATTTAAATTTAATATTAATATTCATACTTTGTGAAACCAATTTGCACGCCCTATGGGTGAGAATGTAGCGGTCAATATCTTATTTTTGAACAACTCTGTAAAACCTATATTCTGCAAATAAATGATTTTGATTCGATTTGATAAAATTGTATTATTCTTATTATGTAGTCATATTATCGTAAAGCAATGATATCACATACTATTAAAAACAATGTTATTTTGGTAACGGTTTTGTTTGAATTTTGGAGTGTTGCGTGGTTTAAGTTACTAAATTCGTAGTCTAAATAAGTTCAAGTGGAACACCCATGGTGTTAGGAAAACTCCCATCAATGGAGTTCAGATTCTCCAATATAGTTTCACGCTTGTCAACTGAAACCTTTTTCAAACAACAAAGACTAGACAACAGAATACATAATACAACTAGACACAGAAATAAAACTAGTGACACAATTGCCCATATCGCTCCAAACAATATCCCCCAGACAACCATAAGCCTTCAAGCAACAATTCCAGGAACCAAGTTGTGTCAACCACTTGATTATGTTAATGTCACCTAAACGCACTAAGTAGCCGCCATACAGACCGCGGCATTCAATCAAGGCGTTGATTAGCCTTCTAATTATCGCCTTTGATCAAACACCTTGTTACAATGTGTAGTAACTGTGTTTATACTGTGGGAGTTAATAGTTGGTACCAACTATACTAATACTATTGGATAAGAGATGTAAGGGAATGTAAACATAAAGTGAAGACAGTTTTAAACTAGGCGAGTGTATTCAAAGATAAACATAAATAACATTAAATTTGTGCTGTAAAAACGGGAAGTCAAACAAGGGTAAAATCAGTCATTTTTTGGTAATAATACATCGCATCATTTATTGAAAGCTGAAATTGGTAATTATTTTATCATTAGCCTCCTAATTATCGCCTTTGATCAAACACATTGTAATATATAATAATAATTATAATAATATGTGCGTTGTATTGTAACTGTGTTTATACCGCACTACTAACACTGGTAACCCAATTTCATAGTGTAGTACCTACTATGGACATACAAAAGTAAACAAAAGATACAGTGATGTGACACATTGAGAAAGAAATAATTTAACTTGGTGAGTAAAACCATAGTAAAACTTGAAGAAAAATTACACATATTATGGTAAGCATTACTACATATAACAACATTTTGTTCTTCAGTATGTCACCGCCATTAATATAATTCTTATATGTATAAGTATTCTTGTATAAACAGTATAAGTTTCTATCATAACTTTCTGACGCGTTAGTATGTCCGATAAAATCTATTCTTCTTATATTCCTTGTTCTTATATGTATGTATGTACTTAACCTACCAATTAAAACAACCCTGCATAAAATTGAATCTTAGAAGCCCTATTATGAATAAAATTTGTCAGTTTATAGTATTCATATACATATTTATATTTTAAAGTATATTTGATTTGAATTTTTTATTACATCAAAGTGAGTAAATCAATAAGTACTTATGTATAATATAATAAGACAAACGGTAACATTGTCCAGTCGGTTGCGTCGGATTGTTGAGACACGCTCTCTGTGTGCTATGTAAGGCGTAGGGTTAGTTGGCGGGCAACTAACATCGCGGTTATACCTATTGTATATACTTTGTATGGCGATATGCACCCGCCAACTTTGTAGCCACACAAATGATTAGGTATTGGTTCTCCTTAACCTAATCATAATCTTATTTAAGAGGTAAGCTTTCGATTTACCTGATTCGTTAAATTTAATTATTACAGGTTGGCAAATTATTTTAAGGGGCTGACTTCCATATAGTAAAATAGGTACCGAAGGGCAAAGGTGGCCGTGACAAAATGGGACCATATTACTACGTACGTATTGTCCGTGCGTTCGGTGCCCGCACATAATAAAGTTAAGACGAATCGCTCTCACTCCAGCGTGTAACCGCCACCCGCTAATTTAACACCCACACATAAGGTATTGTTATAGCAATGGATCCGGGCAATTAACGCCGTTAATCCAGGAGTGATATCTTTTCCCTGTGTTACGCTACAATATACTTTCGTCTTATCTATCATATCTTGAAGAAAACAAACTAAAGATGAAATCGCTCTCGCTCCAGCGTATACACCCGCTAATTTAACACCCACACACAAGGTATTGTTACAGCAATGGATCCGGGCGATTGACGCCGTTGATCCGAGCGGGCGCGCGGTAACCCTACCCTGCGTCCACGCGATACGCGCGTATAGCGTTACCTATCACATCGGCGCACGCGCATGCCTACAGCGCCAGATCGCCGCCTACATTTGTATTGACAGCCGAGATACTTCTATCAGATCGTGTTTGTGCACGGATACTTCCTGCTCTGATATATCTAATTTATCTTGATAGACTACCTACCTATCTAATCTCTGTACATCGGATAGGTTTGTATTTTTTTCTGAATGTCACATGGTGTTGGTATTGATTACTGTTACGACAAGCCAAGTTTTTTTTGGTAGTCATAAAACGGGTTAAATGTTTTAGTTCGACTAGTAAGATTCAAAATTCTCTTGCAAAAAGCATTAACTTTCACATATAATTATAATTTAGCGGTAATGATAACGTTAACTGATTATAATACAGAAAGTGGTGAAGGTTCATATCAAACGGCAAAGACTAATATTAGTCGATCTAATGTAGACAATCATAAGATAAAAGAGATTAAACAAAGTAATGCTTGCTAATGCATACCTCAGCGATTGAAAATAAAGTCCTAAATTGGATCCTTTAAAGCGGAACAAGTGAGGTATGCCCTTTGCTGCTTTGAGCGAGCTCCGTGGCATAGTGTGCTCTTCGACCGGATAATCCAATCATTACCAGCTGACAGCTCACACCACTTATTTAGTTCTAAGCCCAAATAAAGTAAGAGATTCCACCGGACGAACTAACGAGAGCTATTTGAGATCTTACAAATTACACATCGCCAAATTGGAAGGATAGTCGGACCTTACGCAAATTACCGATACAATTTTTTCGATACTTTTTTGCTGTACAAATGTTAAACATATTACCGACAGGAGGCAGCCGTAACACGTAGAACAATAATTGATTGTATTGAGCTCGACCGACACCTCGAAATTGTATCAAGAATATTAATTTTCCGTCTCGTTCTTTCTTGAAGTGAGAGAAGAGTGTTGGTGCTATCCGATACGCATTTTCCTTCGAAGGATACGATACAAGTACGTGATTCGGTGTGTTTTTTTCGTGGGTTGAATTATTTGTAGGGTTTCGTTATGTGTTGCTCATTACTGTACAAGCGGGTATCCTGCCGGCAGACCGCAAATGTGAGACATTACCAGCCACCTGACCTGGAGATGGAAGTTAATGCTTCATTCGTGCTACGTGATCCTGGAACATTGCTTCTTGTAAAATAAAAGCGCGATGTACCAAGTGCTACTCGATCAGACTGTAATGCCTCCGATGCAGAAAGGCAAAAAGATACACTTTTGTGTGATTTGGAATTCTATATCTACTCTTACACAACATATTTGCGAATCATTGTCTGTGTATAGCAGTATAGACTACCAAAAGAGTCAAATTAACAATGCATCCGTCTGAAGATATTTAAAACCAACTTTTGAAATGCCTACACATAAAGTATTTTAATAAATAAAACGTAATAGTAAAAGCATGTTTTTCGAATACAAAATCACCAAGCCTGACTTGAGGTTTCGAGTTTATTTTAACACCAACTAAAATCCGTAAAACCATTGCGGTTTTCGCATTTGACCATGCACTTATAGGCCCATTTGGTATGCTAGAAAACGCAGACAATGGAAAATAGTGGCGTTTGTAATGAGTTAGGGATAGGTGATGGGATGAATAATATAAACGCATTTGGCGCGAAAAGTATCGCGAATTTCGAGCCTGTTTTAGGACTTTTCAGTTGGTTCAGCTTTATAAAGCATTATGCGAAATTAAGAGTGACCGTTAGCTACACAATGATTGTAATTTAATATTGTAGTTTTGAATTAAGCCGAATAAGGCTTCGATAAAGTTATTGCTTAGTTTCATCGAAGTTTATGCTTATTGAAGAAAAATATGAGTAATAAATTTACAGAACAATTTTGAAAGACATCAAGCAGTAGCGTTGGAATTATCTCAAACTGCCGGTTAAAAATGATCCAATTATGAAATTGACGTATCGATAATATTCCACATCGGCTAACTGTCCGGTCGGGCAGGAGTTGTGGTTTGTGGTGGGCAAGCTTCGATCCCGCACAGAAACGCCCATCATACGTTTTAATAGTTATAATGCCCCTAGATACCATCTTCGGTAGCCAGAAGCCTTGCAGCGTACACAATTTATTTTTTCACATAAATCCTTTATGAAGACGTTATTTTTATGTCGTGGACGTGCCTAATCGCGGGATTTCGGCTTGATTGACGCTGATGTTTTCTGATTGATTTGATAAACTGCTTCCTCTATTTCGATGTTCTTACAAAACAATGTGATTGTTTGCTATACTTACCTACAGGTGCTTTTCGAATGCCCGTTGAGCTTGAAGTTCATTTTTTTTCAATAAAAATTAGTCACATCCTTATTGCAATTAGGTGGAGTAGGAATGATCCGGTGATCATTTTAGGTCAGTCAAGGCCTACATATCAAGGTCAGCAAACCCAGGTGTATGATTAAGTCGGGAGGCATGCGAGGACGCGTGGCGGTATAATCCTGGCTTATTACACCCACAGTAGCGCACCGATTGAAACCACAGCCACAGCCCGCACGCACCTAGATCTATCGCCAGCTTTCCTTATCAAATTTTCACACGGACTCTCGAGCTCGCACCAAGATTGACTTTATTTGAGCAAGTGTAACCGCAAAACTACGCGACCGAATCGAACGCTTTTTAACATCTTCGTACATCGCTTACTCACTTCAATAAGGCTTTACCGGACGCAGAACATTAGAGGCATTGTAATGTGAAACGATGGAAACTATCGAAGATCGCCGGCCGGTAGCCAATCACGATCTCAGATATTGATCATCGAAATTGATCAATCAAATCGAAAATGTACCGGAAATAAGGCGCTATAACATCTGTAATGTAGCTCGTCGAATTGAATGTTTTAGAAAATTGAATTGGCGATCGTTTTTGTGGAGGTGTGAAAAAGTGTGTAAGGAAATATTATTTGATGGTATAAAACAAATTAAGATAAGATTACCATAACCTAAATAAAATATTGTAATAAATTTGAAAACGTACCTAAATATATCAAACTCTTAACTCAAATGATCTAATATGATAGTATACGAATATGGAAGATTGACCTAAGCATTATGAATGTATGTCTATTTAAGTTATAAATGGTCATACAACACTAGATTTCAGCGTCAAGCCCGCCAGCCTGATTACTTTGGATTCAAATGGTGATAAGCAAAAACTTACAAAGCAAATAGACATGACCTTCATAAATGTTTAGCAATGAAAAATCGCATGTATTTAGACATAAATACAAGCTTTAAATTGAGTATCGAGTAGTTTTTGTATTATTTCAGTTACAATAGTTTTTCAGTACTTTTAGCAGTTACAGAGGTTTTATAAATGGTTTTCTATTAGATGATCCTAATTAAATGACATGGATACAACCCATTTCTTTTAAAAATAATCAATTTTTAGTATTTAAAACAAATAAATAATTAATTCATGGAGTTCTGTCTAAACCTTCCTCTATCTTCATCTCACGAAGCTCCGTCTGTAATGACATTGCGTCGGTTTTTTCTCGAGATCGCGTTTGAAGTTATTGTGATTATTTCTCTGGAGAGGTCATTGACCTGCAGCTTCTCTCAATGGACCAAAGAGGTTGGTTATGTACTTTTGATGGACAGGGCGGTGATTGTAGGCAGGTATTACGACCAGTATTGGAAGCCTTTTCAAATTTTGTGAATGGACCACGATTTTGCCGTTATGTTCGTTTCCGGAGCTTTAGTTTGGTAGCTCGTGTGAAGTGCTTTGGGTGTAGTTGTTTACAAGGTTTCGATGTACTTTAAAACAAATCAGTAGGTTTGAACTTGGAATAAATATAATTTACGTTCTTATTTACAATTGTCTGAGTGTCACTTGTTTCTTTAGGAATCTATCTATCTATCTAGATCATATAAACGTCAGTAAGTTAATACTAAGACTTCGATTCATTAGTTCACATTGATATTTAAAATAATAGTTGATTGCGTATCACTGTATCAATGGAATAGGTACAGCCAATAATAACTAGATGAAACACGGAATAATTTATCATTTGATCAGATTTAAAACTAAGACGATAAACGCAAACCCACTCATCCTACTTCACTACCTACTTTAACAACACGTTTCACAAACAAAGCTCGCCAACACGGCTTCCCTCGTTTCCTCGCCGGCCGAGGGTCGCCGGCAATCGGAACTAGTCAATTACCTGCTGATGGAACACCTTGCAGCTGAATGCGCCCTTATGATGGGATGTCATGCAAATTGTACGCAAACACTATTATTGAAGTGTGTAGCAATCACGAGTGAGAGATTGTTGTTATACATATTATGTAGATAGTTGTTGTTAGGAGCAAACATAATGTACGTAGATTACTTTACATGCTAGCGATGATTCATGATTACAGCTCTATATTTTTACCAATTTCTTGAGATGAGAACGCTATCAATTCTACATCTGCAGGTAGAATTGACAGTGTTCACTGTACACAGTACATGTTTCACCATGATCAGTCGATTTTATATAGGTGTTATTATAGGTAAACGTGTTTCTGGAGGAAGGGTGGAGGGGACATCTCAAATTTCAAATTCAAATTCAAATCAAAATCAGCACTAAAAGAAGTCGGTTGACTTTTACATTGCTGTATATGCAGCTAGCTAACTCTCAGTAAGCTGTGCTCTCATGCAGATTGAAAACAGTAGCTTTACTTTCCCGTAGTTAAGCTGCAAGTTAAGCGAAGTGTCAGACGCAGCTAGGCACGCTAATAGCTGCGCCAGCGCAGATTTGCGCGTTGATGAAACCCGCGCGAAATTGCCTTGTAAACGCTGCGCACCTTACGAAATAAACATTGAAACGTGTAGACAGGACTCGGAGAAAAATAATTATTACTACTTACACAATTATTATAATTGAATTGAATCTACATCATAATTGTATCCTTATAATGAGAGTTAAATGAATGTTCTTATATTTGTATAATATACTTTTATATATATTTTATGTTCTTTAGTTCTTGATAAATCTTCATTATTAAGGAATCAGATAAAATAGAAAATATTAGAGTGGCATTGTCTGCTTTTCATTCTGATAATTATTGTCCTATTTCATAACCTGCTCCTATATATTAATTATGAACTTACTCAATCACGACCAACAAGGAATCAAATGAGGAATCGAACACAAATTGGAGATTGTATATTTTTTATATGATTTTTCAAGTACAATATCCAGCTAAATCAAAAATAAAAACATAATAACAATAAAATCTATAATCAAGCGATCATCAAAGCGAGAGTGAATCGGTTCTTATCGGGTAAGCACGCTTCATCTTAGGCCATAGTCTTTGCTTACCATCAGGCAAACTATGGTCAAATCCGTTTTAGTTAAAAAAACCTAACTAAATTTGTATCTACAGCTTGTGCCTACCGTAAAAGCCTATCTGCAAATAAGGCTGTAGTTAGAGCTCTGATTGTGCTGAAACGTTAGCACTAACTGTTCATTATGCTACCAGCCAGTTATGAGAGCAATTTGTACAGCAACTGTAGCCTTATCTAGGCTTAATAAAACTTGGTAGATTATTTTTTGAGTTAATGTTTATTGAAATGCTTTAACGCAGTAAATATGAGTATGATAGGTAAATATACATTTCTTAAATGTGAAATCTGAGAAGTACATGAGAGGAATAAAAACAAAAGCCAGCTTGACGATCACTGCATCCACATTTTCAAGAAGTCAATAAGTAAACTACACCTTGTGACATCACAAAGTTGCAATCACAGACCATTCTTTGTAATTGCAAGTTTGTAATGTCACAAAACGATAATCAAGAATACAAAAATGTGATCTTAATATTTTTTCCCTGAGTATAGGGTTTTTCTTATCAAGATAGGCTTACGTTTGACTACAACTCGCATAATGTTAAGCAACATTGACCACTATCAATACTATCTAGCGTATAGCTATAAAATTGTATCCAAACTAAAAATCATCATAGCTTTGAAAATAAAAAATAAAATTGGGTAAAAAAAAAAAACGTTTTAATAAATTTATTAAATTTATTATTAGGTAAGTACATGTAAGAAACCTAAAAAAGGTCCCCTACAACGTAGGGGGATTAATAATTATTGTGGAGGAGGGAGATAAAAAAAAAATACTATCTAGCGCGCTTGTCTCTGTGATTTACCTAAAGATTTTTTGGTTTGTCTATAAACGTATGAAAACTGCTTGTAATGCCGTAAGGCCAAACAGTTTTTATCTTTAAACTCACCTCCAACAGGCAGCGGCGCATTAGTCTTATACTCCTTCTCCTCATACGACGGCGTCCGGAAGCATCTGGACGGCGAGCCCTTGAAGTCCACGTCCCGGAGCCCTAGGGCTGCGCCCTCGCAGATGAATCCGCGCGGCAACCCGATGGTCCGGAGCGGGTGGGGCTGCGCGTTAGTACCTGCCGGGTAGAAACCTGCTGAAATAAGTCGGGTTCACGGAACGGTGTGGGGATTTAATATACTGTAACTACTTCATTTCATTCAGATTTGTGTTTTGCGATGTTATCTTTTTTGGGATAATCAATGCTTTAGATTTATTTTTTTAAATGTTGTTGTTAATATTTAACATACATATATTAGAATCCGTATATTACCGTTACTTCAATATGTGTTTTAGATTTAATTGGTTAACTTTTTTTTTGCTTCCTGATAAAATTCCTGCTTCCTGTAAATTTATAAGAAAAACTTATTTTATTATTTACATCTAAGCTACTACCCAAACCATTTTCTATCCCATTTAACCTAAAGGAGAAACTTCCTGTCTACTCTTCAATTACACCACAATGTGTCAATCACTCGATTAGAATTGGTATTATTTCCAGCGAAGCAAATTATCCTTCGGGACCTCCTCTATTTATAAAGGTGCCGCCACAATCGGCCTTCCTTTCCAAAAAAGCGCACAAAATTAGTTTATGAGTTTACACAATGCACGAAACACATCCCGCAATTATATCGTGAAATCGACGCAAACAAATGCAGCCTGTTAATTATTTGTTGTTATGCCTGCCTATTTTAATAAGCACTAGTGGTGGGACAAATGTCAATTAATGCTTTATCGATAACATACACAAATCATCGCCCTATTATTTATGTGGTTTAAACTGGACATTACCACAGTATTCCACGTTTGATTTGTTCATTATTTGCACATCTGAGTGTGGGTTTATACAAACGATTTGTGAATTTTACTAATTAGCAGTTTGGCTCTAATCGCAACAGGAGTTTCCTGAAACTTGTCTGTATTTGTTTAAACCACTGATTACACGTGTTGGTCGACTATATAGCAGAAGTAGTCATATTTAACTATCGTTAAAGATTTAATGAATTCAAAAACAAAAAGGGACATGTGTACATGACGTACCTATAGGTACTGATAATTATCAATGTATAAAATACATATGTCAATAACAGATACGTAGAAGTTTTGTTTTCTTGCACAATGATCAATCACCTTTCGCTATAAAATTATCACCGTGAACATGCCATATCAACAGTAGAAATTAAATGATATAAGTGTAAAAACAAGTAAGAACTTAGATATCGATAAGAACAGTCGATAGAAGCGCATCCCTAGCAAGGGTCACTCCGAAGCGGCTTACAGCAGGGACCAACAAATTAAGTCTATTAACTCACAACTTTTAAGTCTCGTCGCACGCGAGATCTTCCTTTCTTGTCCCTCGGAGTTTGGGGCTTATTCGTTAAGTACTGCTTTTGTTCGCCCTTTCCACTCTTTGTTTTGATATCTGTTCTGTTTAATAAACGGGATTTTCGTTGTTATGCTTCGCTAAGAGCCCTGACGGACGCTCAAATTAGTGCGAGTACTTTGGGACTCGGGAATGTTGAGAGAAATTGTTTTGGACGATTGCAAATATTAGTGTGTAATTTATATCATCCGTCTAGATGATCAAAATTATATCATTACATAAAGATACAAGTGAAGTTATTGGTTATATGTTATACCTACTATAAGGTACATATGTTACGGCTTCTTTGCACAACGAACTGACGACGGCTTTACAGTATTTGTTAGTATATTTTATCCCGAAACAACATTAACGATGAAGCTTGATTAGAAGGCTTCATTTATTAAACTACGCTACATATGGGCGTGATTCTGAGAATTTTGTCACGGCAACTATAAAATTAACATCGTTTATCAGGAAAAATGTGAGTCACTGTAGCCTCGTGCTAGAACCTCAGGGCAAGTTGCGTACATATTGGGATACCCGATCAACTTTTTAAAGCTTTTTAGTGAATATATATGTTATCATTAAACTATATGTGTGTTAATTTTGGTAAAATATACCTACATAAAACTGGATGTCACCGGTTAGGTGCCAATATTGGAAATCTACTTTAATGATGAAAAAGAAAAAAGACCTAAATTGGATTCTTCGTTTGTTTTTTCATTCTTAGTAAATAAAACATATCTTATTTCAATTTTTCCTCTCTCACACAATCTCAAAAAACTTGTCCTGTAAAACTGCTAACACCTGTCTAGATTTTTAACCTTGCAACTTTTGCATTGCGTTCCTTTCGTCAAAAGAGGACACAAAACCTTCCAGAGCAGTTGCAGTCGCGTGAGTAGAACTTATTACAGGAATAATTTCACTATTGTTCGCCGCCGGCTTGCCACTCCATATGGCGTAACGTGTTTTTTTGCGTCAGACAATTTTGTCGATAGTTCGATATTTTCTTTGAATGAAGTCTCAGGCGAAGCAATCGACCTGTATACAAAGATCTTGTTTCTCTTTCTCTCATTTATCTACGAAGATGTAAATTTGTATGGAAGAGATCGGTTCTAGCGAGAATGCTACTATTTGTGACAATAGAATAAGTTTTCTTTGCAATTTATTAATCACGTGCTGTAATGAAGAATTTTCATTGGTGAAAGTTTAAGCCAAAAGATTCATTTAGCCAAAACAATGAGTCTATGGTTAAGAGAAAATCCTAAAGCTAAAGTAAACAAGTAAAAAAATAATAAAAAAAACAACAAGTAAGTAATAAATACGAGCCAGTACAAAGATAATAAGAAAAAAAGTATTTCTATATTTCAATTTCCTATACCTTGGGGCCAAAATTTGCGTGACAGAACGCACATCGCAGCCGGAAGACGATATTTTATGATATTAATTAATTGTTTTGGGGTTCAAAACGGTTTCCAGTATTGAAAGTTCACCCAAAACATAATTGGTTCCAAATTGATCGTTTCCCTCAACATTTCTTTTACTAGACGACTATCCACCAATTTTACCGACACGTTGGAACACTATACTAGGTATTTCTGATAGTAAGGCAATATCTATTTCAGATATTAAATCTTAGCTTAATAAACATCTCAAATAAAAACAGTTTTTGTTAGAATTGTACTCAAATGTGGGTCAATCAAGCATACATAACTAATAATTTAGATAAGAATAAAATAATACATTGTGGGACCTAAATTTATAAACTTACTCCAAAATTTGGTCGAATGCGATGTTCTCACGATTCAAGGTTTGTGCGTTATCTATTATGTTTTTCCCCATATTGTCAGTGCCTACAGGGAACACGAGTAAAAGAACCGATAAGAGTGACTGTGGCCTAGTGGTGGCACGTCCAGCACATAAAAGTTAGTTGTTGTATGTATATGTTTAGTTTATTTTTAATTTAAAAGTGAATTTTATTGGTTTTCGTAGCCACGTTTAGTTCAAGATTTTTTTAAATAAAAAAGGTTTACACCTAAACTACCATTTAGAAAGAAATATTCAAGGTCCAAGATTGGTGCATTGCGATTTTTTATTATTTTGTTTCTGGTGCCAAGATTTATTTCGGATCGCTGCGCCAATAGAGTAAGTACCTAGGTAACACAAATCGATTTTTAGAAATTTTTATATACGATAAACATGTTTTGAAAATAAAATTGACTAGTCATAACTAATAGTCATTTGACCTCTAGGTCCGTTATCAGTAGGTAGGTCCCGTGGGAAGGACGGTATCGCGGTATCGCGGTCGCCACTGGGTTACTGTGGTGAAGCACTGCACAATAATAAACACGATAATAATAGACGCGATAATATCTTGCGTGAAAGTTGTTTTGTTTCACTGCCGCAAAGTTGAGAATGATAGTTTTTTTCAGACGGGCTGTAGGCAAAAGCAAACCTATCCCACGTAATAAAAACTAAAGACGAAATTGGTTACGAAAATTAATTTAACCTTTATTACAAAGCAGATTCGGATTCTTTTGTTTTGTCTTACTACAGTTGTCTCTCAGCGTTGGTTTCAAAAAAAAGTCCAAACATCTACATATCATTCACAGGTTTTTAACCAACTCCCAGAAAGGAGGTTATCAAGTCTTCTGAAAGTTTTTTTTTTGTGTGTGATGCTAAACTTTACATAACAGACTGATTAAAACTAAACAATACCCTTTATCAGTTCGTCCTATATTCCCATCACTTGTAAAGGGAAAGTCCCAGACCAGCCCTCACATGTTCCCGTTAATAATAATATATATTTTAATTGTTTGCGTCCCTGATGCGGTCAGCGCGCGACGCGACATCGAATAATAACAAATTGTGCTCGTGACGCGAGTGAATTACGTGTCACATTAGTTTTATAATGATTTCGGCTTGTTTTTAAATTTCATTAACTGTACATTTATTTGCTTTCGCGGTGAATAATTATCGATGCGCTTTGCGTAATTGAATTTCATATTTGTGCGTCTAATTTTTCCATGCGCGTTACTGGGTATTAATTAGTAATTAATTGTGGAGTTGCTTCATTGTGGACTAGAGTTACCAGAAATTTAATTAAAATTTTCATTAGAATGTACGTTATGTTTTATATCACGTTTATAACTCAGATTGATTCTATAATTTATTTAACTCGTAAATCACTTTATTATATTTCGTTCTAATGCGCGAATTAAGTTTTAAGTGTCAACATAGATGATTCTTTTAGTATTATTTTATTTCTATTTCTTACCGACTTCCAATCTTTGAGCGAACAAAATGTTAAAAATGCGATAGAAAACTCACTAGTTTTAGACCGCGGTTCCCTCGGTCCATCCACGGTGACTTTGATGGCTTTCTGGTAGGTGGTCACTTGCGGTGGGCTTGTTGATATCGTAATGGTCAGCGAGAAACTCTTTCCTGAAATAGATGAAAAATATAATTAAACAAATATACCAGCAGTTGTAGGACATATTTATTGCAGATAGTAGTTGGTCCGGTGGCAAAGAAATCTAACGAATATTTTATTTCTCTTTAAAACATGCAATAAAAAAATTGAGATATTGAACTTAAATTTGTAACAATCTCATGTCTAAGCAATCCATGCCAGTATGCTGGGCACGCTGCCCTCTGGTAGTGGGCTGGAGCACTTAGATTATCTTTAGGCTTTTCTAAAGATTTTCTAAGTGCCCCTATTTGTAGTAGTTAGAAGTAGAGTGTTTAGTTTTTCTTTCCTTGTTTTTATATTTTATTATTGTAAATAAAGATATATTTAGCAATCCCAGTTCAAAGTTTGAACCTTATACATATTTTAGTTTTTCAAAATCTGCAAAGCACCCTGTCCGAAAAGACTATAAGCAAAAACTAAAGCACATTATTACCAATCTAAAACACAGCTTAGTTATTGCCTGCATTGAATTCTGCACTGCAAGGGTACGGGCACCCTAACAGCAATTGCACTGAATAACGGAAAATAGCGAGCTTTTTGGGTGCCGATTTGCGGTCGCCAATAATGAATGCACCGATAAATACCGAATAAAATTACAGTTAAAATGAGTGGATTAACATGTCTAATGCAGATAATTCGTGTGTAGAGCGCATACGGTTCGCTATAAATGACTGATTACGGTCAATTTTGCAGATCGATTCGGACGTTTCAATTCGGGGTTTAGAACTTTTGGTGCAATGTTTAGATGATGAAGTTGATGGTAAATAGAGGTGGTTAGAATTGGAAATATAATTTTATTTGTTTATATATATATATATATTTTCGGCGACTAGATGACACGAACTGAAATCGTATTTGAATCAGTGTGCTGAGTCATAGTATACCTACTATCTACATGCCTACTTGTCGCCTAACTTGATAATGCAGTCATTATCAAGTATATTTCATTTATCAAACTATTCTTGTGTGAACATGTCAGCGCATGACTTTTATGACAATTCATAAAAAAAATTGCTCTAATTTAATGTCGCCACAATTCTTCAAAACAAAAGTTTGTAGCTCAATAAAACGAACCACACCGTAACATATTAAGCAATATCGGTGTCCTTCTTGTCACAAAGCGATGTTAAATCTCACTACAATACGGAAACAAATCATCATAAAGTTCGGTCGCTAAACGCTAAAGGCGTGTCACGAACGATGTGAAATATTGCTTTTAAAATCGCTATTAAACTTAATGCATTTCACATGATCACTCATCAGCAGTTTAGGACCTAACACAATACCTAGGGCAGTAAAATATACATTGTAGCGTCTTCAGGAGGTGTTGAGTGCAGCGCGTGAAGTATTCAATTATAATGCGCCGGCGCAGGTGAGGGCTCGAGAGGCGAGGGGCGGCGGCCATCTTGATTTACGATCGAGCGTAAATCCTAAGTGACATTTGTGAGTGAAGACGATTCACGTACCGTCTCGCATGCGCTACGCTATGGTACCATTTTCAGGAAACTCGCTTGCGGTTGCGGGTATATTGCGTTGTAAGTATGGCAAGGTATCGGCTAGCACGGGTCAGAGAATGCAATGAAATGAAAACAGTGCCGGGGTGTCGTTTTCAGTTGAACGAATGTGATCATGAGCTCTCAATATAGTGTTGTCGGAGTACATAAACTCGTAATGTTATTAGCTGCATGATGTGCGAACGGGCAATAAGATGCAGCGTTGATTTTCTTTATTTTTGTTACATTGGCTGAGCAATCCTCGTAAGTTTTAGAAGAAACTTGCGTCAAGAAAAGTGTGTACTTAATATTATTACCTACTATTTTCTTATAAATCAATCTGTCGTAAGAGTATAATTGTAAAATACATTGTTATAAAGGATAAGGGTTCCTCTAAGTCCTAACCGCAAGACCGATCACCTCTCTTACGGTTTAAAATCCCTAGAAATATTAGCTTGGCAGGTTTTAAGAAAGCTTACGACATACTTATCACATACTTAGTAAACTTAAACAAGTTAACATAGTATTAGGATCTTATTGTGTCAGTTTATATAGTTCAATTTAGTAAGAACATAAATTAGTATATTTTACAACTTCCCCTTACTTATTTATAAGATACGTTTTGTGTGATCTACTGTAATGTATATTTTTTTTAGAGGACAATAGATATAAGTGAAATATTTTTTAATTCGTTTTGACTGAAATTTCCGGTGTAAAAATCAAGAGACAAAAATGAACGCACTACAAGCCTATTCTATGTATAAGTAAATAGCTACATATAGGTAACATTATAATTTTATCTCATGTTCCCATGTCAAGTGATACTTTGCAGGTGTATCTTATTCAAAGGACTTCAAGAAGCCAAACAAGCGAGCTAGTGAGCGCAATCTCGACACCAAAACGACTAAAACAAAGAAAAAGCAAGCCCCTTGATGACACAGAATAACTAACAGTATCTATAAGTGATTCTTTATACTATGGAATATTCTATGGTGATTTTCTGATGCGTTTCTTACGTGAAATCGTTTGGTCACAGCACTCTTGTAATGGCCATTTCGTTTATGTTTGAGCTTCTTATGGTAAAGTTATGTCTTAATATGAAGATAGAGACATTAGCAATATTCTTGTATGTGATGCTGGAGGTGTCATTTTGAGCAATTAAATAAGTACTTACATCTTTTATACAAATGGGTTGAATTGGTCAACTTATTTTATAGAACATGGTAAATAATATTAGAATTAAACAGAATTTCACATTATGTGACAGGCCAATATACATTTAATAAAAAAATGGAGGGCTTATTATCTGACCTTACGACGCTATGAGAACGAAAACTTAATAAATAGTTCATGGGTAAGCTGAGAAGAAATAAAAATATCCTGAAATGTACGTGAAAACATTTCTGCTAAACAATGTCACATTGGCAAGAGTACGAGTATTTTAATAATTAAATCTTTCTACTGATATCTCCACGGATCTACCATGAATAAATAGGTACTTACAGAGATCTTGGTAACAACGACAACTCAATCTAAAGAACTAACACTGTTCCTAACTGTACTTCGTCCCTAATTATATGTTCAATTTGCCCCAACAGAGACATCTTGCGACACAAGTCGAGTGATTACAGCCAGAACGTTAGTCATTTAGTCACAGTTACTTACGAAATGCTGGGGAATCTTAGGATTACTCGTAACTTTGAGATGATTATAGAACGGTGATGATTACTGCTTTATTACTTTATCTTTATGTAAATGCAGCGTACTTGAAGTATATTTTTGTTGGTATCTTGTTTTCGGAATGTTGTCTGTATTGTCATGTTCTTTTATTGCGGATTTCCGTCTGTCCGTTGTAGCCGTTATAATATATGCCTGGATACAATTTTGAGGCACACATATTATACCTACCTTTAATTCAGTTTAAATAGTGTATTTATTATTTTACAGTCCACCCAAAGTAGAAATCGCTAGGTAAAGATCAGATGAAAGTGGATCCACAATCTTCAACAAGACAGAGAGGCAGAAGACGGCGCACAACAGCAAGAAGTGGCGTCTCTTTGTAGAGGCCAGAATCCAGTTCGGAAGCGCCACATTAATTAAGATAAAAATCCAAAAATGTGAATGTAAATGTCTCAGAACGGTATGCGTCAGTTAAAGATTATGTAAAAGGAGATCCGTCATTTCTTCACACTAATGACTACATCCTTTAAGTCGAATCAGTTGCATAATACATACATATTATGTAGACTATGTAATAATGTTGATATTAAACTCATAAGATATAATAGATGGGCATGTCAATACAGTTTAGAGCCCCTGCATTGAAGTAGAAGTTCCTTGGTTCACTACCGGTGTCTTGTTACAAGAGAATACTTATATCAATCTCAGTCACTGATTTTATATTATTAAACTTTTTATTGGATTAGTTATTCATTAGAATCTCTGGTTTCAAAAATGTTGGTTGTGCTACGTCTTTTTTTTAATAAACCAGGTCTGCAGTTGGTCGTAGTTTGCCTGATGGTAAGCAAATAACTATGGTCTAAGATGGATCGTGCTTGCCCAATAAGAACTGGATTACTCTCGCTTTGAAGATTGTTGGATTATAGTTCGTGGGGAACTCTGGCAGGGTGTGTTGATGTTAAGTATAATGGTAAAAGAACTGAAACTTACCTACGTATTTTTGTTAATTGAATAATTTTATTTGCTTGCTAGTTGTGATACATGAGCGTATAACTATGTCAGTGACTTAACTGTGCTTATTAGTTTATTATTGTAATTTAAATTGAAGTAAGGCAAATGTTTGTTTACATGAAAAAAATAGCCGGGGAATTTTCAAATCTTAAATCATTATGACTCATGAAGAATATGAAAAACAGCACAGACTGCTTTAGAATTATATTCTGGAAAATCTGTTCGAGATTTAGTAATAGCAATGACTACATTTAAAGTTTTTTAAGAATATTGTATTTTCTGTTTACGCTCGAATATATATGAGACCATCGGGTTATCTAAAATCCGCTAAAGCAGCTCTTGCTGTGGGTTTTTCTTACTAAGGTCTAGAGTGGAACTATTGCTAACCATCAGGCGTATTACGGTATAAGTGCAAACCCATTTCGACTCTAAAAAACTCTGAGAAAGAGACAGAGAAACTCAAGAATTTTGCTTGAGAAACGCTCGTATTCACACATGAGGGTGGTAATGGCGTCTCACAACAATGGACCAGTAAAGTGCGAGCGGCGTTTATGTCGGGCTGCGGTTTGGAAATTAAAATCAAGTCTGCGCCGATACAAGCCGGGTCGTGGCCATGTAAAAGCTTAGATATATAAAGAGACTTTATATAATAGAATATAGTACATTGTCACTAAACATCATCATCATTATAAATTTAATGGCGAGGCCCCTGCCAGAGCATGCGCCTTCCTTCCCGGTCTTTAGCGAATTCCTTGCCATCCTTATACGATATGTCGCCCGCTTATTCTTTATTTGATTCACTAGCTGTGCCAGCGACTTCGTCCGCATGGAATAGTTATTACCATAAAATCGGTTCTAGTGAGTTAATCTTAAAAGATAGACATATACTGTTGCAGACATTTTGTTAGATCATTTCAAGAGGAATAATTATTTTCTATAACATAGCATATTTTTTTGATATCTTGAACCGTTTTCGCAGCGCACGCAACGGAAGCCCTCAAAGATGAATAATTTTCCCCGTTTTTTTCACATTTTCCATTGTTTCTTCGCGCATATTAATTGCAGCGTGATGTTATATAGCCTAAAGCCTTCCTCGATAAATGGTCTATCCAACACAAAAATAACTTTTCAATTCGGACCAGTAGTTCCTGAGATTAGCGCGTTCAAACAAACAACCAAACAAACAAACTCTTCAGCTTTATAATATTAGTATAGATATATGACCTTTTCGGCCTTCCTCTTAAGTATCCTTGTCATAGAGAAAATATTAAACATATAGACACTTCTATCACAGGATTTTGCGGAATTATTAAGTCTTGGCATGACTTAATAATTCCGCAAAATCGTATAAAGGGCGTACTGTACACACATACGAGTATACTTACAATGTCATAGACTAACCTAATTCGTTTAAAATGTGGTACATTATTAACTTAAGAAAAAAATACGCCATAAAATAAATAAATATAATCTTGTGACAATATTATGATCCGCTTAGGAAACTGGGAATTACAAAAAAAAATGTATCGGTGAAGGTTAACAGTTTAAACTTTCAAAAGACACGATTTTAATTGATTGAGAAAACGGAAATTCCTCAGTCCGATCACCAACATGATTCACACTAAACCTTGTTGTTATGTTATAAAGGTAATAAATTATGCAACTTGACGCTGGTAGCTATTTTAATACCAGTAATTTAATCTATAAATAATCGGTAGAGAGCAAAACTTGTTTGATGACGTTGAGACTACTGTGACTTCAAAGGAATATAACATTTATATCGATGACGTTAAATTTACTAGTTGTGGGATTTTTTCGTAATTGATGGAAAATTTTGTTACTAGTTCCTACTGTTATAAAGAGTGGTTAGTAAAAAGCAATTAAGTGAATATTATGTAATATATTAGTAGAAAATAAACTAGAAAAAAATCTATTATTTTAAGGAGCCAACTGGTTAGCGTGAATATAGAATCCTACTAAATAGGTATAATGATATTTGATAGTTGTATGTTAAGGTTACACATTCATTCAAATTTGAACAGTTAGTATTTTGGATTCAACCCTTTTTTAACACATATTTTACTATGTGTGCGTGCCTTTATTTTAGTCTTTCCTCTGAGGCGCCTTCCAAAAAGTTAGTTATCAAATTGACAAATTACATCTGTAAGCGCTAAGAGGTAAAAAAGAGGAAACGTGACCTCCCTCAATAACGGAAACTATTCACATTCTACAAGCCAAGTAATGCCCGAGTAATTTGCTCAACTTAATTGTAGATATTGTTTAGTACCAATTAGTTATCGTCATTTTGATTAATAAATGAAATGACTGAACGTTGTTGATAGAGTGAAGAACATGGCTGAGAAGATGAACAACTGCTTTGTTAGCATACCATACTTCAAAAACTGGCAATATTAATCTAATCTGTAAGTAGTCTATGTATCATTCAGTGTCTAGTCTACTTCCATATTGAATTTTATCAGTTCAGCCGTCGGAGCATGAAACCAAATTAATAAGTTCCTCATTTAATTGACAATTCAGAACTATTAGTGTAAAGTGATGTAAAGTGTGATAGTTGTATTATTATAATGGTGATAGTGAGAAGATTTTAATTTTGCATTGTGTAAAATAATTTTCTGTTAATTTTTCAATCAGCTAACAAAATGATAATTTAGTGCCTCCGTCACGACGACGGCGTAACGGAGTGGTAATGCATTTTCACATTCGTGTTTTAGAAAATGCGCGTTTCCTTACCGCAAAACGATTATTTTGTTTATGGAGGGGCTCTGATGGAACGGGCCTTAATAGCGTGATCGCTTAGTTTTCTTTTTTTATTATTCACTTGTTTATATTTAGATCCGTGATGAAAGAAATTGCAAAAATAAAAGAAAATTTAGTACTTATTTTGTGTCGATTTTATTTTTACACTATGATAGATATTGTCTCCAAAAAAAAAGCGAAAAGTAGCTAGTTAATTTATAATAGTTCTAGCATTAGTCTAGTATTATAAGTATATTAGTAAATGTATATTGTTATTAGGCTACGACGGGGCTGGCATAAATATTTTAAAAAAGCGAAAAAGGTAAATAGAGCCAAGCTTGAATCATCGTCATCATCATCATCAGCCCACGGTCGTCCACTTCTGGACATAGGCCTCCCCCAAGGCACGCCACTCAGCCCGATTTTGTGCTTCTCGTCTCCACCTATTTCCTGCTATCTTCATGATGTCCTCGCTCCACCTGGTGGCAGGGCGCCCTACACTACGCTTGCCGAGCCGCGGTCTCCACTCCAGAACTCGCCGACCCCATAGGTTGTCGGTTCTGCGACAAATATGACCGGCCCATTGCCACTTCAGCGTGCTTCAAGCTTGAATAAATAAATAATAATATAAATTATTATTATTATTTTTATCTTTGTGTGGACTATATAAAATAATTTTGACACTGTGTGATATGGGCACATCAGCAATTTGCTGCTCGCCCATTATTCAAATAAATAAATAAATTAAATGTGTCCAGCAAGTTTCTAACCTACCATTTTGCAATGTTTGATCAACATTGAACATCTTATAACCGCTAAGGTTACTGATGAGCAATAATGGACGCCAAAATCCACGACCATAAATAAAATATTGATATTTACATACATAGTAGCGTTATTTCCACGTTAATATTTACACTTCTACTGTAAATCCCAATGCCTGACTTCCTTCCGGCCAATCCATAAGCGTCGTGTGTAAATTTAACCACAGGAAAGATATCAACACTAACACCAATTTACGTCCATACAAAATGTATCAACTTCTAAACAGACACAAATAAGGACAATTTATTGTATGAATGGGATTTCAATTCCCACCTTTTTGTGACGACATAGTTCCCCACACGTCATACAGTCTTCTTATGTACTAATTAATTAATTAATACTTCATTTATCTTAACCAATAGGTACCTATTATAAACATGTTTGTAAGTCTTGTCAGTTTGTTTTTTATGCTGTACCGACATTGTATATGTACGTAGCCGATGTTAAAGAAATTGTTTAGGAGATGTTTAGATGTCGATTTAAGTTATGTTTTTTTTTTATTTAAATCTTCTAGCATTTAATCTGTAAATCTTTGTATATGTTATGTATATACCAATAGAGTCCAAAAATGAGAAAGTATTGTGATTTTACCAAAATTTTAACTCCTCCTATTTGTAAGAACGGTAAAAATACAATATGTTAACTAAACGGTTTTCACTCACGTGTTATTCGCGTATGTTGTTTACGCGTTTCAGGTGTACATTAGTTAACATAATGATAACATATAGATAAAATATCTCACGAAAGTTTTAAGGTTAAAATACAACTTTAAATAATAAAAACCGCACTAGCACTTATTTCGCAAGACAACCAGCTGGAATCAATTAGCAAACACCTACACAATTATACCTATGTATCTATAACACCTAATAACAAAAGTATAGCGCTACTAAACCCACACATAGATACAGCCTTGTACGAATATTGAATAAAGAAAACCTCCGGCATCATGACTACGACATCAGTAACATAACCGGTTTGTGATCTACAAATCCTTGATAGCATTTAGCTCCGTCATCAAAATCTTGATTCGTCATTCATTCGACATAGATTTCCAACTTTTTATGACGTAGTGAAGATGTAGGATTTTCGCTTTTTTGTGTGACGCTTCTAAATAGAAGTTTGGGAAAAGGAGATTTTAGAGGTCAAGATGTACTTGAACAAGTATTCCTAGAAATACTCGAAACGTGTGCTTACTTATCCGTTATCTAGTACTATGATACAAGCGTAAGCTTAGTACCTATGGAGCTAGATGGCGCTGTGTGATATGTTCTAAAATATTGATTATTATTTATTTTTTATATTACTTTGCTGTATAAATTGAGAATTTTTTTAAGTTTTTGCTATCTCGCTAGCAACTAGCTAAGCCAGTTAAACGTTTTTTTAAAGTTTCGAATACTCAATACGTATAGGTAAGCAACTACATAAAAGTATCTGATCATAATCGTATTGTACGATATACATGATCGTTGTATACAGATTTTTGATGACATTTTATTTTTAATTCTGGAATACGATTTTGATTGGTATTAAATAAATAAATATTCCAGGACATTGCACACAGCGCCATCTAGCCCCACACTAAGCAAACGCTTGTGTCGTGGGTACTAGATAACGGATATAATACTTATATACTTTTCTTTTGTAAATACATACTTATTATACATACAAACGACCAGACTCAACACAAGTAATTATACATTTTTAAAGTACATAAATACTTGTGTCATGCGGGAATCGAACCCGCGACCTCTAGACTAGAAGGCTGAGCCACTACCAACTAAGCTAACAGGCCAGTCAAAATATTAATAAGTATTGGATTTCATTTAACCATAACATTTGCCTTATGATAAAACTACGATACGTATTCCTCAAAACGAAACCATGTTTACCTAATAATAAAATTCCTGATTATACTATATCAATCAACATTAGTTTACTCTAAGTACATTTTCTTTCTCCCATCAAGCTAACAGTATAATCAAGCCAGTCTTGTAATTCAGCTGGCTGCATTACCTCCCTAGTTACCCATTACGAGTAGGACAATAATTGCCTCATTCGGGCGCGCGGGGTGTGATTTGTGAAGCGAGCCGTAATGCCCAGATTACCACTACATCATCTCAGTACGTACTGAGCTATGTTGGTAGAATGTCTGCCTCTAGTTTAAAGGTTCGCGGGTTCAATTTCCGCAAAACGCAAATCCATTTTCAGTCCTTCAATTGTATTTGTTTTGAGTCTGCCTTGATACAGTGAAATAATAAATGTTTATAAGATAATTATATAACAATATATATGTAGAGAATTATTATTATCTTATATATTCTATGTAATATTATTTACAAAAGAAATGTATTACGATAACTAGTATCCTTTACTCAAGCGCTTGCTTAATATGGGGTTAGATGGCGCTTTTTGGAACATCTCGGAATATTTATTTATTTACTTAGGATTCTAGGAGTCCAAACCAAAAAAGAATTATTCATTTGTGGGGCTAGATGGCGCTGTGTGTAATGTCCCGGAATATTAATATTTATTTATTTATATTTATTTATTTATTTAGTGGTTTGATGACCAGAACCACCACTAAATCAATAAGTTTGATAATTCTGTGGGTAAGTACAAGAAACTTCGGAACTTCATAGATCGTAATGTTTTGTGTCGTATTTTTTGTACAACAAAGTAACCCACATATTTTATATACAATATATCAATTAAAGTCAAAGCTAGTATTATTTATTTATTTACAATATAATGTATAAGGACAAGGAAAAGAAACTAAAAGATATTTTAATATTAATCAGAATATAATTATAAGCATTATATTCTGATTTATATTAGGTAATATAAAATCTATGAACCAAGTAAATTGAAAGTTGATTTAATAATTTTGACACTCCTATTATTGTGTCTATTCATTTGTACAGAACAATATCTATTTGATTTTACCTCTCTTTTAATGTATTTCTGGGTATTTCTGCCAACTAAAGTATTTCGTACAATAATATTGAATTTAATTGATTAATTACATTATTTGTAGTACATTTCTTGAAACATATAATATGCTAAATATATATTCGTCTCTATAAATTTTCTGACATTTTTTTGATTTTTTTTTAAATATGCTATATTTAAAATCAACTGTCTGTTGAGCTGAAGTTACAATATAAAAAAACAACATATGTTCAAGTTTATAAAATAATTTAAGGTGGATTCGATTTTTATAATAAAAAAAAAACTTTTCTAAAACCACTTTTGAAATGTTTCGTACCTTGGACCCTAGAATATTCATAGAATTCATAGAACAACTAGCAAGTAGTGCCCCTTAGAGTTGGCGCCAGCTCGAGTTAACTTAGCTTTTCAATTAGTCGGCCTGTATTACCCCGTCCCTAGCCTAGTGCTGGGGTAATAATTGGCCGGCAGATTATGCCGTGTGATTTGTGGCCACGTGACTTGATGACAGAGCTGCCGATTTTATAGGACCACCTAGTGTTGTGACTCACTGGTTTATTGGATAAAGTTAGCTATACTTTGAAGATGATCAGAAACAGTCATCAAAATTAGTTCTTAGTAGGAACATCCTGTTTAATGTCGTGTAAAAAAGGCTTTCTTTTTATTTTTGCGAAGGGGATTATTATATTAAAGTGTATATTACTAGAGATTTTCTAATGTTTAAGACATATTTCAAAATTATTTAAGTAATTCCCAAAACGTGAAAAATTTCTCAGTTACTTGTCGTATTCGATGCGAGTAACTAACTGCATTAACAACTATTCATAGTTACATGTACATAATTGTTTCAAGTTAACATACATAACACAAGCTTTTTTTTCATCCTTGAGTCGTATTTCTTCAACACAAGCTTTAACTCTAAAGCTTGTGTTCTGTGTGAGTCAGTCTAGCCCTTAGATAGGCTCTAAAGTTTAGAGACTTGTAATAGATGCCATCTAAGGGCTAGACTGATATATTCAAAAGATCACTTACTAAATACACATACAACCAAAGACACAAAAAGGACTCACCTCTCCCACTCCGTCCTACGAACCGCAGATCATTAAACTTGGCGACCCTGTTCTTCATGACCGCCGAGTTGTTCCTCAACTCCGCGGAGCAGTTCTCATCATTCCCCGCGCGGACGGTGACCATGGTCCCGTCGACCACCTCCCCGAGAGCCACCACCTTGAAGCCCCCAGGGAGAGTCTTGTTGGACCGCCAGTGCACAGGTAGCTGAGAGCACATGTAGTCTGGACTGCCTGTTCGCACTGGAAAGGAGATAATTGTAATTTTAACAAAACATAATATCTTCTTCTTCTTCTCGAATGAGAGTGGCCAACTAAGTAAGCAATCATAATCGTTGTTTGATTATAATAAATGAGACGATAAACTTTGGTGTCGAGAGTTTATCAAGCCGCCCTAAAGGCCTCTGACATAATGTAATTCTTTAGTTTTATTTTATCCACGTTCTAAATAGACTTGATCCGCATACAAAGAAGTAATTTATTTTCTGCTAGAAAAATCGATTAGATTATACATAGCTGTTTACACCTGCACATTTAACGCTGTGGGTCAAAGTAGAACTAAGATTTAGTTTTTTTTTAAATATTAAATTATGCGGACACTCTAGAAACAATTATTAATACAGGAAAATATGAAAAAATCTATACACATAAATTACGTAAAACTTGAAGCAAAAACTACAGCTCCTATTACGAAACAAACCTCGGCAAAGATTTAAGATTTTTCACGCAATTAAAGTGCGGTTTTGAAGTTTAAGAGTGCGGAATTCGTAACCACGTAACGGTTGGTGAAATCATTAAAAAAAATAGTAAAAAACACTCAATACTGAATGTGGTTTCTCTATTTACGGAAATAGAGGCTGCATAGGTGTTGGGTACAAACTTGTACTTAGAAGAGGTATAAAACACAGACCGGACAAAAAAAACTGGAACTTAATCTTCTTCTTATAGAATGAGAGTGGCCAATTCTGGCGTCGAGAGTTTATGAAGCCGCCCTAAGGGCCTCTGACATAGCCTTACGACTGCCGTATTAGACAAAAATCTAAATTATTTAGGTGGATAAATTACGGGCACCTTGTGGAATAAATATCGAGAGATAAATAATTTCAATTGAATATTCTTCATTTAATATTATACAGTTTTTACCGTTTAACTATTGATTTAACTCTTGTTCATGTATTTCGGTGCTTTGAGAACAATAAACCTACTACACCACTAAACTTAGTATTACAAGTGTCAAATAAATATTTCGTGTTTTATTTCTCTACCTAAAATCTATATATCTATATATCTTTCTATAATATAAAAATGAATTGCTGTTCGTTAGTCTCACTAAAACTCGAGAACGGCTGAACGGATTTATCTTATCTTAGTCTTGAAATGTTCGTGAAGGTCTAGGGAAGGTTTAAAAGGGGGAAAAAACATTGAAATTAATTTTTGTATAAATTAATTTAGGTCGCAGTATGTATAAATAAAAAAAGTCAATTATTTCAGGCTTATAAGATATTAGATAAAACATGTTTGGGTTTACTTTAAATCCATAACAGAACACGTTTAAGCAGTTTTTAGAATTACTGTGCTTTTGCCTGTATATCTGTTTATTTTTTTGTCTGTTTATTTAAACGCTCATAACGCCGCGTCCACTAGTAGTAATATAAAGAAAAACACTGCGTCTGTGAACTGTGTCTAACAGATAAGTACATCCGTGTAATCATTTGTATTATGCGATTAAATAAAAATATATATCTATGTAGTACCATCTATGTAAATTATCAAGATTGTAAGATTTAAGATAACCACACAAGTCACGATATAGTAAGTAGGTTTTACCACCGTTTATTATTACTTAAGAAAACAAACAGATGTACAGACAACCCTCATACAATGTTAGTATTATGTATTTATAATTGGCCGGTTATTAACCAGTAAAGTGAACATATTATCACATAGGCCAGTGTTCCCCGTTTCCTAAACATGTTACCAAGGCCTTTCAAACAAGTCTCAGATGAAGCCGCTTGTTGAGATCTGTGTGATTCATCCGTGTAAGATTATCTTTGATAGATAACGTTGCTATTTCTATACAGACTAGTCGTACTGTTTAGAACAGCCTTATTTCTATGAATTTTGAGTCGTTGAAAATGATTTTGATATTGGGACGTCTTTAATAAGCTTTGAGTACCCAAGTTATACAAGTAAATGTATCAAATGTAGCAAAAAATGTTGTATATTATTTTTAATTAAATAATAGTCGAAGGAAAATCCCGCCATTTTATTCGTATGGGTGACTAAACGGTGGTATTTTATTCTTAACGCCTTAAATTGGATGAAGCTTTACATTGTAGGTGTGAGTGATTTGACTATGTATAGTCAAAGTTTATTTGTAAACTACCACTCGACTTAAAGTAAATCTCATTAAAAATACAGAATAATTTAACTGGAAGCTTCGAAATGGTAAAATGGTAAAATATGTCACAAATAGAATGGTATCTATTAGAAGTAGTGGGTGGTCATCTCATCAGTTATCCAATTTGTTGCGATGCTAAAGATCAACGTTTGATGTGTGCGGGCGGATCTTTCTTGCGGAACCGCGTTTTTTGTTACTAATATGGGTTTCTTTGGGTCAATTTTTTAATCAGTCGTAATAAGCAAGTGTATGTTTTTGGCTTGATAGTTGATACGGGTAAGGTAATGTTTTGCTTACGTGAGTACTTATACTACATGTATTTTTACATGGTCCACAACTGTACGAAACTAATTAAATATTTTTCTTAAGTCAAATATTTTTAAACTGACGTTGCGTTTATGAATAAAATATGTTCTATCTTTTATTAAATTACATATACATTACATTACATTACAGTACATAAAGCATGATCTGAGATCTAAAAATTACAGTCAAGGCTAGATTTTTTTATGATAAATGGCATGAATATAAAATCGTTACGCAATTTGATCAACAACAATTCGAGATTATCAATCTTTTAGCTAAGAACCAAATTAAATATAAAATGAAAATGTTCATATTCACATAGCCAGCCAGTTTACCGAATTTACTATAGAACATGCATTAATTTGTTAAAATAAATAAAACATAAGGTTTACGAAAGTTGAAAACCAATTAAATAATGGTGATTAATCCGATTTTACAGTGAATTTTACATTGTTGGAGAGTGCAATAATAAACGGAATTATAATGGGAACATGTTTCGTAATGAATGTGGTTCTGCGTCAATGAAAGAAGGCCCGGTATTTGCAATAATTTGAATTTAATTACTGTCGGAGCTACTGCATACCGAGCTTGTGGCAAAATACTACTAGGAACATACATTTATTTTATGCTGGCCTTTTTCTGGCTCAACGTATCAGCATTGCCATCCAGCGTGGTAAATATAAATAAATAAATAAATAAATATTCCGGGACATTGCACACAGCGCCATCTAGCCCCACACTAAGCAAACGCTTGTGTCGTGGGTACTAGATAACGGATATATAATGCGGCCAGTATGCTGGGCACGCAGCCCTCTGGTAGTGGGCTGGAGCACTTAGATTATCTTTAGGCTTTTCTAAAGATTTTCTAAGTGCCCCTTTTTGTAGTAGTTAGAAGTAGTATGTTTTTTATATTTTATTATTTTTGGCAATTAATGTAAGATACAGGTGGGATCACGCTTGGCTGCATTTAGTCTAAGAAAATAGACTACTTAAATACTAAATTAAAAATTCTTTACTCTAATTTTTTTTTAAATAGGTCTAGGTCATTACTATTACACGCGTAACGGTAATAAACATTGTTTATTGCAAAACAAAACTTATTTGACTCTCTTTTGTTTGTTAAGTTTCTTTATTTTAGCATAGATTGAAAAGACAAACATCACGCGGGAAAATGCTTAAAATAATAAAAATGCCCCGAGCAGGATGTCCGAGCAAGGTTTATATCACCCCACTTAAAATTTAGATAATAAGACAAGCGATTGAATCGTTATTAACATATCCGTATTCGTCACATTAATGAATAGGTTCGAATTCAATCGATCTTATAAACACCTTCTTATTTAGCTGTATATGCGACTTAGCCAATAATGATGATGATTTATAATTAGATAGCAATCGAGAAATATCGCGTACCTTATATGAATAGTGTTAAAGTAAAAAAAACAGGACCATAATATTTGTAATTTCCGACACAAACAAATTTGTTCGAAGTATGTGGTAAAAGTCAACAAAGGAAATACCGTAGTATTTTCCGTTTACAATAAATTAATAGTGTCAACGAAAAAATATCCTACAGTTCTTCGCGACTATACCTACGTGTACTCGTATATACACATACGTAAAGGGTAAATAGTTCATTTATTTATATCTTTAGATGTATACTAAAACCCTTAAATGGACATCTACATATAACCGTATGAAAAAATCGTACTGTTCTTTGACTAACTATACCTGCAATTACGCGTATAGACAAGGCAAAAGTTATTTTAATAAATTATTATTGTGTAAATCCACTAAAACCCTTACATGGGCATATACGCTTGTTTTTGTTAGTTTAGAGAACGTTATTTCAAATAATCATTAGAATTACAATAATCATTAGAATTACTTATAAGTACGTTCATATCCGTACACTTGCATTAATACCTACCTAATGCAAATGCAAAATTCATTTTAAACTTCTCATATGAGAAGTTTAAAAATGAATTTTATAAAGTGAATATAATTATTTATAACATCAACATAAGACATACAAATAGTAATTAGGGATTCAATTATTGACTCAACAAAACTTATAAATTATCCTTGGAACCAAGTGAATCTTCTAGTTCTTCTTCTATTACTTTAAAGTTAAATAAAAATAGTTAATATAAGACACTGATATTAATATTTGATATGAATTATATAGCATACTGAATATTTTTGATAATTATACAATTGAACTTGTAATATGTACTCATGTATTACCAATAAACTGTTTATATTGTTTAAAATCTTCATTTCACGATAAAACGTTGCAACGCACTAATTTATGTACAAGAACACTGACTATTAAAATCCTCACCATATGAGCAAACGATAAGAACAATCTAATTTAAGATAAGTTAAATAAAATGCATTTTATAATTTCGTCTACTTAGATTTTTACATCGATCCCTTTTTATTTTTTACTATCTCTCATGACTTTCTCCCGCGCGTTGAAGTCTTTTACAAGGCGTCTTGTTATATTTGATTTTTTTCAAGGATTTTCATTTCATCCCTCTCTTTCTCTCATTTTTTCTTATTCTTACATTGCATGACAGTGACATTTGACAGGTGTTATATCATACACACTTGTGTTGTTGTGTGTTATGAAACTGTGTTTGTTGTTGTAATATTTGAACGGCTGTTAACATGTTTGGTGAGTGTGACAGGAATATTTTAAGCACTTTATTTTTATTTTTAAAGATCAAAAGATATTAAGTTGAAATAGTACCTGAGCTAACAAAAGAATTATAAAGCCAAAAACAAAAACAACAAAGACAACTGTTCCTAGATCCTCGACTATATTTTACCTAAAGGTCCAAAGCCACAAAAACTTCTGATAAAGTATAACTAAAGTAATTTCGGGCTGTAATATTGATTTCTTTAAAACAATAAATTGAGAAGGTTAGACATTTCATCCAGTCGTTTTATTTTTAACACAACGTTATAAAAAGAAGCTACTCCTATCACTGAAAGTTGTAAACAGCAAACTAATTTGTTGTTTATAATTTCATATAATGAATGAATTACCTTCGTCTTACAGGAACTATAATACAGTAAATGAATTACCTAGATCAGTCCCGAACTCCTGCATCGCCTCCTCGATGAGGGTCTGCTGCCACCAGGGCTCCAGGTCCGCCATCTCCCGGCGACGACGACCGCGCGACTCGTACGGGAGATGCATCCTTCACACCATCACACGCCGCCAGCGCCGCGCCACCTGACCTCGCACACTCTACCACCAATGTATATGACACTACACTCAACTGTCGCTCGAACCCGTGTCAAGGTCAAATGGGTTTTCGGACCACCTTTGCCCCCAAACGCAAAAACTTGGCGCACTTCCAACTTATACTTTTTATTGGTTACCGTTCTTCCAATAAGGTTTATCAACCTTTCTCATTAGCACTTCAGCCAGAATTTTCTGTTTTTTTTGCACCGTAATTCAGCAAAAGATGCCTACAAAGTTCGTAAACAAACTAAACAAACACAATGTTATCACAAACGTCCTCGTGCGAGTGTCACAACGTGTGTGTTCAATTAACTGTTTTCCTTATTTCAGGCCACTGTTCTAACTTTATAAAGTTTGATGTCTTGATTTCTTCAACTTCACTTTCGTCATTTTTGTGTGAGTCACGAGTGTTTTCTAGTCGGTGGGTTAGTGGAGATCATCGGAAGTTCCGGGGATCCTCTGTGTGCGGGCGCGGAGGTGCGAGTGTCAACATCAGCTGGATGTGTTCAAACGAGATGTTTCCCCGCGCGTCACCGATGACGGGTGAGCGTGCGTGCGCGTAGTGAGTTGTTGGTCGCGCGATCTAGCGTGATGTCCGCGTGAGTCACGGTGCGACGCGTGCTGTCCGAGCGCCTCACTCTCTACTACTGAGCCGCCGCCATTCTGTCACTCGCTGCCTCCATTCCCTGCGGTCAATCTGCGGTCTGGCCACGCTTCATTTGTCGGGAAAATGCGCGGTGTTTCTGCTCCCGCTCTTTCATTTGCCCCGTGGTCGAGGTGCGAGCGAGACGCGCTCAAGTTTTATGTCATTAAATTTGTTTAGCTCCATTCTTCAAAAGAAAATATTATAAGCTTTTAAATTTTAAATCGGTGCTCTCTCAGAGCCATAGTTGACTCGTAGTGACGCGACAGATAAATGTATGACGAACAGGATTTTTGCACTTTAGTAATTCAACCAAATACTCATTATTACTATGATCGCAATCGACGGAAACTACAAGTCTTTGCTAATTAAAAATTCGAAACGATCACCTAAACCGCATAGTAATTTACATGTTACATAATATTGTTTGACAGCGGTAGTTAATGTCTGTCCATATTAGCGATGCTAATGAGATTTGATTGCCACCGAAATAAGTAATAAATGTTATTTGATACATTGCAATTGCGTTTATGAATTGGTTCGTTAGTGCAAAATATTTTGGGACTTATTTAAATGGTTTAGTATTTTATCACAGCTCAAAAAACACACAAAATCCCTAATTTATTTCCTCGACAGATAAAATAAGTTACGTTGGAGTGAGGGTAGTGTATTCTCAAGAAGCGGGGATGGGCGTACGGTCGACTGGGCGTGGCGGCCCGCCTACTGTCGTGAAGACACAAGCCCTCGGAAAAATGCACCGCGCCGGCACGCAGCGACACCACAGTGTAGAAACTTACAAGTATACTTTATTTGCCGTAATCATAAGTGACAGAATCGTGCGAGTCCTCTGACCTCGCGACCTTGCGTCTTAGGAGCTCAATTACACAATAAAATACAATGGGTACATCTTAGACAAAAAATTAAATAGGATTTTTATTTATCTATCCAGGGGAGTGCCGGAGGCCTTTTGTAAGGGTTGTTTCATTTTTGTTATTTTAATTTTAATCGGTGATTTTGATATGATTTTTAACATTTAACATAGGCTGAGAATATTGAATGTTATTTAAGTAGGAAAAAATAGGGAACTAATTCAATGCTGTGTTGGATACTTACTTTATGTTTATTTTGTGTTGAGAATTTATACTATGGCGCGTTAACGTTACTTTGAAACACTTGTTGCGCTACTGGGACGGAATTTAACCTTATTGAAGTTTGCCTGTTGAGCTATTTTGTTGCTTAGATACCTAGAAAGACACGTTGTAGTAAGAATGTGCTTAGATTTATTATAGTAATGTTTTACGCTGTGTGATATGTCCTGAAAAAAATATTATTTATTTATTATTTTATTTAGTTGAGTTTATCTATATTATATATTAGGAATGAATATGCAAATAGATTTCATACAAAAACCGTTTTGTGTACCTAATACTTAGTGTGAAGCCTATTACATTTTAGATGCTATTATTATTCTTGTATTTTTTATTGTGTCTTAAGAATTTTACAAGTCGATTTATTCGTAACTACATGTTACGTATCTCAATTAACACCTTAAAAGTAAATCAATTAAACTACATAAATACAAAACGTACCTACAACACATCACAAACCGACTGCACAAGGAAAAAGAAACTGCGGTTAACCGCTGATTTATCAAATAAAAACGCGAGCAAATAATTGTACCTACTTAACTAGCAATTACTAACCGACCTGACCCAACTTTAACCCCATTCATTATCCTAGGAAAAGAAACCACGTGACGTAATTGTGAAACACGACATCTAGTGGCCGATAACCGCAACCCCGCAACCGACCCTATAGAGCGTAGAGTTTATACGTCATTGGCGCTCGAACGAACGTCGGGTCGTCTTCCAGCCCCGGAAGGGGACTGGTAAGGACCTCCTCGAGTAGATACTCTTTGGAGGGACTGGGCGCCGGGGCACGCAGGCCCCGGGGAATTTCGGAGGAGGTTTCCAAGCCGGCTTGCATTTTTTTGCGGCTCGACCTTGCTAGGCCCGGCTGTGCTCTTTTGGCCGGGCCGCTTTTTTAATTTCTGGGAGCGTGCTGGTTTTTTAGGAAACCTCCCCCTTTGGCTAATGCCCGGTAAGAAAAATTCATGATTCTATACAACCATAGTGGAGGGTAAGGGGAGCACTAATTTTGTGAAGTTGAGATTGCCGACGCGAGTATGTGAGTGAGTGAGGCTAAGCTTCTCTTCTCTTTTCTCTCTTCGTCGGCGTCCCGGATTCCGGCGCCAGCCGTACGGCCTCACAGAACCCGGGGGTGGCTCTGGCTTGATTGATGCCCTGTCGAACAGGCGTCGTGTGGTCGTCTGCTTCGCCCTGGGCTCCGGCGCCAGCCGAACGACCTCACAAAGCCCAGGGTAGGGCCCAATGGTGTGCGTGATTAGCTTCTAAGGACAGAGGGTCCGGATTTGCAAAACTTCTGAGGACAGAGGGTCCAGCTTTTCAAACAGTCAATCTGAATACAGAGGGTCCAGTTTTGTTGGTCGTGATACAATATTTAGCTTCGGCGCGAGGTGAGGCCTACAGCGCGCGAAACGAGGAGAAAAAAAAAAAAAAAAAAAAAAAAAAAAAAAAAAAAGGGGGATGGTGTGTGGAAAAACAAAAATATCCACGAAAAAATCATCACCACACCACCCCTAAACCTCATGTGGGTAAACAAAATAAATGAAAAAATTATACCCACATGTCAACACACAACACAAACATAAAATGGTAGGGGCTGAGCGGGAAGGTGATTAATCTATCCACGCGAAGAAAGGGGGGGGGGGGTAGAGACAGCGGGAAGATTGGTCTCTAGACACCGCTCTGGGCTCCTGACCTTACGGTACCAGGCTAGGTCGTGTTGGAGCCCAGGGGAAAGTAAGTAGGGAAAGGGGAAAGTAGAGTTGAAGACGTGCGCGAAGACTTTCAGCAGCACGCTTTTCGTTCTAGGCTCTGGACCAGCCATTGGCTATGGTCATTACACAGAGCCCAGAGGTCCAGCTTGGCAGGTCATTCAGGTTGGGCCCCGGCGTTGGCCGAGTGGCCGCACGGAGCTCAATAGTGACCTGTAACATTAAACTGGGGGGAAAAGAAAATAAGGAAAGAAAGGTATAGGAGGTGGTAGTTGAAGTAGGTAGTGAAGGGGGGGGAGATTATTAGTTCTCCTTGTCTGTGCCCTGGCGCCAGCCAGGCGGCCGCTCAGGGTCCAGTTGGTCCGGTGCTAGGGCCCGGCGCTACCCTTGACTCGTCTTCCTCCTCGGAGCTTGCGAGGAGTTCCCGCTGCAGGGTGCGCCAGGTCTGTGGAACGTCGGGAGGGCGGGCATGCAGGGGCGCAATGCCACGCAGGTGTGGGTGCGGTCCGTTGTCGGCGCGGTCAAACATGACGCGCGACAAACGGACCACAAACTGCTCGATGGTCTCTATTCTGGTATCACGGGCGATAACGTCATTTCGGACATATCTTCCAGCTCCCGTTATCGCCCGGAGTGCTATATTTTGGACTCGCTGCATCTGCTCCTTCCCGGTTTTGGGCAGCAGCGAGTACCAAGCAGGGGCGGCGTACGTCAGCCGGGTTCTGACGTACATTTTGTACACTCCGATCTTCGTCTTCAATGGCATGGATGAACGTAGTACAGGTCTCAGGAGAGCGCATGCCGCCTTGGCTTGACCAATGGCGTTCTTGGTGTGCGCTCTCATATTCACTCCGTGGTCTATCGTCACGCCGAGGAATTTCACCTGCTTCTGCCATTGGACGGGCTGAGCTCGGAGTGTGAGTGGCGGTGGTATCTTCCTACAATTCCGGCCTGTGACGATTGCTGTTGTTTTCGCCACATTAACAGCAATCTTCCACCTGTCCAGCCACGGGGGAAGAAGGTCTAGTGCTCTCTGTACCCGACGACGTGCTATCAGTGCACTCTTCGTTGTCGCGAAATACGCACAATCGTCCGCGAACAACGAGAGCTTCGCAGGGTGGGCGTTGAAGTGATGCGAAGTTGGCACTGGGATGTCGTCCGTGTATTTGGCGTAAAGAGTTGGCGAGAGACAGCTGCCCTGGGGCACTCCTGCTGCGATGGTTCTTCGTCCGGAGTCTGCTTGCTCGACGGTCACGAAGAAGTCGCGATTTGCGAGGAAGGAGGCCACCAGGTGTACCAACATTTTCGGCAAGTCCGAGGCAATAAGTTTGTGGAGGAGGCCCTCGTGCCAGACCCTATCGAAGGCCTTCTCCACGTCAAGGAATACGGCAACAGTACGCTGCCCGAGGTTCAGTCCATGGCCCATCTCGTGCAGCACCCGCGTTAGCTGGAGCGTCGTCGAGTGACCAGCTCGGAATCCGTACTGCTCCTCCCTCACCGGCAAAAGGGGCCTCATCCTGGTGAGGAGCAGTCGCTCACACAGCTTGGCCATATGCGGGAGCAGCGTGATGGGCCTATAACTGGCAGGTGATCGTCGGTCCTTTCCAGGTTTGTGCAGGACGATCACCTTGCCAGTCTTCCAGGTTTGTGGGAAGTGTCCGGTCCGCAGCACGCCATTGAAGAGCCGAGTCAGACACACGAGCGCACGCTTAGGCATCCTCTTGTAAGCGGCGCTCGGTATACCGTCATAACCCGGCGCCTTCTTGGGATTCAAACGCATGGCTGCCCGGATCACTTCCGCTGGAGAGAAGAAGAAGTCTCCCTCCAGGGGCGGGGGTGGTGTGTTCAGGTAGGCCGTCACCTCCTGCTCTACCTGGGTATGATGCTCTCGAACTCCTCGGCCCGCCTCAGCGGGAACTGGATGCGGCTGGAATTGTTCCGCGAGGTGGTCTGCCAGGAGTTCGGCTCTGGCTTGCGGAGTGTAGTGACGCTGACCATTCTTATCTGTCAGCGGACACACTGTAACTTTGGCCTTGGTAAGGTGCCTGTTTAGGGAGTAGAGAGAGGTCTTGTCCTCCTCGCAGTGGGACAAGTGGTCCTCCCACACGGACCCTCTCCACTCGCGCACCTTTTCGGCTAGCTCCGTGGTGGTCTTGTTCAGCCGCGTCTTGGTCCTCGGGCAGCGGGAAGTGGCCCACAACTTTATCAGCGCAGCCTTTTCTTTCTTCAGGGCTTGGAGATGGGGCGGCAACGGGTCCCGGATGGCGGTGGCTGGTTCTACCGTTGTCGCTCTGTCTTTGGCTTGCTTGATGGCTGAGGTGAGCTCCTGCGCACAGTGGTCCACGTCTTCTGGCGTTGTCAGTGGGCCCACCTCAAGCTTCTCCAGTTCCCCTAGAAACTGGGTCCAGTCCACCTTTCTTCTTGGTCTTCCGGGTACTGCGCTGATCGACCCCCCCACGGTAATCAGGATGGGGCAGTGATTTTCATTTAGGGCGTAAATTGTCTCGACGAATGTTGGCACATCTATCCCCTTGTGGATGGCGATGTCCAGCACATCCGCTCTTTGTCCAACATTCGTCGGTATATGCGTGGGAGAGTCGGGACCCAACACTGTCGCGTCTAACGCCTGGGCCGCTTTTGACAGCTCTTCACCGCTTCTTTGCGTGCTGTGCGATCCCCAGGCGATGTGCTTGCAGTTTAGATCGGCTGCAAGCAGTGTTGGGTGTGGGCCTTGAAAAATGGTCTGTATGTCCTTCGCGCAAAATTTGGTATTGGATTGCGGGGGTCTATAGCCGGCGTATACATTTGTTTCCCGTCCGGCTATTTGTAGACGGACCCCCAGAGTGCGTGTCTGTTCGTAGTTCAGGAGGGGCAGAGTGTCGTGGACAACATCTCTTCTCACCAGGACCGCCACTCCTCTATAGGCGATCCCTTTGGGTGACATTTCGTCCCTCCTGTAGCACTCGTAATTCTTGATGCGGAAGGATAGGCTGGGCTTAAGTTTGGTCTCGCCCAGGAGTATGACGTGAACGTCCTGGTCCCGGGCGAGCTGCTCCAGGGAGGTGTTCTTCTCACGTACCCCCCCTGCGTTCCAGTATAGTATCCTTGTGGGCCTACTATTCATACTGGAACGCTTGGAGGGCGGCCATTGCGCGCACCGCCTGTTGCTGCAGCTCCTGGGCTGCGCCGGCGATGGCTTGAAGGGACTCCAGCAGGGTGCGCACCAACTCTGCGTTGGGCCTTGCTGAAGTCGAAGCTTGTTCAGGCAGCTGCTGTTGCTGCTCGGGCTGGAGTTGAGGGTGGGCGATGCGGCGGCGAGCTAGTTGCTCCGCTGGTCGCTGTGGCTGGGGCTGGGTCTGGGCTTCCGAGATACTGCGGGGAACCGGCATGGGCATGGCCCTCCGGAAGAAGGCGGGCATGAGATCTGCTGGTTCCTGCGTTGGCTGGAGTGGCGTGGGAGTGATCTCCTCTGTTCCTTCGACTTGGGCCCCCCTCCTGCGGGGGTCTCTCGGGTGAAGTTGTTGTAGCACCACGGGTCTGGGCAGGAAGACCTGTGCTGCTACACCACCCCGCCGCCCCTGTTGTTGCGCATGTTGTGTTTCTGCGTGGGCGGCGAGTGGTTGTATCTGGCCTTGGTTGTGGGAGCCGCGGGCGCCACGCGAGCGTCCCCTGCCTTGGGAACGACCACGCGAGCTTCCGCGGGAGCGTCCGCGTAAGCCCCCTCTGGGAGGCCCGCTGGACGCGGTTGCCTGTTGGGCTCTAGCAGGCTGTTGTCTGGATGGAGGGCCCCGCGTCGAGGACGGGAACGGCTCAAACACGGGGGGGCCCCCCATCGTGGGGACCGGAGTTGAGGCGGGCACCACTTGGCGTCCCCTCCTGGCTCTGCCCCTTCCACGGCGGCGAGGGTATTCACCAGCATTGTTGGCTGGTGGGCGTAGAGTCGTTGGTGGTGGTGCGGCGCGCTGCGGTGGCGGTGCCGCCCTGGCTCCTGCCCGGGCGGGCGGTGATGGCGGGCGCAGTCGCTGCACTTCTGGTGCTCGTGGCTGAGGCTGAGGGGGGCGCTGGTCACCAGGTATCCTGATGTTGCGCTTCCTCGCCTCCCGCCTGAACACCGGGCACGTCCGGCTGTTGCTCGTGTGGGCCCCCTGACAGTTGGCACACTTTAGGGGGGCCTCTGCAGGTCGGGGACATTCGCTGCCAAAGTGCGGCCCCGCGCACTTGACACATCTTTGTGGCCGGTGGCAGTTTGCTGATGAGTGGCCAAACTGCTGACACCGGTGGCATTGGGGGACCACTGTCTTCCCTCTCCATGCTTCGATGACCACCCTCGGCATGTTGAGGAGATCGGTGGTCCTGTACAGCCTGTCCAACTCAGCCGCTGGCATGTGGTCAAGCTGGATGTGGTACACACATTTCTGGGCCCCTCTACGCGTCGGCAAGGCACGCGCGAATCTTGCCGGAAAGCCTCTCTCAATGAGTGCTTCCACTATCAGCCCTCCTTCTGTTCCTTGAGGAAGGCCCCACAGAGCCACTTTGTGGGGCTTCTCGACTTCGAGGGCGTAGCAGTACCAAGCTAGTGTTGGTACGGTTACCTGTAACTCGGTCAGGTATCTTTGTATGATCCGGTATTCATCCGCGGATCTAGGCCGGAATCGTATTCCTCTGTTTAGGGGGCGCGCGTTCGGTATGTGCCCTAAACGTGACCTTAAAACACCCAAATGGGTGGGCCAGTCTTGCATCTCCTCGACTATAATCGGGGGGTAATTTCTCTCCCCCTCCCCACTTGGCCCTGAGTTCGCCCCTGTCTGGGTGTTGGGCGGGCGGGCGGGTCCGGTCGCACTAGGCGGGTGGGCCTCTGCACGTTGTATGGCGGGAGAAGTAGCCCCGCTGCGGAGGGGGTTGGGGGGGGTGGTAATCCCTGGGCTTCGGGTGGGTGGTACCGACAGTATGGTACTCGTTGGGGGCGGCGTGCGCTGCCGCTCTAGCGGAGCTGTCATTAGGGTAGCCGCGTAGCTCCTAGGGGACGCGGGTTGCGAGCGGGACAGTGGGGCAACTGACTCCTCTGACATAATGTCATTGTAAGAGGTCTGGTCTGTCATGCTGGAGCTCAGTGTAGGGGCATGCACTTGAGCTACAGTAATGATGTTTGTCTCCGGATTAAATGTGCGCGTTGATGACGCGCGGGACTGATTTTGGGAGGAGGCCGAGTGTTCGTCCTCCTCCGAAGAGGTATCGGAGTCACCCGATACCCTCCTGGCTAATAATGCCCTAGCGGGGCTCTCGCCTCCCCCCCGAGCGGGGGTTGACGGTGGTGAGTTTGAGGGATAGGAACTAACCTTGTATTTCTTATCCTCATTGGAGGGGGACACCTCCTCGTCGTCCTCCTCCGCTCGTCTGTCATCACGGGTGCGCCTCCTTGCGCCCGCCGCGGGTTGCGGGGCTGATGCCTCCTCCTCCTGGCTCACAGTCCTGGTGAGGTGCATCCTTCCCGCCGCCCCGGCGGCGCGCGAGTGAGGCGCCCTGCTTGACTCCCCAGAGATGGCCCTCCCGGTTTCCGGAAGGGACGCCCTCCAACTCTCGGTGACGCGTTGTCTCGCGCTGCGCGGCTGGGTCTCCTCGGACCCATCGCGGCTTGCGCTGGTTCCAGGTTGGTCCTGGCTGGACATCCTTGACTATGGATGAAGCGGGGTACACCACAACACTGCACGTTTGCTCAGCAAACTGCTAGGTTGTAGGCTTGAGCCGCTTATTATGTGCTAACACTGAGTTTAAAATTACAATATATAATAATAAAAACAACACTAACACTAATTACTAATTTAATTAGTAATGGGTTTAAAATGTGTCACTATCACTATGATTCACTGTGATCCAAGGCGCGGAGTACACGGCCGAGCGGTCGGCGTACGGCGACGGACGCGACGCGGCGGGGCGGTGACTCACCACGCGAACGAAAAAACCCGATAAAATCCGAACTATTTCGACTTGGAATGACGGTGAAAGATGGCAATGTGCTGTTAAAAATGTTTCCGCGAGGGCGAAAAGATATTAACAGCTGTAGTCAACGTGGATGCGCGACGGAGTACTTCGACGACACGGAGAGGGCGAGCCTACTACGACGGGACGGAATTGACTGCGCGGCGCGACGATCCAGCGGTGACTATTGGCGCTCTACTTGGATTGACGTAGGAGAAAGATATAAATGTTGTGGTGGTTATGGTAGGTGGATAGAGCTGGGGTGCGATGATCGGACTACCTTCACGTTGGGTAAGCCCAACTAATTTCATCTCTCCATATGGGGATTTGGGGTTAGTTGGGGAAACCTGGTGCACCCCGTCCATAGGTTAGTAACTTCCACGGTCTGGTGGATCTTGCTAGCCTGTGTCCAAATGTCCGATCGAGTGGGGGCCCTCGCCTATATCTCTCCTTTGAGAAGGCTGGTGTGCTGGGCGGAGACTCCCACATAACCATCCGCCCTCCCCGGGGTTGGGCGGTACCTGTAGGTAATAGGTTTTCCTGGGTAAAAAAAAAAGAAAAGGTGGTTAGAGCTGGGAAGAAGAGAACAATGCTCTTGTTTAGGATTGTTTGCTGTTGTTGTCTGCGGTCGCAAGAGATTAGGATGGTAAGTGCAAACACTATTCTGATGCAAACATTTACAAGCATACTTATGAAAAGATGTAAGTAGGTCAATTATTATTATTTTTACATATTAAAGGTCCTCGTTTTCTTCAGTTCGCATGATTTTAAGCGCCACTGCAGTCAACACACGTGCCTCATATTTTCTATTTAGTTATTTTATAATCTCCACGACTCCCCTGTGCTTACCGCGGTATATTTTTGCAGCCCGCGCTGGCAAGGAAGCGACCGCAGCCCACCCCGGATCTATTTGTCATCCCTCTACCTGCGGTCAGTCGGAAGTATTCAATGAAACGACGAAATGTTGAGATCTCAAGATTTGTTTCTATCTGTATAATTAATATATTTAGACAAAACTGAATTGTAAATGTATGATCTTTAACAAAGTAGAGATTAGGTAGAAAAGTATTAGTAGGTAGTTGCTCAGACATTGTATTTGCGTCATATAAGTGAAGGTATTGCAAACAGGATGAGTCGGGACAATAGGGTGATGCCAACGTCATAATGACGAGGCAACTAAGTATAATGAGCCGAAACTAGTAAAATGAATCTATATTTACGAGGTTTACTAACTACCTCGGTGGTACTTAATATGGTAAATCGTGATGGAATCGGTCCCGGTATTCATTCATCTATAACAGTAAGTACAAAATAAATAAAAAATGGTGCCAAAACTAAAGATACTTATGTCATATCTAAATCGTAAAACATACACACATCTACCTAACTACCATTATATTTAACACAGTGAGCTTACACATATAATATCATTGATTTAACATGAAAAACTCGCCTCGCCTTCATAATAGGTACTTATTTATAATGTTTACATAATCATCATCATCATTATCATCATCCACAGCCCTTGGGGTCCCACTGCTGGGTCTGCCTCCCTTTGTATGTGCCATCTGCGTCGATCTTGTGCAGACCTCATTCAGGTTGGCGTCGGCCCTCGACTTTGACGTCGACCCATCTCGCGACCGGACGACACACTCCTCGCCTGACAGTTCTAGGCCACCACCCTATATATAAAATACATTAATTTCTGTATCATATGAGTTTTCAAATCACCCTTAGAGCCTTTCATATGGCGTAACGACTTACGACCGCAAACATATGCTAGCAAGAATCAAGACGAAGTATTTATTTACTAGATTGAAGAATAAATAGATAGATACCTCAATGGCAACAATCAAAATAGAATCCCATATATCCCATGTATGGCAAATAATTTATATTGTACCTATTTATTTTCGATGAGCTTTTGTGTGAACATCATTGAATAATTTAATTAATTCCTTTATATGCATATTATTCTAAACAATGAGTTGTATTACCGTCGTGTCGTGTATACCTATATGAATCACGCTCGATTTCCCTAAATGGTCTGACGTTGACAACGATATTCCTTATTGTATTGTTATGATTCATCACACAAAATCACAGCAAAATATACATATACAGTAGAATGTTTTTACTAATTTCATAATACAAATAAGTAAAGTTGGGAGAATTTATTTAAGTAAGTACTTAATTATTTTTTTCGGCTGAGGCGCTTCATTTTTTATCTATAAGTACTAATATTATAAAGCTGAAGAGTTTGTGTTGGGTTTTAATAGTAGTATTTGATGCAATTGAGGGTAGTTGTGAATTGCAAGAGCCGACTGGACGTCTGCGCGTCGCAGAACCGGTTTGAGTAGCAAAGATCGCGCCGTGCGCGGTGGTTGTGTCCGTGACACACCAGCACTTCACCAAGCAAAGATCGCGCCGTGCGCGTTGGATGTGTCCGTGACACACCAGCACTTCACCAAGTTGCCAAGGTCGCGCCGCGCGCGTTGGTTGTGTCCGTGACACCCCAGCACTTCCAGAGTCCGTGACTCTGGAACAGAACTAAAGGAATTCGTGTAGAAGAGGAGCAGGTGCAGCACCATTCGTCTGTCGCGCATCACGGAGGCTATCCCCGGAGAAGCAGCGTCGTGGATGAAAGGTTGGTGAATGCTTTTTATGATTGCCCTCTTTGCATCAATTCTGTTACGTCAAAATCAACCCCATACAGTCCACTTAGTATCGAACAGTTTGTTTGTTTGTTTGTTTGAACGCGCCAATCTCAGAAACTACTGGTGCGAATTGAAAAATTATTTTTGTGTTGAATAGACCATTTATCGAGGAAGGCTTTAGGCTATATAACATCACGCTGCAATTATTAATAGAAGCGAAGAAACAATGTAAAATGTGGAAAAAACGGGGAAAATTATTCATCTTTGAGGGCTTCCGTTGCGTTCGCTGCGAAAACGGTTCAAAAATCAAAGAATTAATGCCCAAAATAACTATTCCACGCGGACGAAGTCGCAGGCACAGCTAGTTTTAAATATTTATTAATTTTTTATATTTGTGTTTAAATTTAAGACAATTTACAATTACAATTAAATTGCGGTCAACTATGACTACTTAACTGCTATTCCAGATGTATTTCGAATTAAATACTTAACTAAATAGGTAAATACATTTCAGGGATAACACCTAAACAAGCTTGCTATGCACATAGGAAATATATTTTACACGTAAATTTCAATGTAATAAATAAATAATTGAGGCATCAATATCGGGCTGTAGTTCAACGCAAACATATATCCAGTATAAAATAAAATTATAAAGAATAACATGTCTTTGGGACTTATTAACATTGGCTACTGTAAGTGTGCGCCATCTATAAAATTGTGTTGAACTATTTATCACGCAACTTAACAAAGGGACACCACCGCCAAAACCGTAGAGACGCAAGGTTCTACGAAACGTAGGAAGCTTGAGAGGTGAACTAGAAAATGGTTCATGCTTGAATCGGTAGATGGCGTTTTGATGTATAGCTCGGTAGTCGCTTCCTAGATGGCGCTACGTGTGCGCTAGTGAAAGTTTCTCTTACTCTGATAAAACTCTTGAAAGTTAAGTTGTGTACCTACATGATTTAGAATTTAGATTTTTAATTAGCGCGTAAATAACGTTTTGATTACTAGTTTATCAGAATAGAAATAAATTTTATTATTATATTCCGTTACTGATAACTGTCGCATAAATTATTAGAATGGCTTATATAATTTATTGGCATTATTTTAAACAAATGTGCATAGGTACCTGATACAATGTAGGCAGGAAGATAGATTATAATAGTTTAGTTTATAATGAAACACTTTATTATAAACACCACTAAACAGAAATGCACACAATGAAACATACAAAACATATAATACATATATGTAATTAGAAAGATAAGTTTACTAAAATTAACATCAGGATGGTGAAATATTAAACAAAGCACCAACATGCATTAGAGTTAATTGAACAATTCCATACGAATTTCCTTACCAAGTTTTGTTTATTTATCGGGTAGGTAATCTTTAAAAATAAGTAATATGTAGGTTATCGCCCGTAGAAACAGGTATATCATTTTAGAGGCTATACATTAGTTACATAGATGTTTTTTTTATTTTCAAAATAGTAAGAGGAAAATAAGTAATTAATAAGCTGTCCAGCCTTCTGCCCGATTAATAAAGAGATCCGCCCAAGTCAATATTTGGATAGCGCGTTCACAATATTTTTGAATGCAATTCTGCCTACGGCCGGGCATCGGTCACGCCCTCTACCAAACACAATAAAACCTTAGAAACATACCAAAGAACATAAAGTTATAATTCTATGGAACATACCATAGTCACCAGAACTGCAAATTGTTATATTTTCCACGCCATAAACTTTCCTCGATTCTCTATAATACTATAAAGGTGTTTGCTCTACGACTATTAATCTTTTACTATGAATAAGTTTGATTTTATTGGCAAAAACTTGATGTTTTTTTCGGTATTTTATGTGCTTTTGGTTTTTTGGCCTGAATCGGTAGACAAACTGTCGTCGTTTATAGGAATTGTTCACTTTCTTTATTCATAACAACTAACATTATTTATTGATATAACATGAGTAGGTAGACGCTAATTGCTAACTTATTCATGAATATCACAAAATATTGAGAAATTATGTTTGGTTACCTACTTACTTACGAATTATCAAATATCTGTGAGAACATAATCATATAAAGCATGATTATTAATTAACGATGAACTTATTGCACTTTCACTTTATAATTTTCTGTAATATCTAACCTAGCCCTTGTCCCAATACTATTCAAGATATAACTTTCTTTAATAGCCAAGAAACATTATTGAGACGAATCAACGATTGATCTAAGGCAAGAAGACCCTGGGAATTTTGCACGCGTCTTGAACTTGGCACTTATAATATTTTAAAGAATAATACGAACACCACGCCTGCCAAAATTCATTGTAGATACAATCTACCGACGTTCAACCAACTTCGCCATTTATTATCTCCTATCAATGGCTTGTCGCATCGCGCCCAAACAAAGCTTTCTGAGGTATCAGCCACCACTCCACTTCGACCTCTTCATTTCTATTAGCAACCTTGTAAAATCTTCTCCCAGGTCCAACGAGATGGGTCTACAGATATTGGTCAGTGGATTATAATGCGTTTAATGGCGTGTAATGAATAGCATAACATCCATAAAGAGAGAATACGGCCACTCGAACATGCCCTTTTATAATATACTTGATTTATAGTACTAAATGTTTGTTTTGCACGTGTCGGCATATAACGCCTCCGGTAGGCTGCGAATACAAGAATGCATCGTGAATCAAAGACGATGAATGAATCGCCTCGGTTTACCTTTAACGTCTTTTGGAAAAGAAAAACTTGATATATTTTTTGGAAATGTCACAAAAAATATATATGTACTTTATCACACAGGCATATACTAATAATAAAAAAGCAAGGTTTTTTTATACATATATTGTAAAAAAAATAAAAATGGTATTTTATTTACAATACTAAAAACAAGGCAAGAAAAACTAAACAAACTACTTCTAACTACTACAAAAAAGGGGCACTTAGAAAATCTTTAGAAAAGCCTAAAGATAATCTAAGTGCTCCAGCCTACTACCAGAGGGCAGCGTGTCCAGCATACTGGCCGCATTACCACGCTGGATGGCAATGCTGATACGTTGAGCCAGAAAAAGGCCAGCATTTTGGTCACGCGTCGCGTCAACCAAGCGCTCCGAGAGGTTTTGGAAAATAGTATGGGCTCCCGGACCCCACGGCCCCAAAGTCTCGACTCCAAAAGGCTCAAATATGTAAAAATAGTTGTAAATAAATGAATACCAATCATAAAAATAGCAAGGATAACATTTTTGCAGTTAGCATTCGATAAATAGAAAATCATAAACCTTAACCTTCATTTATACGAAATCAAATAGAAATAATGTGAAATAGTACAATTCGTGTAACATCTGATAAAATTACTAATTACTAATACATATACCTAAATCTAAATAATAATTCTGTTTTGGGCCACCGAGATACAGGCCTGACCTAGTTCGGGGCCCGTTGGAAGCGCTCATAATCTTGTTCTGTATTTATAATAAGGTATTGATCTAATTATATAAATGTGCTACCATGTATAACTGTACTGTAAATAAATTTATATTTGATTTGATTTGACTTAGCTTTTTTTCTGATTGTTGACATAACGTATTAGCTTTATTTCGATGATAAAACAGTAAAGCAATTCCATAATTAATTTGAACTACATTAATTGTAGATAAGGTACAGTAACTAATAATATTATACTCGTAAGAAAACAACTTGCAATAAGTAATCTTCTCTAAGAATAGCTACTTATAAAACGTACAACTGCCATCCAAATAATAGAAAAAAAAAAGTATATAGAGCAACGAATAAAAAGCTTGCTCTTTTTCCGCCTACAGACAGATAAAGATCCTTTCAGCCGCGGATTCCACAAACAACGACAGATGTCCAAAAGCTTTATCTCGCTTTTTTAAAAGCTTCTTAGGATAAAAAGTTTAAACTATTCATTGGAATAACACCTACGTAACGACGTATTGTAGAATATACTGGGACAAATGTTACGTGAAATCACTTCTGTACTAACATTTTGGTAACTTTTTAAACTAATGTCTTATAGTATAGTATTAAGAACTAAATTTGCTTGTGTGAATATTCAGTAAAGTATATGTGAATGTAAGGTATAATAGAAGGCATAATCCACTTAGAGGCATGTCGCGTTTCTTTGTCAAAATACGAATAAAAAGTGGATCTGTGAGGTTCATTGATTTGTAAAAAATACCACTGCGGGGCGCCTTGTGTGCAAACACAGGCACAGGGGCTTCTGGGAGAAATTGAAATGGAAGTACAGCTTTCAAATATGTATTACTTAAAACACTATACATATGGCCGTGTACCTGTGTGTCTTAATTCGAAAGGACTATATTAGATTGAGCTATTTGAAAAAGGTATTATTGTTTTTTTAAGATTCGTATATATTTTTTAACGTGTTCTATTTATGTAATTTTTTTTATCTTTACTAGTTTTTAAAACCAAATTTAGAAAATGTGATGAAACTTACTTCAGAACCTCCTTCACTATGAGTAGGATTTTGAAAAGTTTTCTGTTCAATCTATCACCAAAACTGAATCCGTTGATCACAACCGACTTGAATAAAGTCGTTATCGCGACACCTACAATAGTTTTTGCCACTTCGACCGTCCGTAATATCTTGTTCAACTTTGATTTACGCACACTTTTGTATTCACACACTTTAGAAAAAACTTTTTAAAATCGTGTGAACATAATTGTTTAGATCGCCGAATTTTACGCTCTCAATAAAGGAATTGTGGGCATTTATGGGGTATTTAAGAAGCCTATTTTGTGTGTTTGATAAATGACGTGTTTTGCCTGTGCTTACGTGCCAAACTGAGTCAATACTTGATTAACGATCTTGTTCTTTGTAAACGCTACTAGGTGCTAAAATATGTTGCTTGCATTAAATCATGTCGATCATACTGTATTGTTAAATAATATCATTGGTGGTGGTGATTGGCCTTTTTTGTGTCATATGGCTCAGCTCAAATGTATCAATGAAATATTTGAAATCTCCGAAACAGTAATAGAAATAAACATTTGACACTTTAAAATCCAGCAACAACAATCAGTACTGCGCCGCCAAACCTGTCAGCAATAAAATCTGCAACACCTGTATTTTTATCCTATAAACAATTTCATAAGCCGTATGCATGTAGATTAGCCCCCACCCCGCGCTCGCCGCCGCGTCGCTCCATAGCGTGCATATTCGATCACACATCGAATTCCACGTTATTGCATTCCAAATAAATCCGGTACAAATCGCGCGCCGCCAATAAGCCCGCGTCTAAGTTTATGTCGCGTGGAATATCAGTTTTCCGACTTTACCCAATAAAGGGTAGCCCCTGATCCGTTAAGTAAACAGAAAAAAGGAAGGCTGGCGGGCCGCGAGGCGACGTAACGAGTAAATCACGGGTAAGCCCCAATACGAGACGCGGCGCGGCACCGCCACAGTAAGCCCCGTAACCCCTTTAAGTTCCAGCTCACCTTCCGATATACCGTATGTGCTAAATAAACGAGTCAGCCGCTTTCTCGCCTCTTTTTCAGCCGCTTTTTTATGTGCCAATGTGGCGGCTGCGCTTGTAGCCTGATACCTAGGTGAAACCAATTTGCATTTTAGCTGCTAATGCAATGTGAGCTTAGTGCTTATCTATGCTTTGTTACATACATACATCATTTATATTGGTATATAGGTATATGAAATATGTTAAAATACTTATGATATTCTAATACTTTTTTTATTTGGTATGTAATATTTCTTACAAAACATTTAGGCTTTTCGTTTCGACTTTTCATAGGCTTTCTTTACAACCGTCCTTTGCCCTTACATTCACCCTTAAATTCAGTTCAGAGCCGATATCTCAAATTCGTATTGGGACATAAAGTTTTCCGAAGCCGCCATAATCTGGGACCTTTTGATTCTTAGGCGATATCGTAACAATGTAGGCAACAAAGGCTATAGTAGCCGGGCTGCTCGAGCGGGCCGCGCGGCTGGGGCGAGCGCGGCCGAGGTCGCGGTGACCCACGCCGCGCTCCGACTACTTTGCCCGACACCCTTTACACAAATTGATTTTAAATGGCGATTTATTTCCGCCTCATATCGCCGATCCGATCTTCCTATGAGTTTTACGGGCGGCTTTACGTGGGGTTAAGAAAGTCCCAGTTATAAAACGGTTTATTTCTTTTCATGGCGGCACTTAGCCGCCCTCTAATTACGTTGGATTAACTCGACGAATACCTTATATTACCTCGTTATATGGCATTAAATGGGACGCAGCTTTATCGCTGCAAACATGTTTGACGTTGCGAGCTCTTTTGCTATTTAAAGCTATTTTGTCCAAAAAAGAAGTATTATAAACGAGTTGTTAAACAAAATACAATAGAGACAGTTTTTTATTTACGACAGATAACGGGGTTTTGAATTTTGGAGAATTTTTTACCCCTTGCGAATTTGTGCAAATTACTTTATGAGCGCGTTTTGAAAGAGAGTTTTTGTCGAGTTTACAACTGCAGCGCTGGTCTGTGGAGTGAACCTGGCCTCCATCAGAGGGGCCTCAGTTTTACGAGCTCCGTGATCCGATGCGTACAACACTAAACCGTCGAATAATAGAAAATAAATAGTAACCCTTCGGTGGCGGCGCGTTTGCTGCCGAAAGGTTTACTTTTATTGCCGGTGACTTTCTTTTACTGAACCCCTTCATAATTGCCAGGGTTGAGGGTAAAAAATAGAAATCGCTGTTTCTTTGCGAAAACCCTTTGTTTATGTTTTGGCAAATTGCGTTAGTATTGTTCGAGTTGCAATAACTGCATTCTTTCGCGCTTATATTAGCGAAACAAAATGTTTATTGCAATTTTTTAAGAAATAGCGGATACATTGGTTTTTTTGCGTGTTGCTTTCTAGAAATCTTAATTAACGTCTGTAGTAAGAGGGTAGCTATAATAAATGTGTATTCTCAGCGGGTGTGTTACCTGCTGGAACGGCGATGCAAAGTGAACTATAAATATAGTTTTTTTCTTTGATGGTCGTGGATAAATTGAGACATTTTGCGACCGCAAAGGCTTTTTCCAGCGGGGGGTGTTACCGACTGACGCTGCTTTTTTCGTTTCTGGTAGCTGTCAGCGTGACAAAGCGTCGTGAGTACACATTGAAATACGACGTGAGATACTGTCCGACACTTACCATTATGTTGGCTAACGTATCTATACATTTTACTGCAGTAGCTTCGGCAATACCTCCCTTAATACACCAATAATAAGGCCTATATTAGCTTGATTTAAAATTGCTCCAAATGATCTGAGAATACGCAACAGAGATATCAGTAATATACAATACCTGTCAGTAGAAATTTTGCGGTCGTAATGTAACAAGAGAGAGAAGTCAACAAGTGAAATCACTTACTATTGTTAGCCTAGCTCTATGCATACAGTAATTTTGTGAAAGTTATACAACAGAACCAGAACCAGATTCTAGGGTTTTAGTCGTTAGCAATGATAAATATTTGATTAGCTCTTATTAGACTTACGTATGCCTAGCGAAGCATATAGAGTAGTTACTTATATTTTTACGATATAACACAGAGTTTAGATAGCTTCTACAAGCTTAAAATAGGTTTTTGCATTAATGTTATGGCTTGTTTGAATCTAACATCAAAAGTAATTCTTTACGTATAATAATACAAATATTTAGGTACTGATATGTTATCTAATCATGATATAAGTCATTGAAATATTTGACTTAGTAATAAAAAGCAATACATAAGATGAATAGACGTAACTTTTCCAAGTAAAGGTGGTTTCACACACGTCCCCAGTTCCGGTCTTTTAGACATATATTCGGAATAAAGTGGCAAGATGCCGTAAAATTTTATCACCTTTAATGGTCGTCGGTGATTTGTAGCGGCCGAGGTATTCTGCCAAATTAGGGTGTATTAGTGCAAAGTTTATTTTTTGATACCATGTGGTGGCCGGGGTGTTTGCCTAAAGATAAAAATCTGCAAAGAAAAAGTAACTCTAGAAGCTGGCTTGGTAACTATGTATATGTAATATACATATACATAATTGTAGTGTAAATATTGTTTGTAATAGCTGTCTTTAGCTATTTGTAACACTATGATAATAGCTGATAAGGTTCTTACTTAAGGCTTGTTTTGTCTTTTTACTTACATAAGTAAGTAAAAACGAGACCATTATTACAAATTAATGGAATTTTTATATGATAGAAGTCAGATCGGATAACTAGTTCATCCAGGATATATAGGTCATTATATATGTTTATTGTTTATGTGCTTTTTGTGTAAAGTCACCAATAACCACAGAAACCTAAGTTTATTTAGATTTCTGTGCCAATAACCTATTTTTTATACTTATTTATGAACATCTGGCCTTTTAGAAAATAAGTAGCTTATTTCAATGCACACTGAAAATACCTATTCGCTCATTTGGAATGATTAATAAAAAATTCAACTTTACGTGGGCAGACGACAAAAACAGTGTGCGAATAAATCCCACGCGCAAAGTACGCCGCGGCCGTCCTTCCACGCGTACATTTTTGTCACACAAATATAACATTCGCGTAATATTTATAGTTAAAAGATCATTTTGTTGAAATGGAGCCAAATTTCCGGCGCGGGGCTTTCAACGGAATTTACAAAAAGCGCCATAAATTGGCAAATAATCCCCCGCATAACGCAACCTTTGTTTGGCCACACGTGCTTTTAATATCTTCCACATACGAACAATGGCCGGATTTAGACTGCACCAGACTAAAGTAAACACTCATGAGCCGAAAAAAATGGGAGAAAAACGAGAATGTTCGATTTAGGTACGGAATCTGGTATCTTTATTTGGTGTATTTATAAATTTTATTAAATGATACGCGGACAAAGGCCGCGATTGAATGACAATCGGCCGTGTCGAATTTGTCATGGAACTTGCTTTTGTTCGGTATTGAATGCCGCGTGAGAAGGAAGAGCTTCCGGTGGTGCGCGACTCACCGCGGGAACACTGCAGGCCGGGGTGTTGGCCGGTCGGACTGCAATCATCGATGTGATAAACACGCTTGTAATCAATTTATTTTGATTAATTGACTTGTTTAAATGGCATATATATATGTCAAACCAAAGTACCTTTGTAGTATTGTGCATATAGCAATCAAATATAAAAATCTGGCTTTGCACTGGTTGCATGATACGTCTAAATCCATTTGCAATTTTACTAAGAAAATATAAAATGTAATTCTGAGAAAGTGCACGAATAAGCGAATGCAATTCCATTGTAGTTAAAGGTGAACTTTATATATGTAAGCGTCAAATCTGACTGTATCAACTTCATTTTAACTAAATTTTCCTGATGTATATATTCCACAGCCAGTCACTACACGAGATCGACGCCCGAGGTGATGTCTTGCCATCGATATCCATGCATTGTTGTTTTTTGCGTTAAAACTGATACCTACGATGCACTTTTTACGTAACGTGCGTGAATTTATTCCTGTTTTATTGTGTTTGAGAAAAAATATATGTTGAAGAAAATGTTACTACAGTTCCGTATAGCGTACTGGCTTAATCATGCACATACTACGTAGATCTTTATTTTTGACCTAAATAATTTAAAAAAAAACTGGCTTATTGCACACATCGCCATTTAGCCCTATTTAAGCAAACGCTTGTATCGTGGGTACTAGATAACGGATATAATACTTACATACTAATCTTTTGTAAATACATATGTACTTATCTACATAATTATGAATAATATAATTTGAATAACATTATTATGTTATGAAACATTACATTAACTTAATCCTAAGTCAGATTTAGATAAACCTGTTCATCCACTGATACATTAAGTCCGATTAATATGAACTTCCGTCGCTACCCCTGCCTCCATAAAGAGCGCACAACAAACAATCCCGACAGAATTTTTGAAAACAAGAAAAAGTCCACCATGTGTCGATTGGCGCATCGAACGCGCGTGTATGATACCGGTACACCAAAAACGATAAAAAAGTGTAAAAAAAGTCAAAACCGCCGCGGAACAATCGAAGCTAACTTATAAAATATGTATCCTGGCGCAGGCTTTTGAAACTTGCACTGGTACTATTTTGACCGCGATCGGGATTTTTCCGGGATTTTTCGGACAAGAGAATGGGATCATAAAGCCGTGCAGCTATCGGACGGTTTTGGCCGTTGTGAATTATCTAACGCACCTACGGGCCAAATTGGGAAAACTGCGATGTTAACGGCCACGGTTTTGATTGTAAGGATTTGGATTTGTTGGACCGATCTGGGTATGGTTATTGATTTAAATACATTTTATAGCACGTTACTTAATCTAAGACTCTTTTTTTACATGAAATAGGCTCACGCTTGACTACAACTTGCACACTAATTTTCCAATCAGATTGTGCTCCACATATTTTTATAACCGTACAATGTATGTAATCAAAAGAATGTCGTACCATTTAAAAAATACCTTTCACGTTCCAAGTTTTTATTAAGCAACATTGTCTCTTTCTTGGGATACGGTCTCCTTTTACTTTAAGAATCAGAATGAAATAATATGTCTTCATAAAAAATATGCCCATACGTTTGACTTTCAAATGCAGAAAAACGTTTAAAAAATCCTTCCGTACACAGGAGTTGACAGGCGACATCCATAAGATGGCGGCGACTGATGTCTGCTTACTATCAGGACCTATCAGCGAAGGATCTGCACAAAAACACATCATTAATTAGCTACCTTTGAGGTGTTTAGCTTCACGTTTTGTGGGACAACCCTGTGTGGGTTAGGGATGTTTATGTGTTTGGTATTGGTATTAAAAAGTTTGCTTAAAATTTCTCTCTCTTTCGAGTCATGACAGAATGAGAAAGGATGTAAAAATATTTTACGAGTATATCCTAGTATTCCTTACAAAAAAAATCGGAAGTTATCGGTTTAGTTATTTTATGGACGGTATTTGTGTCCTATACTAAATTGCTAACATTTACCTCATTCGCTCATTACGTTCTTAGTAACGTATAGCTGCGGAATTTTGCAATTACATACATACATACTTACTATAAACGTTTTTCAAGAAAATCTTGGATTATTTGAAATTTTCGACCTCACTTATTTTGAATCGAGGTTTTGTTTCCATGATGAAGAAAACTGTGTCAAATATCCTTCAATTATAAATGATGCGGCATTCGGCCGCATCCTGCCTGACATTTAAAACTGGCAACCAATGCTGACGTCATTTTTACCCGTCATCGCTAATTTGCCATTGTTTTCCTACTGACGCCAGCTTTTTGCTAAAAACCATAAAATAGATAAGGTTTTTGTTATTTTGGGCAGACTTAATTGATTATAAACGTTAGAGGTGATGTCTGATCGCATATTCTGAGTCGAGACAAGGTGAGGATCATTTATCATTTGCATTTTAGAGGTGTTAATGAAGTCTGCATTGTTTTTGTTTATATTTTCTAGGGATTATTGGGCTATTGTCTATAGTTTTTTATTTCCCTTTTATATTATTCTATAAATTAAATGCAGTTTTATGTACTTATTTTTTTTTCGCTCAAGAGCATAAACCTCCTAAATTTTATGAGAGCAAGCACATCATTACTTGAATGTGTAAATTTGTGTAATGATGTGTTGTTAAAATCGCGAGTTGAAATCAGATATTGTCCATGAAATTATACATGTAAACACTAAATATACACTATTTTATTATTTCGAATAATAGCGGACAGTATTTTGCTTTTATTATAAACATATTTATTGTAGCACTGAAAACGAGGTTGATGTAACTGCGTCTTACCAAAAAGTAGATGCAGTGCTCGATTTAGGAAATTAGGCACCATTATCATATTTATTCTTCTCGAGTTTATATGGGCAATATGTTAGCCTAATTGGTTGCTATAGAACCTGAAAAATAGTGCTCTAACGAAAAATAGCACCTTAGAAAATATTCTTAAGAAGCTCATATCTCTGCTCTCTCTATCTTATCTATACTTTATAAGAAGTTTGTTAACTTGGTTTCAAATTACATTGTCAGAGGAGTATTCGGCTTTGGAAGTTATTTCGCCTGCACTGCAATCGAGGCCGATGTATCCTCGTCTCACCAAAAAGCGGGCAACAGAGGCGGGCAATATGGCCCTCGCTTAGGCTATCTCCCCGAGCTCGCATCGGCAATACGTTAGGCGTCGCATCGCGTCAAGGCGACTCGAGCTGGTTGCTATAAAGCACGGTGCAATAAAGAGAATGGATGCCGCCCATCGCCAGGCGCCGGCCGCGCGGAGGATTACCCGAATCGCCACTATTTATCGCTCGAGCCTTGCGCCCAGGTGCCATCAATCTATTTAATGATCGGGTCAGCACATGCTCTTGTTCTTTTTGCAGCCCCGACGGCGCGCGACAAAACGAAGACGCAGACAGAGATGGACGTTTGATGAGGCGCTTTGTTCATCGCACGGAGTTAAAAGGCTTCCGACGCACTAGCATTATGGATGTTTGTTTTGTGAGGATCGTATTGGGGATATTGGCTGCGAGATACTAGGAATTTGACGTTGATAGAAACTTGATTAGAATCTCTATGTACAATAAAGTACTTTTAGATAAGATATTGAGTAAATGAATAAATATTTCAGGACATATCACACAGCGCCGTCTAGCCCCATACTTAGCTTAAGATTGTATCATGGGTGCTAGATAACGGATAAATCATGTATCTAAGTCTCAAGAGATTTCTTCGCGGATGTGTGGAAAACGATTGTTGATTTTGTTTTATTTTTAAGCCAATAAACTTCATGCCCAGGAATTTCATCTATGAATAGACACGACACATTGCGACGTGCTATCATAAACGATCGACACAAAACCCATCCCAAATAGAATCTTACGTTTAAGCTGCTCTCATCGTTCCAAATACCTTTGACACTGCCTACTTAGACTGAATAAATCAAGCTTAGTCCGTGAGGGTCGCCACCACTCGTTTGACGGTCAATGGCTCAAGATAGCCGTACAAAAGGCCATTCGGACGACGTGGCCATACATCTGGTAGGATCGTGTGCGGAGCAATGGCTGCAGGGATTTGACGGGCGTTTACTCACGCCGACTCACGGTTAAGCTTTGTTTAAACGGCCCTTGTTCTGTTTGAATTCGGAAGTCATTTTCGGGTTGGAGTGGACGACGGTGCTCGAGTGAATTGAGATCGACGGACCGGGATACTTAATTAGGTATCTTGATTCCGAGACGTGGTTGCATTCATGTAATTTTGGTATTGTCATAATAATTCTTTGGATGATGGACCAATGGAATTAAAATACGACATTAAAGATACCAATGCATTGCAAAAGCCTCGCGGTTCATCAATCTATTGGTATTTAATAATACATCTAATAAACTAAATTGTCTAAATGACGCGACAATCACAATATTTTTTCGTGATATTTGTCTTCTCAAACAGAACATGCAATCTTTCTTCCATTCAACAAGAAAAACTACATTCTCAGATATTCAACTAAAAACTACACACACAAACAACCATCATTACACCTGGAAGTATCCCAAATCAGGTATAATGATGGTACCTACCCTACCTCAATAAGCCGGCGCTTGTCTGGTGTGAACTGGCTTACTTCGAACAAACTGCCTCCCGAGGGGGTGGTGCGTGTGTCCATGGTTACACGGCTCGAGTGTGTTAATTAAAAAATTAATTTATATCATATGAGATCACTTTTTTTAAGAGATCACTTTAGGTGATAAGGGCTTGTAACCAACTACCTATATAGGTATACCACTTGTACATGCATATATTTATAATTTAAGTCCTTTTGATATAGCTTATTTATTTGGTCTGCAATAAAGATATATTGAATTGAATTACATTATATTTTGCTTCTAACTTATGCTATTTTCAATGTACATATTTTGAATGAAAATTGCGCGTGTTGTGTGATAAATCTTGTAACATTACAGCGTCATTAGTAGTATATATAGGTATTTGTCGTATGTCTGTTTTGGGAAATATTAAAAATATATAATTATCTAACCCACTATTTGGTCTGAAAGCTTTCAGCATTAGTTACAGCAAACGATAAATAATAAAATAAACGATAAAAGAACATATTTTTATATTGATGTGAATTGAATGGATTGTAACCCGAAATTAATGTTTTTTTTTATGTTAATTAAATAATAAAATCTACATTAAATTACATTATTGGGTTGATTATTTTGCAAAATCTTAGCAGCGTAGTTCGATACGCTTGTAAACAGTTACGTTTTGTGCTCAATACATAACACAAGGAAATAAAATTATAACAATACTTCCATAAAAAATGAAAGTCACAAAAAAAATTACGAGCAATGAAAACAAACCTCCGCGGCGGGCTCGGCGGTGGGCGGGCGGCGCGCAGTTCCGGTCAAGTCGCGGGCGGCCCTCCACTTCCGGTCGCCCAATTTGGCCACATTCAGCCACTAGAGGGGGCAAGACGTTGATACTGCCCCCCTCCCTCTTGCCCCCCTCGCTTGGCCCAATGACGTCCCTCTAACGTGCCGCCTTGAGATTTAACTTTATTATCGCGTGTGACCTGAAATTTGATTTAGGTTAGTTTACTTTCAATGTTTGGAGTTTGGGGCAAGCTACGTGTTATAGTTAGCTCTATTGTGTGTCGTCAGCTGTTACGTTTAATGTGTAGATGTTATTTTTAGTAATTGGTATTTATCATATTGAAGGACTAGTGGGTGCTCGCGGCTTCACTCGCATTAAGCTTTCACCCCATTAAAAGTGGCATTTCATAAACCCTTTCTTAGCAGATACCTACGTCTTAACATCTATCTGTATCTATCTATCTGTATGTCAAATTTCAGCCCGATCCGTCCGGTGGTTTGGGCTGTGCGCTGATAGATCACTATGTCAGTCAGTCAGTCCCCTTTGAGTTTCATATATTTAGATTGAATGACTGTTTCTTTTTTATTGTGCTTAAATATTGTTTTATTTATTTTGTTATAGTGTTAAATTTTTAGTTACAGTTTGATATGGGCCTGTTTTTGGTTCATAATTATGGTTTAACTATGTGTTTAAATCTCTTGATTGTTATTTTTAGCGCGGGTTTTCGAAATTTATAGTTTCAAATGTTATATCTAAAAACGTATGGAACTTACTACGAGTATATTATCTATTGGAAAAAGTATAGTAACTCGTTCTTCCATTGTTGTTGTTCACAAAAAATGTATAAACTAATATTAATAAATGATTGACTGAACAAATTTCTCTGTATTGAGCAAAAGAGCATTATTGAAACATGGTCTATCACTGTACGAATTTCTTACTTACAGCATATATTAATCCATGAAACTCCTCTCTTTTAAGGCCACAACAAAGCTCAAGGTAACCCCTTAGCTATACCTAAGTAAGTACCTAAATAAACCTTTACATCGTCAATGTCCCATGACCGCCGCGGCCCCATCAAAGGGCCTCTGTTTGGTTCCCGCCCACGGCCGTTTAATTGCCCGCCCAAGGCTGACCAGCCGCCCAAGATAAGCGCCTAAGTCCGAGGCTTAGCTGGAGTGCATTTTGTAATGAGATCAATTAGGTAGGCTACGTTTTAAAGAGGGCTGTGGTTTTCGCTGTTCGAAAAAAGGAAGTCTCATGTACATTACAATCTAAGTAGGTATACAACAAACAAGAAGATAATGGCTATATAATGTTTGACGGTATATGCTTGCAATCATAGTCTATTCCAATTTTACCTAATTCGCAATGTGAATAATGTCTTTCAATCTAAAAAAAAAATATATATAGATAATAAAAAATAGGCGCGTAATTATGTAGGTACGAGTAGTTTAATCATTGCCATCATCCACAACCGGTTTTAACCACAAGCTAAGTACATAACAAACTCTTCTTACTTCAATTATTTTGATACTGTGCTAATCTCACTCAGGTTCAACTCAAACAGATGTTACATACACTTGCGAATACATTCACAGACCCACACTCGTACCTTATAGCTGCTTCAAACCCTCTCCAACACACCTTTGAAAGCGTCGGACTTGGCAATTCTCCGATGGCCTACAAAAAGGCGGACATCAAAGCGATGTACAAAATGAAGACCATTACACCGCATTATTCTGTAATCCACCGACATAGCTGCTCCCGAGTATTTATTAAAAGTTACAGGGGTAGGGAAGCCGCATGAGGCCTAATTAAGCCTCTTTTTACAAAAAGCTTGATACGAAGGGTCTACTTTTTACCCTTCTGACTCCTTAATGAGCTGTTGCCGGTCACCTACTAGAATGTATGAGGTTTGCAGGTAAGGAAAACAGTAGGATAAGTGCGAAATAAGTAAGATGTATCTATACGTTACTGGCCATAACCAACTAGTCTAACCTAACTAGTAGGATTATTACGAATCCCTTTAAATGGATATATGAGCAACCAAGATTTTTTTCATACGTTCAAATTGATTATGTTATTCTGCTGTAACGGCTGACAAATACTAGGATATCTAAATTTTATCATTATTACGGTCCAAAGATTAATAACCACCTAGATAATATAAATGCAACTAATCGTCCAACCATCTCTGATAATTCGTTAATCTATATCTATATATCTATATTATATATATCTTCTTCTTTATAAATAAAAATGAATTGTTGTTCGTTAGTCTGATTAAAACTCGAGAACGGCTGAACGGATTTATCTTATCTTAGTCTTGAAGTGTTCGTGGAGGTCTAGAGAAGGTTTAAAAGGAAAAAAAATATGTACAAAAGTTTAGGTCGCAGTACGAAGTCTGCCGGAACAGCTAGTACGAAATAAAATCCTTCTGTTTGATTGTGTTACCATTCACGGATTTATTATTAAAATACATTTATTAAACTTACCGTCGCAATGTCATGTTTTACTGTTTTTATACGGTAGGAGAGGTGTGGTTTTTAGAACCTTTGTGTTGGTACCGTGCGGTGAGGTGAAGCCAACATTTTTGCAATTATGATGTGCGGAGGATACACGATGGGATATTAATTACGAAGTAAAATACAGACAGAAATTCTTCGAAGTAAAAACATTTTCACGGATGTTTTTCGACGGATAGAGTTTGCAGTAAACACGTTTTGTTTTCGTTTCTAGGAACTCATAACCTTTAATTTGCATTGTGAAATGTTTTGACATCACAGGCTAGGATTTCTAAAGCATTTTTCTCAACACTTGGAAACAAGCAGTTTTTTTTTTTTCAAAATAATATTCGGAACGAACTAAAATGATAATTATGGTGCAATTCAAGTTCAATACATTTAAAAAACTTGATACATATCATCAGCTTTCAACTCCGCTTTCTATTCAAATAAGTTTTTAACTAAAATATAAGCCGTAACAAGGCTAATCAGTAACATACTCAGACAGGTATTACCTTCCCACGTTATCCGCGCGTGTGCCCAGCGCTGGGTTCGTGGGAAGGTATTAAATATCTCGAATCAGTGCACATCTCTGTTTCTCAATGAAACCCCTAGATGCGAGCGTCCGATACCACTCATTCCGCACCGACCAAAATAGCCAGCCCCGTCGTCCCCTAATAAATGTAAGCAAGCTCAAGTAAAATATTTGTACATGTCAGATTTTGATGGGCCAAGTTATAATGGTTGTTATATTTTAATACAGCGATGCGCCCACTTATCAGCGCCATCTGTGAGCCGCGGGCACAATGACGGATCATCCCATAATGCGGACGAAAAAAAATATACATTGTAATTTTTTTGTCAACGCTATTCCGGGTCATTGTTGCGTTGTTTAATTTTATGGGGTATTTTAAGCAAATGATACGGGTTTATCTTTGCATCTGTGATAGGGACCTGCTGATGAATGAATGCTCTCGGTTGGTGCGGAATGGATCTGTTTACGAGATTCTAGATAAGGGTTTCGGTAACATTGTAATTCGCAGGTACCTAAAACTAGCATATCTATTAATCCAACTTTTTTTTTTAACAGAGGATAGGTATGTATTTGTCTATATATTGTTACACTAGCTGTGCCTGCGACTTCGTCCGCGTGGAATAGTTATTTTGGGCAACATACCTATATATCTTTTTGCAAACAACCTCTAGATACTCACGATTTGAACGGTTTTCGAAGCGCACGCAACGAAAACCCTAAAAGATGAATAATTTTCCCCGTTTTTTCCACATTTTCCATTGTTTCCTCGCTCCTATTAGTTGCAGCGTGATGTTATATAGCCTAAAGCCTTCCTCGATAAATGGTCTATTCAACACAAGAATTTTTTAATTCACACCAGTAGTTCCTGATATTAGCGCGTTCAAACAAACAAACAAACAAACAAACTCTTCAGCTTTATAATATTAGTATAGATTCACTACTGAAAAGTTATTTTATCTAACAATTTCAAAGTCCGAAGTGGGTATAGAGTTGTCAGCCAAGTTTTGTCGCCTTTCATTCGTAGACTTAGGAACGTCTCTCAATATTTTAATCCTCTGACTTGTGTATAAAAAAATTACTAGCAATACTCACAAAGACTGTAAGCATACAAAGACGATTCAGTATACATAAGTAACTACACACAATCAATAAAAACTAGGATATCGACACAACACAAACCCTAGCCTACAACCAACTCTAAACAAAACCAATTTTACTACCAACGTAATAAAAGCAAAGAACTCAAAAGACACCGTCATAGATCTACATTAACGATGTTTATACGTTCATACATATCAATGGTTTATGGTCTCCGGGGACAATAAGAGCCCCGTAAAGGCGCTGCCACATCGGCGGCGTATCTGCGATCACTGTCTCAATGGAGGTTATTTACATAGCAATAACGAGATAGGATCGAGACTCCGCAGCCAGCACCTTATCTCTGTTATTGCCAGCGTGCACGCGGCTTATGGTCGGGAGGAATTGGCTTGGGTTGATGGGACGAGGAACAGTATGGACTAAGGATTACCTTGAAACGCCTATACAGAGATACTTTGCTTTTAATTCGCAAGATCCGATATTTGTCGTATTTGGTTCTCAAAGTCCTATTGATCAACTCTTGACATCAGAGATGGCCACTCTCATTCGATAAGAAGATGATTTTATACATAATACACGCTTCCATGACATTTAGGAATGGACATGCTTTTAGTAGATCCTTTAAGTACCATTTAATTCTATTGTAGTGGAGAAGTGCTTTGTAACCCCCATAGTTCTTACATAGTTCTTATCACTTTGCATTTCTTTTCAAATAAATTTTCATTTCGATAATTAAGATTTTCAAGCACAATGCTGGCAAACACGGTTAAAATATTCCAAATAAACATTGTAAAAGTCTTATTACATTAATCAATTTATAAATAAAGCTAACATAATCATACACGCAAATACACATCATAAATGTTTTTAACAATTACTATGCTAAAATAATACTAGTTACTAGAAGTAACAAAATTCTCCTACTGAATGTTTTCCTATAGCGTAGTAAAAGGATGTAAGGAGTTTTTAAACAACTGCCGTAGATTTATCTGCTAGTGGAAATGAGATTGCAGACGCAACCTTGTCTACACGTCAGCTATTTCAATTGCAAAATAGGGTTTTTACGCCCTATAGGTAGAAATACTATTAAAATTCACTGAAATTGCGTGGTTTATCCAGTAAGACGTCTTGGAGTACGAAATGTGGTAAAAGCTATAATTACTATAGCTATAGCACTCAGTAATTATGCAGAAAATGTGACAGTCTAATAAATATTTTACATTGTGTTGTCCAATAGTTGCTTCTGATTAAAATCAACATTCGACTGTTTCTCACATTGCTTGGTTTAGGTACCCAATAACATCATAACTTCAATTCGTATGATATCAGATTAAATTTCATTCTATAATCTAGCGCTTGTCAAACATCCAACTTACAGTGAAATCAGTTTCACATACATTTTCCATATCAATAGTAATGAAGTGAACTAGTCAGAAAAATGCACTTCCCAGAACCCATACAAAGGCTATCTAACTATCGACAAGTTACCAGGAATCAGATCTAACTAATTAAAAGTTCGCCTATTAAAATTTCTATTGAATCTCATTAAAATAATTAATCCGGGGTCTTAAATCTAGAATGAAAGGGTTATTTAATTCTAGCAAAAAACATCGCGCGGGATAGTCAAACGCTGACGTATTTTGTGGAAAAGATACGTCTTCTTTTAATTATGTTATCCATCACTCATATTGGTCATCAAACAAGCGTTTTGTCGACAATTTCGGGATGTAATACCTATAATACGGGGTTGGTATGAGGGTAAATATTAAAACCGGGATTTATGAAGTGTGACTCCCGTAGACGGGCGAGGCGAACCGATTTGTATGGAAATTTGGTCGGAGCCACCGTTCGGCCTCTGTCGTCGGCCCTATTGCCCGGAGGTGCCATTTGATGGCATAATTTGAACAACAAACGCAAACCCGGCCAGATTTATGTGTGTTTGTGTCGCTTTATTGAATGTCGTGGAGTGTGACACGCTTTTATTGCAGTGGCGGTTGATCTGCATAGATGTATGGGCGTTTTACTTGATTTGATGTGTCAACTTTATTGAGACAAAGATATAAATATCTGTCTTATCAAGATTTATACGTTTTTTGTATCATGATATAGACAAAGATGATTGTGTGTGCGATAATATATACTTATAACATGCTCACAAAATATGATTGTTGCAAATTAAAACTGTTTTAAACGGAACGAACTTAGTACAGTAATTGCTACAGTACTACGCTGAATTGAAACATTTCCTTATTACAACTTTCACCCACCTTGAACAAGATATAGATACAATATACATAATACATACCAGTCATATATGTATGTTATGTACTATAGAGACATATGTATGTATGTGTCACACCATCTGGTGTCGCATGGCGAGTCAGTGGCGGGCGACCACGCCGCCGCCATATTTCTGCGTGACAGAAGCATGCTTCCATCGCACTGCTCCGATTATCGCAATGATATCGCGATCAATCGAACGAGGGGGCAAGGGGGGCAAAGGGGGCAAGAGGGGCAGAATGGCGCAAATAAATGTATCTGCCGGCCGGCGGGCGGATAAATACGCAAATAATACGAAACTACAAAAATCAAAACCCATCCGCCACTCCGATACAGTAGATACGGGCGGGAACGTGCTCTACTTGATTATTTTAGTTTATTTTAAATAGTTGAACTCGTGATAAATTCTACATCAAGTATTGTCTCATTGGTAGTTAATTTTGGACAATGCTTATGCTGTCAATTTTGTCACTACTCCCTGGACTACAAGGACGCGTCGAAAATGTTTTTAAGACAAAAACTCTTATTCACAGGTGATTTAATTACATTCCAATTGTTTTACTATTATTTTACTCTCTAAAAATATTAATCTACTTTCAACAAAACTGTATAGTAAGCAAAGATGAAGCACTTCACTTTAGTTAACTCACTCTTGATACGTTTGAAAACCTCTGCATTTCACCAAATTTAATGCACCCAAACAAAGTAGAGCATCATCCAGCCCCAACCCGTGCCCCGCGAGGCCATTATCAAGCCTATAGCTATTTGCCCCGAAAAACAAACTCTCGCGGGATGTGCCGGTGCAGAGGGGGGGGGGGGGGGGGAGGACAATGCAACCAACTGCCCGTTCACACCCCCCCTCGGCATTTGCATGCGAGCTGCAGACCGGTGCACACGTATACGATTGGAGCGATTAATTTTGATCCAAAACATTATTAAATGTGATAGGAAGTGTCTTCGTTTAATTGTACCTACCTAAAACGAAATGTTACGAAGCAAAAATGTAAAAATGCAGAGAGCATATCGCGAGTCTAAATAAACATAGTGAGAGGGCCCTTGTTAAAAAATATAATTGTTAATTGAGTAGTAGACAGTACTGGGATGCTTACTGCTGCTCAGGCTTTCTGAGCTAATCCGACTTCGTCAGATAAGATGACTCTAAATGAAAAATCTAGCAACGTGTACAACCATAAATTTGACCAAAAGATGTGCTTTGGAATACGATTTCATCAGTACCTCTACCTACATTACGTATCAACGTTTTTTACTTTCCAAATTATTTAGATTTGTACAAACTTGTCTCGCAATATTATATTCATGAATATATGAACCAAATAAATCCACTAAAGCTGGTAGGTATCTGATATGTTAGATCAGTCTATTATGTACCTGAATACATGAAACAATTTATTCCCAATATAGCACATTGATTGACACACGACTGTGTGACTTGTGAAGATTCCAAGGGAAGGGAAAACGTGTCCAAGTCAATCAAGGGTATTTTTTAGGGTAGTTTACGGATATTTTATAAGTCGATAGTGTGTGAAACAATAATAAGTTGGTAACATTTAGAGAACGAAACATATATTATGTGATCTGTTTTGCCTACTGTTGCATGAAAAAATCAGGTTTGAATATTTTCAACATCGAAATTTGCCACTTTCGTAAAAATTTACATTTAATGATATGCAATCTAACTAATGAAATTTGGTATCTACTTTACCAAACTGATAAGTAAATTCAATCCATCTTGGTAGTGGTAGTGGCTCTGCCTTCTAATCTAGGGGTGCCGGTTCGATTCCCGCATAACACAAGTATTATGCATAAAAAAAATTGAAATTACTTGTGTTAAGTCTGGTCGTTTCTATGTATAATAAATATGTATTTACAAAAAAAGTATATATGTATTATATCCGCTATCTAGTACCCATTATACAAGCGTAAGCTTAGTATGGGGCTAGATGGCGCTGTGTGATATGTCCTGAAATATTTATTATTATTTATTATTTATCTTTATTACATAAAATGAATATTATGTGTATAGATTACATAGATTTTTGTAGGTGGAGTAAATACAGTATGTGCTTTATGAAAGAAAATTCTCCACAGTAGCGCGACACGGGTCGATGACCGGAAATGAGGATTTTTGCGCTTGCCCCATGTTGGGTGGGTTTTAATCATCGTGCTTTTTGCTCCACGGCTGCCTGGTTTGGTTCATTACAGCTTTTTGGTAATAAACTTTACAGAATAGTATAGTGAACATTAACACTTCATGATATAAAAAAGAACGAATCGGAAGTACTAATACAAAACACATTTCCTTGAAGGATCATAATCCAAAACAAATTAACAACGCATCAAACGCTAAAAGAAGCAATTGTTATATATTTTCTTGTAGTTATGTTATATATTCATCCTATTTTACAAGGTCTACCGAAGCCGCACACCAAAAGAGAAATCTGATTTTATGATGTGCGAAATACTACGCTTAACTGCCTATCAATCATACTAAAGCAACTTCTGGGTAAGTCGGTGGCACAAACAAACACACAAACAAAATATGCAAATGTCTCAGACAAAAGAAACCGAACTTGCCAGAGAAGTATGCAAATGAGGTTTAAAAAAGGCGCCGAAACAGCTATACGGTTAAACTTTTAACCAAACATTCGTCAAACGTTTAAAGTTAAAAAAGTTGAGTATTTGTCATATGAGTTGCGATCGCTCGGTTATCAATATAAAAGTCGGCGTGACGCGAGGGCAAGGAATAAAACATTTCAATTTAGAGATCCGGTTACGACCCCCGTTTCAAATCTGCATTGTGGGTCTGCGGAGCCCCATATAGCAGTAGTTTTGGGGACGCTCGCGTACACAAACCTTTGTCACTTTTGTTATGAAAATATAGCAAAATATTCTGACAATTGGCTTAGAAATATTTCTGTATGGTTTTGGATGTAAAATTTTATTTTAGATATGTTTGGCAATTGTTATGTAATTTATTCAAAGTTATAATCAAACATTTTAGATGTGCTTGTATTCCATATCCATAATTTAACTTATAACTGACATGACCTAATTCTCACTGAACTCATTTTATAAAATTCAAATTTCAAATTCAAATTCAAATTATTTATTTATATAACTTATGAACTATTACATGTTCCCTGCACTCCACACTAGGATAACCTGTGTTGTGAAGTGCAGGCTCTTCCTTAAGATAAATGAAAGGATACAATCCAAGCTTACATACTAGTCAATAAAATATATAGGATTCGCTGACGCTGAAAATTATATTTTTACTCTTCACCAGCTGGTCAAAATATATTTATTTTTATTGATATTCGAATTAACTCAATAAAGAAAAACTACACATCTGTTTCTTTTGTTCATAAGCGGAATCCACTTTGAAAAAAATTACTATAAATACACACATGTATATATTTAGCAGAATTACTGAATCTGTAATCATGAAACTGAATATCGTGACAACTGCGGTAAAGCTGTGACGCATCAATAGTCTCATTTTGCGACTAACTGCACAGTCCTGTAATAAACCAACTCATACCGTCTTATTACAAAACGTGGTTAAAATATTAGAAATGAACCTCTGGAGAAATATTAAACTTATGAAATAAAACGTCGGTTCTTGTTGTTCAAACATCATATCCAACCAAGGATTTTTTATTTCATCCCTCTCTTCAAATAAAACAACAAATGTCAACTTCAAATTGGGACGTTAATTTATAATTGACATGGAAATAATATATAGTACAAGAGAGGGATGAAATAAAAAATCCTTGATAATTGATTACATTTTGACAGTTTGATTATTATGAGAGTAGATGAGAGAAAGAGAGGGATGAAAATCCTTGGAGTAGACAGACAAAATTTGAACAGCAAAAACGGACTGCAATATTTTCAAAGTTCTGGACTAATAGTTAAACCACGTTTTGTAATAAGGCCCATTATGTTTTTTAAATATTTCTAAACTGTAATACTGATTATTTAAGCACAATAAATCTCATTCATGCCACTTGTGCGCTGCAGTGTCCCGATGCAAGCGCCCCACATGCGCTTGGTTACCCCGCGCCCGCCTGCAAGAAAGGGGTAGTTAGCCACCATTGTCTCTTACCCTACCTACACCCTGCTGCCTGCCCTGTATGCTGGAACATGGTAAACGATACTTTCGATAGCATTAGGAATAATACAAATGTATGTTGGAAACCTCAACTCTTGGGTACCTACTGTGATGTATGAAAATACTTTGGTAAAAAAAAATAGTCTAACTGTGCTGCAAGTTAAATATATAGTAAATATAGACTAATTGCCTACTGATGTTTTTTATCCAAAAGTACTAAAACAACAGTGGCTCTGCCTTCTAATCTAGGGGTTGCGGGTTCGATTCCCGCCTGACACAAGTATTTATGCATTTTAAAAATGTATAATTTCTTGTGTTGAGTCTGGTTGTTTGTATGTATAATAAGTATGTATTTACAAAAGAAAAGTATATAAGTATTATATCCGTTATCTAGTACCCACGACACAAGCGTTTGCTTAGTGTGGGGCTAGATGGCGCTGTGTGCAATGTCCCGAAATATTTATTTATTTATTTTATTTAACACTTTAAAGTTCCATTGTGGCATACGCTCACACGCATTTAATAAACAGAGTACTAGAAAATAATTTCGATACAAATGTGCCTAACTCGTGATTACATAATTTGGCATGGCCTTCTATTGTGAATTAATAATTATAAAAAAAAACAATCCAACATAAACATAATTCAAGAATTCATAAACATAAAAGGTTACATTACAGATAATCATTTGTTAAACTTGTTATATTTATCGCAGAATATCAAATATCGACATAAAACTTTGATTTCCTTGCATCACAACCCCTATTTCTCCCTGCATCCTTCGCTCTGTCATCTCCCCACAAATACTTGGTCTCCACTAAGCAATGTTGACACTACACTTTAGCAGCATTCGAGCTGATTCACCGCGTGCATTCAAACTCGGCGACAATTGTAGTAAAAATGTACGCTGATTGTGCTGATCTGGTGGTGTGTTAATTGAGGAATTTGAGACTGTTTATAAAAAAATAAGCTGTTGGAGAAATTCATTAATTTCATGCGGATGGCGGACAGGACACATAATTTATACTACATATTATGTATATCGTGACATACATTGTACAAAGTTTAGTACAAATATTAAAGAAACAAAAGCTTTGCTTTAAATAGATTTTAAAAGGGCACGTTATAATTTGTAAAATGTTTCATGTATTCCTTACTTATTTGACCGTTACATTGTGTTTTAGAGCTAAATGCCTTGCATTAAATTAACCTACATTGATAGTTGTGTTTACAAAAGTACAATTTATAGCCATCTTTATGAAACTAAATAATGGCTACCACGTTCACACTTCAACAATATCAATTTCAACGCCATTCAACCTTTCACCTTCCCAAACTAACAATCTAAAACCCAATCCACATCTGCCAGTACTAATCCGTAGCAGGATTACAAGTATAGCTATAACAATAAAACTGTAAAGTTCACGTCAAACAGTAGTGCGAACGTAATGAATAGGTCGGCATTATAACCGGACTGCAAATCTAGTTGGTAGGGGAGTGCGGCTGCTTCGGTGTGCCTCCATGGCCAGACGCTCACCACACTCCGGCGTGTTCTGCTGCCACAACACTCACCTTACTAACAACTTAACTACCACACATTCCAACAAGTGAATTTGGAACTTGGCTGCAAAAGAATAGAGTTGAGATTAGTGTTACAAGTTAGATAGAAGTGTGACTGAAACTCACGGGCTCGCTATAACTTGTTCTTTGTCGCTTTAGCCGCGTCCCTCTCTCACAATGGCATACTTATTAGGGATTTAGTCCAGATATTAGTTGGGGATGTGAGTATTGTTTGGATTTTAATAGAATTCGCCTGCGCCGCGGGCGGTTGCGTACACAGATGGGGTGCTTCTGTACAGAATTGTTAGCTGGATTAGCGGGAACTGTGTAGTTTGATTTGTCTCGTGATTGAGGATAAGACTAAACTGATTTGTCAAAGATCTGATTTGATTGGCGATGCCAGAATTGTTAGGTTTCTCCACGTGTCACTAGCAAATAACAATTACATGTTCATTTGTGACATGAAACTTTTCATTTATTCATATTTGATATTTTTTTTTTTTTTGGTTGTTTGTGTTTTATTTTTGGTTTCATATTACAATAAATGGTTTTTATTCTTATTCTTTATTCGTATTTTAAATCGATAAGATTGAACTACCATTGCATACTTCATGTTTTTTCTAAGGTATCTTTCATTTGTTCAAATAATTATGTTGGGCGTTATGTAGCTAAATAGTATTTTAATTTCATTTTGATATTTTTGGCTCATTAAAAGTTTCCTTTTTGTTGCAAGGTACTGTACGGATATAACAACTTTTTTGCTAATCTTACGAGATCGTTTTCGAAAACATCTCTATAATATTGTTGCATTGATTTTAATAAACAACATTACTTTTTGAAATCAGATGATTTTTTTAAAATCAGTACGATCTCAAAACATTGTTAGACTGAACATTCAATATACAACGCAAGTTTTCTCATCCCATGATCTAGTGTATATTTATATTCGGATGCACACTGGATGCAGGGGCCTGATGCGTTGGATCGATGCCCCTTCGATAGCGCCCCTTATTGAAAATTATAACAATGGCACACCGCGCGCTGCGCGCCGCCGCCCTACTCACTGATTTCGGACTGTTTGTATGGATACGCTGGAGTACAGAATTAGTAAATATTTTAGCTATTTAAAAAAACAATTAACTACTATTACACAGCGTTTTGTTTTCACATTCATTGCAAGGAAGGAAAATTTTGGAACACTGTTGCTGCAATTGTTGCAGCAATTGCAGCCAATGCAATAAACATTAGGTCGTAGTAGACTGTAGTCGAACGTGAACTAATACTTCGCAAAAAAAATCTTTCGCCAATTCAATGACGTTATATGGGTAACAAAATGTAGCATGGAGATTTTGGTTATCATCTGGATGAAACCAAGTGGAACTCAGTTGCACGTGCTTTTTTACACAGAATAGGCCAATGTTTGTCTACATCCTGCTAAGCACAACTGTAGTCTAAGATGTTGCACGTTTGCCTATGAGAAACCTATTTACTCTGGATTTGACCCCTGGGTTATAATTGCTTAGTAGTAATAGAACTTACTAACAAATTACTATGCTCATGATCATCAACCTATCTGAACAGCATATCCACATATAGAAGCCCAGTGCGTGGACGTGTTAATATATCGGTCGAATTCTGGCGGGGCGCGGGGGGTGTGATGCAGGGATTATAATGAGGCACGACCCCACTAAGTATTTTCGACATGCGTCGTCGGCACCCGCCAAACATTCGGGGGCAACGAGCAAATTGCAACCAAGGGCAAAAATGTACGCGTGATGAGATGAATGTTGTAGGCAGAGTAGATGATGCGACTTTGTTGTAGCTGGCTAATAGTGATCTTTGTTTGGAGATGTCATCTGAGCCACAGTCTGTTCATACATTATCTATTCACATGTCAGGATTGACATAAGTTTAGTACATGAAAATTGTAGCATAAAACATAACTGAGATACAACACAGGTTAATAAACATCATAAACATACATCCAAGTAATTTGGTCTTCGAAACGATCGATGCATGCTTACAATAATCATTTTATACCTCCTAAAAACTTTAATTAGCATTGTTAAAAAAAATCGAGAATTTGTTTTACACTGGACAAACAAATAAATTATTAATTTGTCGTACTAGTTTTTCCACTGTTTTTTCTTCATCACTAGTAGCTAGAAGTGGACCGAGGCACGCGATCACAGTTTTTTAATCTCGTATCCTGTCCCAGTTCTAGCCCCTTCGTAGAAGCCAGTCTGTTGGCAAAATACTGGAACGAATGCCATTATTTTGTCGCGTGGGTGCCATAAACGGGCCACAAAGCGGCCAGCCTGAGATCTGTCATTAGCTGAAGGAATCTATACAAAAATACCCAGAACGTGAAAGAAATCTGCCATTGTTTGACTCAAAATCGTATAGTCGTTTTGTGACATTGTTTTTACTGTTTTGTCCTCTTTGTGCGATTGTTAGGAAGTTAAATGTAGTTAAGTCCTTTGTGGGTATTGTTGGTTGATTTCACGGATCCGTATGAGGTCTTTGGGCTCTGTAGTCGCATAGAATCGACGTTTATTAGAGCCAACGGGGACCTGTCGGGATTGAGGTGTCCACTGTGTTATTAGTCATCAAGTATATCGTGCGTCCTGCGGTGTGGACTATTATTCAGATGTCAGACCAACGGTACAGCTATTACAGTTTGGCCTATTTTCGGAACGATAGTGAAAGATGTTTCACGCTTATTTTGAGTAGTTTTTCACACTTTTATGTAGTTGGAACGGGCAACTTTCTGGTAACCGCTTAAAGCCCATGGTAAAATTAACTGAGACGATTCCTAACCGCCTCGTTTTGCTTTATGATCTCGGCACTAAATAATAACTTGTACAATACTTTCAACCAACAAATAACTACAGTTTAATTAAGAAAATAAATGTATTAAAAATTAACGACTGCTATCCAACTAATTATTAATCTCAAGATGTATGTTGTTTGAATCCTTATAGATATTTCATATTACATTTATTTACCATGATTTAAGATATTGAATTCATTGTTTTAGAACATAAGAACACATTTTGCCGACCTTCATGCCGACAGCTCTACACAATAGTTCGAAATGGGTCAAGTTTTTACAGCCAGTAATATTGGCAACACTACAATGAGACAATAGTCTGGTAACACCAGTGGCCGTCCAAAGACAATATTATTTATGACAACAGAAGCTGTTTGACAATAAAATTAGGAACGCAAAAAATGAGACCCCGATGCAAAAACGTACTAATTGCTTCAACTTTCTAAAATATTCATGGAATTAATAAATTTATACTCGTAAGTTGTGTTGTATGATGATGAATTTTAAATTCAGCGTGAGTAGTTTGTTAACTTTGTTTATATGTTTACATTTAAATTGTTACAAAACACAAAAATTCAGTGCTTGTTTATAACGAACAAATTGCAAACCATCATAAACGTCAAAAATATTTTGTACAATTTCACACGTAAGTACTTATTATGTGTAAGTTTTTACACAAATCCCCACCATCGTTCGTCAAATAGTTAATTGTGCGATAGAATAAAACAAAAAAACCATTTATTACCCAGAAACTTACCGGTGCAACAACGGTGCTCCACAATCAGGCAACCCTTTCAATAATTACACAAAACTATAACTGTTTACATTTCTTTTATAACTCGGTCTAACAGTACCCCCTCGACGTCACATCTCGCGGTCCCGTTATCCATAAACCATCGAGTAACGGGTTAACTGGTCCATTTTACCCTTTCACGTCATGAATAATTACACAAGACACCGTAATATTACTGTTGGCTAGAAAGGACAGTCATACAAAGAATAACGTTATTTGTCCTTGAGATAGAAAGTACAATGGACTTTCTCTATGAAAGGGGTTACTTCCTGATCGTGTGACGAATCTGCGGAGAATGCAGTGTTGCTTGAAATTGTAGCATTTTGTGTTTAATAGTGTGCTGCAAGTAGCCCCCCACAGCGGTTGGCTTTGTTGCAAAATATGATTGTATCGAAATGTCATAATCCTATTTTTATACTTCATTAAAGTTATATGCACAGTTGAAACTTCCTACAAAATTAATCTTGCCATTTTAAAAATAATCATAGCAGGTAAGTAGCCCGTTTTTGCGTCTGATTAAATCTTTTAAAACCACAAAATTTGCATAATGTTTTACTTTACACTTTAGTTTTATATCTTTCAAGATTTCATCAATCCTAAAATCCCACCCAAGCATGTTTTTTATCAGATTGGTATATAATGTAGGTACTTACTAGGTACGTATGTATAGTTATGTAGTGCTATAATGCCTTAGTTTGCTGTAGAGATTAGCATAGATTAGCACCGGTATTAGCACAGCCGACGACATCACAGCTACGATCTCGCGAGCTATTTATGATCTACAATATTGATTAATACTTTATCTCAACCCAAGCGAAAAAACGAAGTAAGGTCAATTCATATTTTAGGAGTGTTTCAGTGACAAAAGTAAGAAATAAAAAAATTATCATGTACCAGAAAATTTAATAAAACATTTATAACATATTTGAAAAACCTAAAAATAGTATAAACGCCCACTGCTTGAGGACCGCGTGCAGCAAGCTTATAAACTTAAACATTTATTTAACATTCTTCCCAAATCAGCTATATGAAGATTTGTCTCTGTCTGAAACCTAAGTAGCTATGGTTCTATAATAACGCCGCAGTTTGCTGTTCAGATTACAGCAGATTACCGCCGGAGTTAGCACACCCGATGACATTACAGCTAAGATGTCACGAACCACCGCCAGCTCTGACATAGGAGCGGACAATATTGATTTAGGATTGGCTATTATATTAGTTAACTGGTTTCTATCATAGACAACATAGAATGGTTGAATTTGTATGGTTACGCTGCAGTACAAACAATGAAAAACTTGTGCAAAGAAGATAAGTATATGTATATTGGTTAACAATACCTTGGCTTGTGATCTTTTTTTTTTTTAAGGTTTAAATCAAAAGTAAGTTCACAAAAACTATACATTTTTTAAACTTTTATAGGCTACAATTGTGTACAATGCCTCAGTTTCTTAAATATCAATTACATAAAACATAAACATATTTATTGCAAAAACTTTACATTGTACATAGAAATTAAGGCTCTGCCTTCTGCTTTAGTTAACAACTGTGTTGCAGAAGGCAAGGTCTTCCAGTGGAACATTACTTAGATGTTTTACAATATATACTTTGTTATTAATATATTATAATGAACCTTAAAAAAAAGTTAAAACAACATTCAAAAGTTTGTATTTTGAAAGGTTTGTATATTGCCCATGTTTGTGAAATATAGTTGTTGTGTATTAAGTATGTGTGTATGTATACTAATGTATGCATGCGTGTGTATGTGTGTGTGTGTGTATGTGTGTACGTGCGTGCGTGGGATTATGAATGCTATGATGATTGCTTGTTCGATACACGTGCATATATTTTATGCATTGTTTTTACTATTTCTATTATGGATATCTAGCAAGTGTTTACTGATAATTCTGAACAATAGTGCAATAGTATATGTATAACAAAACAAATTATTCATAAAAAAATCTGTCATTAAATCCTATCAAATCACAGACTCAAGTAATCCTCAGACCAATACCTTACACAAATGACACAACACACAAATCCATTTACAAAAATCCATTCATCTATCAGATAATTTTGGCTAAACACGTAATCCGTTGAGTAAGACAAGTCACTTAAGCCTGTCTCGTCTTATTCCGCTGCTCGTTGGATCACAGCTATTTTGGGACGGATTTACTCATAGATTAAGAGATTTTGATGTACTTACTTACCTTGTTTTGAGAAGCTGAAAGGGTGGTCTGATTTGGGTGAGATATTTAAATTGCAATGCAGATGCTTTGTCTCCGTATAAGTGAAAAGACAAATACATTAATAGATCAAATCTTCCTACAACCATTTATAAGTATACAAGGATAACATAAGTTTTGGGTACAACATTTATTATGTTTAATATGATTGAAAATAGGTTACTCGCAAGTTCCACGTATGATAAAATTTCTTTTTTACTAAAAATTTAACAACAAAACAGGTACTATCGAAAAATCAAAAGAACAGTGCCTACAGCAAAGAAAGCCAACAGAGACATACATAACTACTCACCTTTGTCTATTATCAATAGACTACTCTATCTTTGATTAGGAGAAACCCAAAAAGTATCAAAAAGCGAGCCAAAGATGTCGCACTAAAACCAAAGCTCGTACATAATCTATCCGGTGGCTAAACGGACTCTGAGGCCATAAAAGCCGTCAGTTCGGAAAGTCAGCGGTCAAATATCGCGGCTGGTAGTCAGTTCGGGTGCAATTGCCAGCCACGCTCGCTGGGTTATTTCAGAACGCATTTACACGTGTATGTAATTTTATTTTGTTAGAAATAAAATCACATGTGTCATGCTTACTGTTATCATCATCATCCACAGCCGGTTACGTCCCACCGCTGAGTATAGGCCTCTCTTATAAGTCATTAGCTTCGAGCTTTGGCCAGCTTGATACAGGTTTGACCTGCAACAGATGTTATGTCGTTGACCCATCTGTAGGTACTTTTGAATAAGTATAGTTAGTCGTTACGCCTGTGTAGTACACAGAGTGTTAAAGAATGAACAAGATATGTCACACTAAAACAAAGTTGGTATATAATCTATCCGATAGACTTACTCGTACAGACTAGTTCAGAAAGTCAGCGGTCAAATATCGCGGGTAGTAGTCAGTTCTGGTGCAATTGCTAGCCACGCTTGTTGTGCTATTTCAGGACGCATCGACATGTGCTTGTATCACCTCATATGTTTCATAGAATTACAACTAAATTTCAAACTGATCGTTGGCCGCGACTGCGTACGTTTTGTTTCGGTTTAGAAAGTAGCTTGGTATAAGCTACGGACCCTATGCATCACCAAAAAATACGATGATCGAAGACTTTGATCATTTAAACGTGTATCCTGCTGACTGTGCTTAAACTCTGCTCTGCGCTTCAGGCTCGTTTAGAGACCTACTGCAGAGCACAACACATCACAGGTACTCCAACATAACAATGTAAGTTCTATTTTATAAGTAAAAACATGTACCTAGATGTAAGCTTTTGTCAGAACAATAAACGTTTTTTGTATTGTAGAAACACGGTTTGTTGATCGTTAAGTCGAAATAGCACTGAGCCTTATCTGATTGAATAGCATTAAAATCGGGTTAAATAACACAAAACTTGTTTTTTTTTTTTTGTAATAAAGATAAAGATAAAGAATCTTTATTGATAATGTAAAGTTGTAACATACATAGGTATAGGTATAAGTACTAATATCACAGAATATGCTACACAAATTACAATATCTCGTCAAATTGAATTTATAACATTTAGTTTTTATAAAATTTTAGAAGTTACATAAGTATGTCTAGTTTTATTAATAAAATAATGAAAATTTTTGTTATTAAAATCATAATCAATAATTATACCAGGGTCTCTATATCAAAGATGGTGGCTTAAAAGTTAACTGCTAATCGAGTCAGATTCATGTGATTTAAAAATGCACGCCGGTGTAAACACATCCACACTCTCGGTGCCATTTCAAAAAAGTGTCGCGGATTGGCCGCTATCGATCGCCTCCCGTCTCTGCCACCGTGCTGCATGTGAGTGTTCATTTACGTATAACGATACTGTAGAAACTTAACTGAGCCAAAAATAATATTCCATGAGAAGGTCAACCGCCGAAGCTGCGGTTGAGTTGCTAGGTTTAACCTACTGCGACCTAACATTCGCTTATTCCTGCCATTGTAACCAGTCATGAGCAAGCTTTGAGTGCGAGTGGTATGTTGGGGTCAGATGAAATGTGGAAGTATTTTCACCACGACATTTGTATGTAGTTACCGTTCTATGGTATCGCTATTCGTAGGTGTTCATTCATATATGCCTCGTTAATTCTCCTTAACGCCTGCTCCTCTCGTACTCTAATGAATTTCAATTTGTTGACGGCTGAAAAAAACCATTAGACTACGCTTTTTGGAGGTGCTGTCAATTTAACGGCGATATGGGTCCGGTCGGTGCTGTGTCTTAATTGATGCTGTTAACAACGGTTTGTAGCTCGTGGTTGTGCCAAAAAAGCGGGGAATTAGGTACTTGTTGGGTTGGGAAAATCCGGCAGTAAAAATTTGTATGAAATTACGTTCTAAATTGTTACCATCCTGTTACCAAATAAAATAATACTACAAAATATAGGTAACCTATTTGGATCATTAATTTAATGACATTGAAATCTGTCTAAAGGCTAAATTATATTTTGATTTATGGCGTGACTCATCTTTTTCAGGCTAAGCGCATATTTTTTAGGCTTTTTTTACGTCGTATATGTTTGCATTTGACTACAGCCTGCCAGATGTTAAGCACTGCAGCCTAGGTTGTAACACGCTTACCTAGAAAGTACCTACCTATTAACAAAAAACTACTTACGGTACAATATCTATGTAAGTGGCAAGAAAATGTGACATAGTCACTTAGTCACGTGTCTCGTAGACCGCTTCATTCATATTCGCGTATTCACCTGTTACCACACTTACATGAAATAATTATTAGATTTGGTAACAGGGTGTACCAAATCTAATAATTATTTCAGGACTGTATTGACTATTCATAATGACACTGGAATTAAGGGACACTATTAACAAAATTAAAACACATACTCTATACAGCCTGCCTGACTCCCTGTTCCCCATGAACTATAATCCAACGATCGTGAACCGGTACTTACTGGGTAAGCACAATCTATCTTAGACCATAGTTATTGCTTACATCAGCCAAACTATAGCCAAGTGCAAACCTCTTTTAGTAAAAAAGCCCTGGTTTTCTATAAATAAATAAATAAAATTAATATTTAAGGACATATGTATCACACAGCACCATGTAGCCCCATACTAAGCTTACGCTTATATCAAGGGTACTAGATAACGGATATAATACATTATATTATCACACAGTACCCATACTAAGCATAAAATATCCATAGAAAAAGTCCCATAGTCACTGAGTCACGTGTCTCATAGACCGCTTCATTCATATTCGCGTGTTCACCTGTTACCACCCTGTTACCAAATTGAATAATACGGCGCGAAAGGAAAGTTATGAATTCAGTCGGGACGAAGTGGAGTAAGCTAGGGCTGGTTTACATGGTAGGAAATGTAAAAGTACCTCAATTAAATAAGAATATAAAATGCTAGAAAAATGTACTGGTTTTCTGTATTCCTGTGACTGAAGTCACCGAAATTAAAATTAAGTAAGTCACATGTAACAAATATATAAATGTAAATTGAAAAATATTGTATTAGTATTTTATTGCTTCTCTCTCTCTCTTGAGTCGTATTCCTCATGACTGAGGGTCGTAGAATGAATTCGTTAAGGGAGTTCTCTTGGCAGATCATACATCGTGGTGGACGCCCAGGTCCTTCCTACCTATTTTAATGCTTGGGAGGATGAAAAATCAGAAAAGCTTTATTTTACTACGATGGCATCAGAAGTTGTAGTTATGTGTAAAAATGCTGTTAACAAATGACACAAATGGTTAGACAGTCAAACGAAAGATGGGAATAGCGAAAAACAATGGACGTTAGAGTGTATGCATGTTATTAAACTATCATGAACATAACGTTTGTTCAACAAAATATTATTAACTTTTTTGTACAACGTAATAGATTTGCGTTTAACTGCAGTCTGCTTGATGTTAAGCAGTACTGCAGAACAAGGTGTAAATAACTTACCTCAAAGGTACCTAACATTATTTACCGTTTTCAACATGGTTCAACTGAAACAGTAACTAAATAAGCTATACCTGCGGTTCATCGCAATTACGTCTAATACATATATTATAAACGTTTGAGGATGTTTTTGTTGCAACAGTGACATTATAGGTTAAGTCTGTATCTTATCACAATTATTTCTAGTACTATAAAAACATTTGACGATGTTTTAGTTGTTTTAACAGTGGCGGTATACACGCCCCCTAGCGGCGAGCGTGTGGCGGCGCGTGACAACTCGGCCGTCCGCCGAGCGGTTTGTGGTAACGGCGCCCACTCACAACATTTGTTTAGCGACTACGCGACGCTGATGCTGCTAAGATTTACTGATAAAAAATGTGATTAGAATACTTTTTGACTAATTTATTGAGCTCTCAATATGACATTGAAACTCATTGACATATGAAACACTCAAAAGCAAGTATTGAGATACCACAGACACAATCAGAACTTTTGACAAGCATTCTTTGGTTCTTGGCTTGGTAAAGTTAGCTCAGACAAATGTGTTTTAGCTATAGTAATTATTTATCCTTATATGATTGTTACGTTGTTTCAACAGTTAATTACTATCCTAGGTATTCTTATGTATCTATCACTTACTTTATATGTAAGACAAAGTAGGTGTATAAATTTATTTGACTCGATTTTCAAAAAAATATAAACTAAACTTAAAATTTGCCATGCTTCAAGACTACTTTTTTAATGCATCGGGAATCTAGTGGTTCTTGGTATTATTAGTCAATTATATTGTACAAACAAAAATATTATGAACAAAGCTGTTTTATATTACTGTTTATTTAAATTGTCCCTAAACACAATTAAAATTTAACTACTTTGTTACAGATAATCATTTGTAACTGCATTTCTTTACCGAGAATTCTTTGTCAAAAACCGTTCCACATTTTTTGCGACAATTATTTTCTCCTGCCCTATTTAAGTTGCACAAACATTTACATATAACTGTAAAAATATAGCGAAAGGTTCACAAAAAATGCTTTACTTTTGGGATCTACTTTTTAACGATAGTAGGGCAATAACTTTGGGTCGGCCGACTTTTACCTAAGCAAATAAAGACATTTTTATATTGCCCTCGAAAAAAGCGTAAAAAAGTTGGTCCGTTATTCGTTGGCGAATAATATTGTTTTATAAACAGCTAACGGTGACGAAATTGCAAACTTAACGGTAAGTCAATAGTTTTTTTTATCAGAAGAACTGGCTTGGAGAAATTGTTAAGTACCAGATGAGCTTGTTTCGTCTCTTATTTTAATTAATATCTCTAAAAATATCTAACATCTTTATCTATCTATACATGTAATAAAGATGAAGCTGAACATTGAAGATCTTTTTAAAGAAGTTTGAAGATACTTTGAATTGATAGCAGACCACAATCCAACAATTTTTAGAAATTTTGTCTATTTTCTGTGTCTCTGTTTATTTAAACACTCATCACGCAAAAACGGCTGAACGGATCATCATGATTTTTGATAGGCTACTTTTACACTGAACTAAAGCAAGCGAAACCGCGGATGTCCACTAGTCTATAATATTTTGCTATTTCTTGACCAATAATCCTTTACGATATTTGAAATTTAGCACAACTGTCAAACAGATAACTGTCGATACGATTCGATCTTAGATAGATAACTGAACAAGGTATGTTTAAAATATATGTTAGGTCGCAATTACGATACCAAAACGTAAAATAATCAAATTCATTTAAATATCACATTAAATGTAAAATGTAAAATCACATTTCATTTAAATAAAACGACCCAACTTTACATATAAACTTATACATAGAAAACCGTACATAGCCACATTTCTATATATGACATTAACACAAGTCGTGCACCATACCATCATTTCCGATCGGAACGGCCAAGCGTTAACCCTAAAGTTTACGTCCCTCGACTCGTAAATCATAACAAACATCTTAACCCTTGCCGGCCATCCAAGTGGTGTTAATTGAGGAGTGGGGAAATTGGTCGCTGTAGTGACTTCCGCGACTTAATGACTAGCAGCCCGGTGGATGGACGCCGAAACCCATTTAGGCGTATGCAATTTGTGTGGCACGGTTAGCCGACTGGATTTGGTCGCGGACATGTGATGTCGATTAAGGGAAGATTGGAAAATATATGCATGGACAATATTTCTATGATTAACAACTATTTTTTTTATTGGCATCTACAAAAACAATGTCTTTGGAAAGAGTATCTCGGCGGTTCCAGTGTCTGCTTTTCATCTAGACGCACCCTAATTCGAATCTGACCCTGCACCAATGACTTGTATTTTCAAGTTAAGTGTAGATTTGCACTCGCTTAACGGTGAAGGGAAACATAGTGAGGAAACTTACATGTTTGAGGACCACAATATCCGAAGACATGTGTCTTCCGTGGAAGGACTTGGGCTCTAACCACGACGCCCAAGAGAACTCCCCTAACGAATTAATTCTGCCGGAAGTCACGACCTTCAGTCATGAGGAAATACGACTCAAGAGACTCCTATGTTCCAACTACAAATAAAATAATGTGTGATACGTCTAAAAACAATCCTGTAAGAACATTAAATAACTTTTTTTTATCATACTCTTATTCCTACAAATTACGAGAAAAGCTAAGCATATTTTTTCCAAAAACTTTCATAGTCTTTCTCTAGCTATTGAGACCAGTCCAGGACTCTACACTTACTTTATTTTCCCTTCAATAAAAGTTATTGTATCGCGGTGTTCTTTGAACTAGCTTTTCTGGTCGGCATCCATTGTTTCTAAGGTAAGTACACAGTAGCTTCTTTCACCAAAAAGAACCGAGCAATAAACATAAAGTAAAATAAACTTGTTTGGGTCATTTTATGGTTTTTATTACCCTCCCTTTCAAGGTGCCGCTTTTGAAAGCGCTGACTTTCTATGATATTTGTATGAAACCATAACGTGGGTTACCTATTGGTTATGGAATGTATTGTTTTAGAACGCGTTATCGGGAATGAATTAGTCTTATCAGGTAGTCTACAGATTCGGTGAAATTTGGAACTTCTTAAGGTCAACATTAGAAAGATACATTAAAAATATTGTATTTTCTAGGTTAAGCAAATTTGAAACTACTGGCGTTTATCTTGATATTATGTGTAGAAAAATCTTTTTTATTATTTGTGGGATAATTTATACACATGAATATTAATATGCAATAAGGGCAAAATACATCAAGTTAATCAGCAACGTAAGACACGTTTCGTTATTTGCTCAGTTCATCAGCCGATTGAAGTGCTTCGTTTGGTTCTTTTTAAATTCCTCCCGATTCAGCGATGGTACGGAATAAATATTAATAATAAAAGAGGGTTTGCCTTCCAAATTACGGCGAGAAGGCGCAGCGTGTTGACGACTCCTAATTTGACGTAATTTACATGGATTATGCCGGTCCGCTGAGTGCCAATCTTTTTAAGTGGCTTCTTCTACTCATTTTGTGTTTCTGCCGCGGCCCAATAAGGAATTTATTATTTCGAAGCGAGTTCTTTGCGAATTTTTTATGTGTTTTATGAGGTGAATTTTTGGGTTGTTTGGATTTTTCCCGCTTTCAAGACGAGAGGGTGCGGGAGCTGCGTAATTAGTAGAAACGAGTGCTCAAGTTGTTGTGTTTATTGTTGGGAGTTTGTAGAACCTGGCTAATATATTCACGTATTGCATGAAGGATCAATATTGGGTTTTATAGGATCGTAAAAAGTGGCAAAACGAATTCCGTCGGTGGCGCGCGCTCGCCGCGTACATTGGGATCGCAAATATAGCCTAATCCTGCTCTGGCCGGCCACCCCACTTTGTAAGCCAACATTATCTCATGTTATTTTTCGATATTACCCCGTTTTACGGGGGTTCGGGTGACGTAAATCAAATTTATAGCCTTTTTATACAGGCATTAAAATTTTATCAGAGATTTCTTTCTGCGCCATTGTCCAGCGGAATCCTGTCACCCCCATTTGACTTTCGAGTGCGATGAGACCCGGGATTTACGTGTTATTGCTCAAATTTGGATAAAATGTGTATTTTTCTGTTATTTTTGTTGGCTATATTATCTGATGTGTCACTGCAGTCAGCGATAACCGAGCGCAGAGACTTTCCTGTTTAGTTTTTGCCTTTATTTATTGTTCGAGGACAGATTAATCGTAAACTTATACGTACGTAGGTAGCTACATAAAGAAATATGTACATACTTTAGTTTAGTCTAAAATATCTCCCTGAATATAAGTTTGATGGTTAGTTAAAACCTACCTTTAGGTTACTGAAATATTTAAAAAGTAACAATATAGAGTTTTATAGGAATATAAGGAAAAAAATAAAAGGAAAATAAGGAACTTCAATGATACATACAAAACAGATGTACTCACATGTACGTAACAAGACCTTTTTACGTGATCACTCATACTTTTTTCCGTTTCCCAGTACAATTTAATACCCCAGGTCGCATACAATGCCACCTTTTAACCCTTTACACCTTTCTTTCAGTACACAATATCGCAATTTAGAACGGTCTCCATTTAGATTTTTCCGATGATTCGGAGCCTGCGGGCAGACCCACATTGCTACGCCGTAGAGCTTACACCGTTCGTAGAACTGCTACAGAGTGCTACGTGATGCTACGCTGCTCGGTCTTCCGGACCGAACAATAAAAGCATGGGATGTGTATTAATAGACAGAAACTAAACTTTTATACATATTCCCATTAATATTATTGGTAAAACATCATTTGTACAAATTATCTGTTGTATTTTCTCACGTACCTACCTGTAACTAACATGGCAAGAATAATATTTTTAATGTTCAATATGTTTTTCTTTTTGTTATGTTCATATAATTAGAAACTTAACAAATGTGTTAAAAATCGATTGCATGTTTTTTTTTCTCATGGCATTCAAATAGAGACGACTAGATCAAAGATAACTTATATATGTGCGTGTACATTTAATTTGTACCTTATTGCCTATGGCTCATAAAGATACATAGGTAATCTAAAACAATTACCAGATAAAAATCACATCAAACAAACTACTGGATTATAAATTACATTGTTGATTGTATCTTATCGATACGTGTTGTCGATATGCCTGAGGCGAGGCCAGGGTGAGCCCGCGGTTCCTGCAAGCCCAGATCGGTTTTATTTCTGATTTTTTTTGCATTAAAATCATGCGTATTTTGTGAAAAGACCTTTTTTTAAAATCTTTACTATCTACAGCTGGTATACTATATAGTTCGACAGTATATATGTACTTCTTGTGAAAGTTAAGCTAGATTTGACAAAACAACCGATTGACATTATGTAGCACTAACCTGATTTCTCATCTATTCTATTAAGTACTTAGCTGTGAAATTAATGTACTTGCGGATACTATCATAGTGAAGCAACGGCCGATGTAAAATCACTATTTAGAAATATTGCAACTAAGTTGTTGGGACGCATAGAGTTTCTTATTTTGTGAATAGTTAAAACACATTTAATTGAGGCTTAATTAGCAAAATAACCATGTTTGTCCACCACGATAAATCCTACACGAGTATAATAAGTCACAGTATAGAGAAATTTTAAAAAGTTTCACATGTCTTAAAACTTAAATGTTTAGCTCCTTTTTTACTAGTATTAATAAATAAATAATAAAATAAAATAAATAAATATTCCGGGACATTGCACACAGCGCCATCTAGCCCCACACTAAGCAAACGCTTATTATATTATGTTCGATGCTTTTACAATTGTTTAGGTAAACATATTTTGTCCGGTCAAATATGTACAAATCAAATAAATTTGTTTAATTTTATTCCTTCATGCTGCATTTTTTTTTAAACTAAAACGTGTTTGTCCTTTGTTTGATTGATAGTAAGCAAATGAATGATGTTTTCGAATATTATTTATTAATTTCGAAATAATTTCTTTCTTAATTCGAAAACAAAAACAAAATGACTGATGAATCATTGTAATTTTTGTTACAGTCATATTACATGGTCTAGAGATAAACTATCCCAAAACAAGCAAAGACGCGCGCATCTGCGAGTAGTTAAATTATATACTAAAGTATAATTACGCCTCTGTCATACTGCCACCATATAATAATATTCGTATTCACTCGTGCATTAAATCATTCTCGCGTCTGCTCAAACAAATTTTCAAATTCACCGGAGGGCCGCGGCTGTCTGGCCACAGCTTTTTAATACAACCAAATAGCACGCCCGTACATTACCTGTGTGATAAAATAATACAGGAGCTGAGGATGATACTGGTTACTAAGGCTCTTAACCCTTAATTCGAATAAAGAGATGTCACCTATGTAATGGAAAAAATAGTGATAACTACCTTAAAATGTTACTTGTAATTTCGTTACTATAAATTGGCTTACATTGAATTATAGTTTTTGTAAACAACTCAATTTAAACAAATACTTACTTATTGGTAATGTATAATTATAACAAGTACTCTCATTAATATTATCACACACAAGTATGCATCCGTAAGCATTTCCTTCCTTGCATCCTCACACCTGTGTCCAGTGTTCACCAAAAGCAAATCATAAGCCTTGCAGGGCGGCGAGGAATCAAAAAGCGCGGTAATGAGAGAGTTCTCTATTCGCAAAAATTCAATGCGATATCATTCATACGGACATTTTGTACGGAGAGATTAATATTAGAACTGTTTTTAGTGTGGAGTAGACAAGAACATAATTAAAAATGACGTGTTTATGTTATTTCTGTTTATGACAATTTTTTCTTAGTCATTTTTTGCTTTCACTAATACTATTTGTTTTTTGTATTCACTGACAAGTACGTTCTGTATGATGACCCTCATAGCTATTGTAGAGTACGATAGATAGATAGATATACACTTTATTAAAAACACCAGCACAATACAGAAATTTACATAAAAATATGAAAACTTAAACCTAGTGTCTGAACTGGCGGCCTTATCGCTAAAAGCGATCTCTTCCAGGCAACCAATCTGGCAGGGATAAGACGCAAGTATAATGGTAGACGAGGTGTTTTAAATGTATGTGAAATTACATAAATACATATCATAAAATAAACATACATAAATAACAAAATAAACAAATACACTAATACATACTTCTATACATATGATGATAAGTAATAAATATATGCCAAATAATGATAACTACAATAGCATATTATATTACGTACGTACGTGTATTTTTTAACATGTTATTTTATTATATTGCTTTTTCTTAGTTCATTTCAGTAGGCAACGGTGTTTTGTGTGCAGATGTCGTTTTAGATGACTTCAAAAGTCGGACTGTCAATCGAATTTAAAAATAGATATTTTTTAGATAGATTAGTCGGTTGTTTATAAGAGAGAAACAAATATTTAAAAATAAAGTTACGTAGTCGGGTGTTTTACCACAAAACGCGGATGTTGGCAAGCTATAAGTCTTATTTATCAAGCATTTGTTTACCACGAAGAGAGGCCTATGCAGTGGGCGATAATGGGCTGATGATGATGATGATTTGTTTACCTACTTTGATTTAACATTTAGTAGGTTCTTTTATGATAGATAAGTTAAGATAATCATTTATTGATCAATAGAAAAGTCCAAATTATGAACTAAAAGTTAACAGTTAGTAATTCTATTGTCTTAGAATAATTATAAAACTGTCAGTGAAAAGATTTTATACATGTCTAAATATAATGGCCATAGGGTCACCTCTAGCCATATCTAGCCACACCCTACCTCTACATGGAGCTGGTTAGAGTGCCGGCAGACCACGGCCGCCTCTCAATCAACTAACTGGATCTGCGCGCAAACACAATCGTCACTCTGCCCTCACATGATTAGAGCATGCGTTACTATATTTACTTACCGTGATAAATAAAATATAGAGAATCCTATGTAACTGTACACAATCATACTACAATTACCTACAGTTAGTAAATGAGTAAATTCTACCAATTTGTTTTCTGTCGTTCGTATACGATTACGATCAGTATGTAAATTAAGTGTATTTATTTATTTATTTATAATGGTACACAAAACAAAATGTGTTCCCAAATAAGCTAAGTATACATTCAAAACTGGTTTTGATCCAGAACAAATTCCTAAGATAAGTGTACACAGCTTGAACAACATAAATGCGATTAATAATTTCAAAAACCTGAGTTAGACAGAGAATACAGCACCTAACTGGTACTGTATGAAACTAAGTGCAACTGATATTATCAATACATTAATCTTGATCTTCCCAATGGGATATTATATAAAGACGAGTTAATTATAAATCTTATGCATCTCTCAATTGAGTCAAATGTGAACGCTCGTAAACTCCACTTGAAAAACAATCTGTGCACACATGCATTGCACATTGCTTTGTTTATATTTTTTTTATAGTCATGTTCCCAACAATATACCTACCTATAATTATCTACGTGATTTGATTCGAATATTTATAAAAACTAAACTAAAACTTTCGAGGATTTGGAAATTGAAAGAGTCGAAGTAATTTTTAAGATATTTCTTTATATCGATTTCTCTCTATTCTACTTACATACGTACAATATTTACACACAACTATACAATACACATATTTTATAAGCAAACTGACTGATTCACTTACTTACTAGTTTACACATTCGTCTTTAATAAATATATCTCTTAAGTTACATACATTTACAATTTAATTATTTACAATATTATTTTCTCTCACAGAAAAGAGCTGGTTAAAAGTAATCAGTCGTTTTTTCAAAGAATAAGAAAACATTATAAGTATCTACTATTTATACAAATTTTACATCGATACCGTATAAAATGAATATAAAACTCAAACTATTTATCCTCAAGCTTGAACACATTTGCAAAAAAATATTGAAACAATGACAGATTATTCATATTTTTACTATACCGTCAGGTAACTTACATCCATCGCTAAACTGTACTATTAAACTCCTAGATAAATCTATGAATAAATATCTGATATAGGTCAATGTACTTTGGATATAACTATTTAATATTTACAAGCTCATTGGTTTATCACATTTTGCCGAATCCGCCAAAAAACGGAGCGCGAAGTAAACTAGCATGGAAGGGTCAATACGGTCGCCACACGGACTTGTGCGTCGATATCGTGCCGTTCGAGATTTTGGTGGAAGTGGGGCTCGTGGAGAGGACCCTCGTGGTCCGCGCCGAGGGAGCTTTGAGCTCGTTGCGGAGGCGCGGCCGGTCTGCCACCGTGGAGTCCGCCGCTTGAACACGCTTCATCTCCTGCAGCTCGACGTTCGCAGGCCGCGTCGGGTGGAACGCAGACTTCACCACTTCAATGGGCTCTTCGTCCGACTCGTCCGTAATTGTCGCGTCATGCATCGAGTTCACTTCCGATTTGGAATCGGCTTTCGATCTGTCTGGGCTCGCGTTAGCCATGCTACGCGGGCTTCCACTTTGCCTGCTGCTAGTTGGTGACAAGCGAGCGCTAGATGTATCCATTGGTGATGCACTGTTTTGTAAATGTCTGAGAGCGTCGTAAGGATTCATGCCGTTCTTTAGTGATAGCTCGGGAGGCAACGATTTGAGCGCGAGATCGGCAGGATGTGGCCCGAATGGAAGTATTCCGTTCGGTGGCAGGAACACTCCAGGTGGCGGGAGCAAACCGTTCGGCGGAAGGTTCGTCATCGCTGGCGGGAACGGAAACAGATCGGCTCCAGGCAAAGGTACTGGAGGCGTCGGTAGAGGAGCTGGGCTACCTGTTGGCAAAGAAAAATATTATTAGTAAAATATTGCAAACTCGGTAGCAGCCGGTGTCTGATCCGACAACATGACGTAATATGAGAGACGAGCCCCGAGGGAAGCCCGGGAGCACTCCGCCGATTCCCAGTACACGGGGGTGCATAATCGTACTAAGGATAATGTACAATCTGTAGGCGTTTAAAGGCGGCTTCACCGAAAGGGATGTTTTTTTAGTGCGACATCGGAGGGTGAGGGTGCAGTATTTATTCATCCACGCACGACATAGTTCTCCGCGAGGCGGACACGACATCGTAATTCCGCCGGAGCCCGCGGTGCATTAGGCATGCGGCGCACGCCCGGAGACACGTGCTCCACAAAGCAGATCTCGATAAGGAAGCTGCTATCTCCGGCGGACAAAGAGCTCGAAACGTAAAATTTTCATTAGTAGCTGCACTGAAAAGTTCTTGCAACCTTTGATTCTCGGCGTGTAAGAGAAGCTGCTCGACAAAAAGGCCACGACGGAGGCGCAGATTGGGCCACAAAGAGCTCGGAGGTGGTGCTACGTTCGTTACTCTTTTGCATTTTTTCTGTTTGCAGCAGTGGCAGTGCGCAGACCACTTTAAAAGGCAGCGAGGGTGGCGAGGGTCGTAACTAGGGGGTAATTTGGCGAGGTGGGGGCCAATATCGGCGTCGCGCCTGATTGAGGTGATTCCCGATCGTTGAATTTGATTTTGTTTTGCTTTCGACGTTATTTTTAATTAGAGCTTATTGGGTTAGATCGTGTTGTCTTATTGTTTACCGTTAATGATATTGTATAAAATGAAGGTAATAAATGTCTGTTAAATTCAATAACAGTTTTTAATATCGATATAAATCCATATTTGATTGTTTTTACCGCCCATGTCGAGCACATTTCAAACTTCAATTTTACCCCGTTCATATTTTCTACTCACACAAAGCGCTCTCTCATTTTGCAGCTACGTTGAGCGATACAGTTAAAAGGAAACCCGAAAATAATGCAGTCCAATTATGAAAGTTCATGAATATCAGCGGACGAGGCTCCGGCGCGCACGTTTAATAAAACTCCGTAGGTGTTTGAGTACATCGCTCCTCGCGTTTCTGCGACGGAAACAAAAAGTGGCCAGTGGCGCGGTCGCCTACATTGGAATAAAATTGACTCCACACTCTGTCGAACGCGAAGGCAGTGCTTTTTTGTCCGCTTTGCACCCCCTCAGCACCCGGTGTGCTTCAGCGGGTGGTTTTGCTTCGGTCGGACCGGTGTTGTTTTGCAGAGCTCAAGAGATCCTCCTTTTATTTGAGCCGCTTTGCGTTGTACGGCCTTGAGGGGCGCTCAGTTGCCGGCAACATGTTTTTGAGTGTTGTTTGCCGAATTTGGAATTTTTAATTTAAAGACATACTCGGGCTATTCTTGATCGTGGTTTCATGAGTGAGGTCGTAAATATATGAGTTTTAGTTTCGGTCAAAGTAATTATGATAGGAATTTGTGCCAGTAGCAAACTATATTGCCTATCCACTCAACTGTCGTATTCATAAGCTATTTAAAAGACATTCAAATTCAATTTCTAAGTTTGTTATTTTTTCATCACCATCAATCTTTGATATCACATTAAGTCATTATATTAAACTTTCAACTGGTGTATATTAATTAAAACCTACCTTTAACTAGAGCACCAGTAGGATCCCTCATGGTCGGTGGCCTGAAGTAGTCCGCCCACGCGTAGTTTAGATAGGCAGCGTCTAACCAGCCAGGGTTCAGTAAGAAAGGGCTGAAGGCACCAGGGACGCCGTAGCCGTAATCTAGAACAAAAGAGAAGGATGTTAGGTTTATGATAGGTAATACATGTTTGAATATATGTATGTATGATTATGTATATGTATTACTAGGTAGGAAGACTAAGAATGACGTCATGTAGATTATATGTAGTATACGCAAAAACTAATATAAATGTTCTTTCAGAGGCAAAAATATATGTAGAATAGACGAGTTCGTTGCCATCGTTTCCGGTTGGTCGGTAAAATTTTCTTTTGGCATTTTGTTTGCCAAATCAATAAGAATTGAGGTTTTTTCCGACCCGACCGAATTGACCATTGTGTGATTTGCGTTTTCACGGAGCAGTGGCAAGAGGTCGAGCTCCTTGGTTCCTTGGCTCACAAAGAGCAGCTATAAAGGCGGCGACACACGGCCGCCTGTTTACCGCGCACTATAACAACAGTCCTGTATACAAAACGAGCAGTTTTACTACTGCAGTTAGCCGGTTCCTCTGTGCCATACGCTTTTACGAGCCTTCCCCGTCACGTTGCCTCTCGCCTTTCATAGCGAAACGATTTTTATTTGTTTAATCGATAGACTACTGAAGACAACACTCCCGACGTCTATTTTAGGTTAACAACGTTTTTAATCTCAATCCTCTCGATCAGGTGTATCGCCGCTTTATTACGAAATTAAGACGTTTACGAGGCACTTTGTCTACTTTGTTTTGAACTCTTTATCTGATGTTTGTTATTGTTTTGAGTAGGCTAATTTCGATCGTCTTTTGTGATGGGTGTTTACAAAACAATTAGTTTATTTAGAGCCGAACCCTTCTGTCGGGAGATTAGCGAGCGTTCTGGAAGAGGGTTTCCTAAATCGCGGGTATTTTAAATGAAGTGCGTGATGGATGTTCCGTCGCGCTGTCGCCTGCCAGCCAAGGAGTGCAGCAATAAGTTAAATGCTCGCCTCCAAACGGCCGCTCCATTTGTTAATGCCACTTTTCAATTTAATTCAGTTCCCGAAACGTTACACATGCGGGGCTCTAAATATTAACAGGGTTAAGAGCGTCTCTAATTGTGAATGATTAATCATTACGCTTCCAAACGGTTATTTTAAACTCGCGAGACTAAATTAGTACTACACGTTGCATCGTTTATCTAAAGTGGCGTTATGAGGAGACAATGGCGACGCGGCTCGGTTTTATTTCTCGGTTAACATCAGTTCGATCCATAAAGTTATTTCCGTCACAGTTAATCACCGTCGACCTAAAAATTTACAATGGGTTAAGAATGTGGCTCGAATCAAAAGGAGTCGCGGCCAAATCGGTACCGCTCGAACAATAAACTAATGAATGATACGACACATAAGTGTCAAAACGAGCATTAAATAACTGTAGCGAGATGAGATGCGAGCCGGCTGAGCTGTCACTCGTAAATTAATGTAAGGAGATGTGCGTGAGTTAAATGGAATCAGAGTTATGGCTCATAATTCGGGCGGACGGCGGACGGGGTGGCGACGGCCACGCCGCATTTATAGCGCCTCGGTGTGAGCTAGTTTAATTGTCCCGCTTGTATATTGATTTATGGTCAAACCGCTTTCAATTCCACTATGACTAACGACGATAAAAAGAAGACATCAAATCTAGAGCAATTGAATGTGATGGCTTAATCACGCGTACTTTTGCCACGCGATAGAAATGATTGCAATATATCGTTTTGTAGCGCAATCTTGGCAGTGTTCCTAATTACATTTCCGCGTTAATTTTGAAAGTAAACGCGCCTTGGAGCCATTTGGTTACGAGGGTCGCTGGATGTGGTATTTCAGCAACTAGCAGGGACATAAAATCCATATTTTAGAGGCAGGGTATGTGTGCGGGAGGATCAAACGGGAGTTTACGAGGCGGCCCAGAGATTGTTTACATCTGTTACTCCAAACACCGAGGAACTTGCTAACCGCTCGATGCAGCCCACTAAACCCCACCATTGTTTCATTAGGTCAAGTAAGGAATGCCCTTCAAGTTATGAGCTCAATTTTAATGGCTTTCATTAGGGGATATGATTGAGATTTATAATTATTGCTTTTGTTTGGAATAATTGTTAAAGCTTGATTCCTTTCAAAGTTCACGTAAACAATCGCCCTGAGATTAACCTCTGAACCACTTCAACGTCTTCGCGTATTATCCACACTGAATCTAATATAACAACTATGATTTCATAGCATTTTAAGGAGTATCTACAACAACTTCAGCTCACATATGAGTGGGCAGGGCAGCCTAACAACACTGCTTCTAAAAGGTACGCCTAAAAACATCAAGCAAGGATAAGGAGCCCATCTTACCGTTGACTGTCTTGCAAATAAATGAAATGATAGAAATATGTGTTTATAAAAGTGATAGTTAATATCTATATACAATTGCATTATCAAGGTATGTAGTTTAATTTCAATCGCAAATGATGTTGAGTTAAAATTTAATATTTGTACGATCTTACATACGTATTTTGGTAGTGCAATATTTCAATGGTACGATAATGAAATAAAGCTAACATCCACACGATCACACGCATCTGAGGAATGTGTAAACAAACCGAATCACTGTAGTCAGTGTCGTCAATAACAAGTCTAGGGCTTGTACACAATGATTTAGTTTCAGATATTTTGAGATAGATGTAAGACAGTTTGAAGTTGTCATCTTCATGTCATGACATCTTCAATATTCTTAGGAATTTGTTCTGGATCAAAACCAGTTTTGAATGTATACTTAGCTTATTTGGGAACACATTCTGTTTTGTGTACCATTATAAATAAATAAAAAAAAAATGCCATTCATTATTGAATCTATTTGTATATTATTTTTTTACATAGTAGTTAGAATATATATGAGAACAATACATAGCTCACTATAGTTAGTCTCTATTCGTATAGATTTACACAAATTGAAAGTAGCAAGATCATACTTTTTTATATAGTCATCTCAATTGATACAAAATCGTGGTCAGTATAGACCGAGCTTAGTTTATACTGCAGCTAAACCCGAGTTCGTTTTACTAACGAGTTAATTATAATTAGTGCGTTTGTAAGCTATTAAGCCGGTGCACACTGATCGCTTTATGAACTTGCGCCTTTGATCTTTATGATGTTAGGATGTTAGTTTTTCCGCATACTGTCTTTTTTATTATTGGCCGAAGTTTGGGCGCACTGTTTGTTTATAATGTTTATACAGACGGTCTTGGTGAATGCTGTAACGTTTAAAATAGATTTGTGGTGTCAAAACGTTTTGATTTCGGTATTGGTGGCTCGGATTCTTGGTCGGATTGTGGTTTTACTTCGAAATGCAAAGGTGAAATTATTGTTTTTGTTTAGATAAGCGTTACTGAAACTGACTCGACTTTTTAAACGTTTTGCCAATAAATTAAACTAATTTCTAAAATTACAGATGCAAATAAAAAATGTCTGAGTTAATTTAAAGAAAAGCTTTTGATTTTATTCAGACTAAACACATATTATTCCAATAAAAATTTGGTGTCACAATTTTCAGGTTTATTTATATCCACTTTCCTCATACAGAAACCCACTCTCTGAACCCAAAACCAGACCACACCAAACAAAGAAACACTAAGTACCACATACAAGAAGTATAAAATCATGTCCCTCAAACACCAATAACCATTTATAAGCCCCGTGTCAAAACATGACGCTCACTTAAGAGTTAATTCCTCGTCGTAAAAGCGGACTACAATCGAGCTATTTCTGGAGAGAGCCGAGTTTACATCCATTCTTCGAGTGGTCCAGATTACGCTGAGTAGCAATTAATGTCTGCAAGATTGACTGCTTCTCACGTAAGAATGCAAGGGAAGGCAGACTAGGCTATTTTGACAAGAGATTCTGTTGTGTTAAGTGTGAAATTGTCAGCCTGAATTGTTTTGTCACATATTGTTCTCGGTATTGTATATGCACTTAGGCTGATCATAAATTTTTATAAGTTATGATTTTCTGATGTTTTTTTTACATGTGGGCTGTAAGTAATTGAATTTAAGGCAAGGTAAGGCAATTTTTACACAAGCTGTCAGGCTCACGCAGTTGACTACAACTCGTCTGATGTTAAGCAACGTTGTAATCTACGATCTTGCGTGCTTATCTAGAAGGAACCGGAATTGTTTTTTTTGTAAAATTGTTTTGTTTAAGTAAATTAACATTATCAATTACTTCAGATCATGTCACGTACATTACCACAATTTTTTGCTGAATAATAGTTAAACAAAAAAATATCAAAAGTAACATTTTAATCGAGATAATAGATTATAATGTTGTTATGTTTGGACTGTTTGGACATACTAAATATGAGAACAACATAATGTACAGTCTTAAATTAGCTTACTTAAAATATAATGTTGAAATTAATTTATTTTCTTTTATCCAAAGATATTTTTAAATTCACATGATCGAGTATCTATTCTCCTCTAAACGACATCAAAAGTTCGTACAGTTTAGTATATGTATATATGTACTATCTTTCCTTTTCACAATTATTTTCTGGCATATATCTCTATTGTTTGGTCAGACATAGTTGACGTCGCCAATTTATCGTTGTTTTGCATATTGTATTTTAAATAAATCCTAGACTCAGAAATAAAGCAGAGTTGGTGAGTGTGGTTATTGCGTGGTACCACAGAATCGACCTCGGTGGTTGGCCGGGAGCCAGGCAAAGTCGCGCGCGCGCGCATAACTTTCATTTAGAGATCATTGACGTACATACAGATATTTGTTACGTTTTTATTGTTTTATGTGTTTGATGAATGTATTTGTTTTCACCAGCTGCGTTTTGGGCTTGATTTTAGTGACTAGGAAAGTTTTGGTTATAGTTTTACGAATAAGTTGTGTGATTTTAAAATTGCCAACAATCAAATGATATAGGTAGGTCAATTAATATATGCAAATAAGTTATTATTTAAATTTTACATAGTACTTATAGTGATTAAAAAATGGTTTCGGTGTAAGTAATGATATGAAATAAGTAGTTTTTATGGCAACGAACGGTTACTATAAAGTTAAAACCTAAAAATTAAAATATATAACATTCTTAATGCAATGGATTTAAATTAAAAGTCTCAAAATATAATCGAAAAGTATAACAAAATGCATCCAAGGGTCTATAAAACTATGTTATACAAATTATAAAAATAAATATAAATTATAGAATAAAAAAATGCACTCACTTTGCTTTGTCCTAGGTTCCCTGGGTCCGTCCACGGTGACCTTGATGGCCTTGTTGTACGAGGCCACCTGGCTGGGAAACGTGCTGATGGTGATGGTGAGGGAGAAGGACTTCCCCCGACCACTGCGCCCCACGAACCGCAGGTCATTGAACTTCGCCACCTGGTTCTTCATCACCGCCGTGCAGTTCCTCAACTCTGCCATCACATTCTCATCATTCCCAGCCTTAATAGTCACTAGAGTTCCATCCTGCACGTCGTCCAATGCGACCACCTTGAAGGCCACCGGCAAAGACTTGTTGGACCGCCAGTGTCCAGGCAGCACCGAGCACAGCACGGCTGGAGACCCGGTGGGCACCAGCTCCCCGTGGCTCTGCCGGTAGTAGTCGTGGATGTGAGAGTACACGTCCGCCATGGTGGGCGCCGGGGGACTACCGCGCGGGAGGTGCATAGGTCTACCACACACACCACACCAGCTCGCTGGCACGCTACACTCCACACACAGTCCGGGAAAAGTTTACAAACACGCGAGGGCAAGTAAAGTAGCGCGCGGCTCCACGAGTTGTGCGAAGTTCGAGCGCGAGACTCCGTGTGAGCGAGCCGCGCCACTTGTTGGGCCAAGACGCCGCGGCCGGGCGGGGAGAAGGAAAAATAAACGGGCGGCCGCGACTCGACACCGCAACCCGAAGACTCACGACTCGCACCGAAGTGGCGGCCGAGGGACGCGGACGAGAACTCGGTTTCGACTGATGACTGTGATACGACGCGACTTTTTCCGATGGTCAATATTTTGCGTTCGCGCGGTCGCCGCCCCCACCCGGGTGGCGGCCCCTTCGTCTCGTAAAAAGCGGGAAGGAGACGAAGGGTGCGGGTGATGGGGCGCCAGTGCGAGAACGAGCGGGACGGCTGATCGCGGTCGCGGCGTTTTTATAAAAATGCTCGTCGGAGTGGGACACCGCGGTGCGTCGCCCCGGGAGGAAGTGGGATGGGTGGATTTTTTTGAATCACCTCGGTGACGTATCGCGGAGCGGCGGTAATTAGGCCGCGGGGCGGCGGGAAACCGCGGCCGGTGCGAAAACCTATCAACGAGCTCATGAAAAATTATGATTTTCATGTTTGGAGTCGGCGGGCAAGCTCTCGGGGTGGCACTTCATTTTCGCTGAGGCATGCCTGGAATCTCTATTGAGCTTTTGATTGACACTTTTATACGGAGCGTCGATTAAGTTGATTATCACTTTGAAAGCCCTTCCGTCTACCCGCATTCCGAATACCAAGTGTTTCTGCTCTTATTTAAAAATAGGACCAGATGTTCCTGATGGATTAAAATGGATTAAACATTTCAATGCGTGTTCAAATCGTTTATATTGTGCTCAAAAATTATTTTAAAAGATATTTTACCAGTTCTATTACAAATTAAAATCCCAACTTTCAATCTACAACAGAAAAATCTTATAAAAACCAGTCGCAAGAAATCACAGCCATATAAAAGTGACTTCACACTTGATAGTTCCCGCGGCGGCGTGCGGTTACCCGCGAGCGTGCGGTGAGAGCGAGACAGCAGGATATGCGTGTGAGAGAGACAGTGCTAGTTAGAGGGCGGGAAGCGGGCGGGGCGACAACTTGCCGGCAAGTTTCGCGAGTTTCCCGCGCTTTCCGCGACCGCGGCTCCGCATGGTCACGTGTGTCGGTCTACGAGATACGGCCTACGAACGTAGACCAGACGTAGGCTACCACAGAGCAGATACACGGTACGTTCTTGCTACGAATCGTGTCAGCATGTATCTAGTATTTATTTATGAATGTATTAAATGTTAATTTCCAGCTAATTGACTATTATTTCATATACTCTCCTATATATAAATGCTCTAAACAACCTTCAAATACAATACCAAACAGACATATTTCATAAATCAACCAAAAATAACGCTGATTAACTTGAATTTAAAAAAAGGTTCAGATTACTAAATCCTGAATATACAACCATAGATTGCATACGATAGATACTGACTCTTCAAAGAATTTGATATGGACTTCCAATAAGTAAAACTTATACAGTTACTCCAAATTCTTTATACACCAACTAACCACAGATAAATTTTACAGCCCCTTTCTACGAATAACAAAAACCGTCTTAACTATGCACATACCTAAAGTATTCTTATCAAGTGTTCCGCCCCACAAATTTTACACCCCCCATAAAAAGCTAGGTAGTGCCCAAACAACGTATATTGTTTTATGATCCTAAAGATACCGGACTTTTTCAAAGACCACATTTTGCCGGCTTCTTTTGGCTTTTATATTATTTAAACTTCTTATCTCTATTGTATAGGATCTCTAATAACCCGCGAAGGAAAATAAACTATTGTTACCAACTGGCTACTAAACTACTTTGGTGCAAAAACTTGGTTTATGAGCGTAAGTTTGCGAATATTTTGTTTTATGTCTTTATGTTATATTTTGTGGGTAGGGTTGTAAAGTTTATTAGGTATTGGTAGTGGTTTGGAGAAATGTGCGGATTTTTGTGTGTTTATTACTTTTACGGTTTATCTGTCCTTGTGTATTATCGTAATCCTTTTTAACTTGCTAAATTCTTGTACACAAACTAAAAAATTGAGATACATAGAGTGTAGAATATAATACAAATACTTATGTACAAAGTAATTAATTGACATAGCCATTTCCAATGCTTTAAATTTCGCCAATATGTTGTAAGTAAAAAAAGGGTGTTATTAAGGGTGTATTATTACACGTCTCTGTTTATTGTTACTTATTTTAATATTTAAATTGGCACAATTCCATAATTATATAAAATAGTGTCTTGTTATTAAATTGTAGTATCATCAATTGTGATGTTTACCATACATTTTTTTCATTGGAATTGTCTCAAGTCGACGTTTTTTAAGAAAAATAAATACTTAAAATAGATCAATTTCGATTTGACGCCAGTAATAATACCATAAAAAATTAGAAATCATCTTCAATTGAAAACCATACTCTATTCCCTACCTCGATTCTCACAGATCTGTCATAGAATTTCTCTCAATTACAGTAATAAAAATTATATTGAAGGCAAACAGAGTTCGTTTGAAGTGTACCGAGCAGCTACCGCGCGGTTTTGTGCAAGAGATTCGGCGCTACAACAATGCGCTTGCGCACAATACATTTCTAAGACTCCTTTTATGTTGGCCCAAACATTGGCATTGAACTATTGTTACCCCCTTTTGTATGATATTTACCGACTTTTGGTCTTCAAGGGATGTCGAAAAAAAGTCGGTTTGAATCCGAATTGCTGAATAGAGTCATCGACTCTGAAAATAACAATTTATTCTCGTTCTGTAGCAAGGATTGAATTATTTTGGGTGATTGTACGTTAATTAGAGTAGAATTTTGTATTTCTCTTTATACTCTTTCAATTTCAAACTTTCCAGTTCAAACAAGAAAATTGTGTCTAAATTTATTTGTATCTATTATATGACCGTATACCACTAATGAAGCTATAGTACATAGATATTTATTCATGAAAATTACAATAAATTATCCATAAACTCAAATTAATTGGTTTTAATATTATGCGCTGGTATTTTTACGAAAAGTCAATCTGACTCATAGGCATGCAAAATTATAAAAATGATATGAAAGAAGAGCCAACAAACATTTACACCAAGAACACGAGTGCGAGACTAAACAGTTTTTTTGAACAGGTTTTTAACCAGTCAGTTCACATTTATTTTACTTCTCTCTACACATTCAATAGTAATTTGTAAAACAGTAACACATGTCGAATCGAACTGGCTCAGTAATCGACCGATGGCCGTCGAGGGGCGGAAATACAGCTATCATACACATATACACACACAACATATGTATTTTAACACTCAATGCCATAGTTTTACCATTACAATGAACTGACAAAATAACCTTGCCAGGTTGTAGTAATTTGTAACTGCTAATTGCAGACAAACGGTTGAAGGGTTAATGTAACCGTTTTTTGGTTTTATGGACGTAAAACGTATTAGTTTTGGTTATTAATGGTTGTTGGTTAATTGGGTAGCGGTAGTATTTCAAGAGTATAAAAAAAATCAAATGATTGATTTAGTGAATTACAATATACCTGGAATATTTAATCGATTCAGAATTTGGTACTTATTATTTTATTCCAGCTCTTAATGAAACTACTAGTTTGAGGCTTTTCTTAGAATTTCATACCCCGTTAAAATAATAAGTTCAACTTTGACCAATTCCTTTTACTTTTATAATTCAAATAGTTTTCTTTACCTATTCAGTAACAAGTACTGCATATAAAGAAATCTACATCAGCATCCCGTAGTGATTTTATCCACTCATTCCGCAATATGCTGTTAATGTTACACGACAAAGAACAAGCTTTAGTAAAAAAAATAGTAAGTAGCGAGTTAAAACTATTGAAGTGTAAATAACACCGTAACTACCTACCTTATAAAGATTCTTTTTTACCTAATACATGACTACCAAAGATATGTCAACAGAAAAATGTATCCACTTATTTCAATTTGTTACATGTTGTTGTGTTAATGTTGGACGATGTTGTATGAATGTTGCACGACAAAGGACAAGCGTTACCTAGTATACGATTAGATGTGAGTAAAACTATTCAAGTGTCATTTGTGCAAGAACTTTTTACTTCCTTCTTAACTAGCACATAAGTATTAAAACTATTTTAATAGCAAAATGTATCCACTTATTCCGCATTGTTGCTCGTTGTTGTGTTAATGTTGGACGATGTTGTATGAATGTTGCACGACAAAGGACAAGCGTTACCCAGTATACGATTAGATGTGAGTAAAACTATTCAAGGGTCATTTGTGCAAGAACTTTTTACTTCCTTCTTAACTAGCACATAAGTATTAAAACTATTTTAATAGCAAAATGTATCCACTTATTCCGCATTGTTGCTCGTTGTTGTGTTAATATGGGCGATGTTGTATGAATGTTGCACGACAAAGGACAAGGGTTCTTAGCCGCGGATGTATGGACTGAACGTTACTTCGTAATTGGCCACTTGAGTTTTAAGGGATACCGGAAAGGGAAGGTTTGTAGATGTAGAAAAGTTATGGAAATGATTGGGCATTTTTGCGTTTTTTCATTTTGGTTTTATGTATTAAAATTATTTATTTATTTTTAGACTAAATATGTCAATTTATATACAAATGTTATCGAATTTCCCCGATACGAGTTTGTGAAAGTAATTATGTGAATTGGGATAATATAAATAACCTGGTAACACACAATGCTCTTTTATATTCTATATAATGCGGGTAAATATTGCGGTGCGCCAAGTTACAACAAAACTGCAAAAATAACCTGAGCACAAGAAGAAAAAAAACACAAGACATTTATTTTATTTATCAAACCAAAATATTACAAAAAACCTGCCTGGTCTAAAAATTTGTAGCTCTACATACTTACTTACCGTCCGGAGGGCAGTAAGTATTGTGCAAATAGAGTAAAGTAAATCCGGTAAACGCCGGCGGCTTCAAGCCAACTCAGCAGGTGACGGACTTTGTGCTTTGATTACTACTTACTGTATTAAAAAGGTAAGAATTAAGATTATGTAGAACTAAAGCTTCATAAATTGTTCATGTCAATCAGTTATTCATTGTTATCTAATCCAGATCCTAAACTAACTTAGCAGGTGTCAGACTTTGTGCTTATTACTTATGCATATTACTTACTTACTTACTGTGTTAAAAATGTCAGAATTAAGACTATGCCGCATTTAGTTGCATAGATTGGTTTTCATTTACTAGCAGTTGTCAGTTTTGCAATATTGGCATAAGACTATAAGCCGTGTTAAATGGCTTAGCTTACCCAATTTCTGAACAATTTTTAAACCAGTTTTTCGAGCGATTGTCTTAAACTGGAAGCTTTTTTTTAAATTATTCGCATATTTTATATCCAACGCAATTGATTTCAAGATAATTAAAGCACATATTACAGATAAATAAATAAATGAAAACATTGTAATAAAAATAACATTTTCTAATATTAGTGTCCTCGGTATACTGATAAAAAATTGTTTCATCACAACCAACATTTAGGCAAAACTCGTTGCAAAATGCCATTAAAATGAACCCGCGACGTCACATAAATATTTTCCTATCGAAAAAATGCTATAAATCCGAATAATGAGAGGCGCACACATACAGTGTGAAATTCCATAGCGGAAGAAGAGCGGTACACAGGGTTGGAATAACCGGTTTACGTAATACCGGAATTAATTTAGGAGTACCGCTAACTTACGCAAGATAGAAATTATAAAAATAACTTAATTTTCCATCTGAGGTTCAAACAAATGCTGGTTAATGATAATTGTAAATATGTATGAAGTCTTTTTTTAAATTTAGCGTGTTGTTTTATTACTTTTATCAACGGTTCAAGTAGTTTTCAAAAACAGGTTGAAAAATGTTAAAGTTTAATTATTAATAGAAAAAAATATATGTGTTAGTATTAAAAACATCGATTATTGAAACTCACTCGTGAAATAGTACCTAAATATTCCGATGATTTCGTGATTTTTAGTTACTACCCGGTTAATTCCGCTTTCAGTCCCCCGCACGGGGAGCACAGAACTCATTACGGGCACGTGACACGACCTCTCCCCCTCGACTGTTATATTTCGACTCGACAATGAGTTATTGAGTGCGCGGGAAGCCCATGTGTTAACCGGTATTAACGTTCCGCTTTGACGACTGGATGAATTAAAGCGGTTACTTGTCTCTGATATTCATTTTTTTTGCCCACACAGTAGTGCCCTGAAATTTTAAGATTACTAAAACATTACGAAACTCATTAACAAAAAGGAAGATAATATCAATGTTTAATTATTAATATTAATTTAAATGATTTAGAATAGAATAGAATAGAATAGAAAATCATTTATTAAGACAGTCTTCAAACATACACACACATATAGGTATATATACAATAAATAAATAAATAAGTCTGCCTCAACACAGCCCCAACTCAGCATTGCATTATACTCGTGAAAAGGTTGGTTATAACATCACTCGAGATCAATAGACGAATAACTTGAAGTTTTTTCATTATTTGTCACCATTTGTAAAAATCATGTAGAAAATCATACTATTTGCTGAAACAAACACATAATTTTACCACTTACATTAGAACGCGATGAATGACGCAATACAGCCATATTACCCGTTCAATGTACGCCAAAGCGTCACGCAAAGCACCCACACTCGGAATTAATAAAAAAATGTTTCTAATTGAATCACATGTGATTTATTATTTGGTGTGATGATGTATCATTCTTTCACCAACAGCCGTGGCTCACCCCGAATTATTGCTACAAATGCTCACAATCTACAATTTTTAACTGCCACTGCGCCGTTTTACCCCTCCGTGCGTTTTTTATCGCAATGAGTAATCGATTTTGGAGTTTATTGTTGGATAAATAATAGCTATAGGTAATAAGTTGAAATAGACGTGTGGAGCCGTATGTGCTAATGTTTACAATGCTTTGAAGAGTCCTACGGAGTTTTTTGAAGTACACTGCGATTTTTAGGCACATTAACGTGTTTTGCTGTTTTATGGGACATAAAAAACATAAACACAGCTGTTTACCTTTTTGGAGGTAAACAGCTGTGTTTGGGATACTCATGACAAATTCGTATATAACTCAAGGTAGGTACATACACTTTCTCGAGGGCACCTCCGTTTTTAAAACCTTATTTTCTTAAATTGTAGGTCCCGCCTGTATTCATAGGTTTTTTTTTCACGTATATCCTCGACTTTATATATATTTACGATTTCTCTTGCCATTTTTTCACCATTTCACCCATGTTCTGGGCACACACAATGCAATATGCAGTCAAAGCGCGAAACCTAGTGCACACGCCTTGTAGGGTCTAGAAAAACTAGGTCTACAATATCTACAATGCCTAGGGTCTACAGTAAGTGCAGTGGCTGGAAACTGCATCAGCTGATGAGGCGCTGATGAAAGTGCGAACTAAAACACTATGGTGTCCATTTTGTAGACCAAAAAAGGTGGCCCAAAATGCGACTGTGTTAGCCATGTCGACGAAAAGTGTGGGCAAAATCAGTCCAAAAATAATTTCCGCGCATTTTAGAAAAACTAAAGTGACTCCATGATTACTCTACGTAATTTGATTCGGAATTAAATAATTAATTTGATTGTACAAGTAGATTGTTGCTGAGTTAAGCTAATGGTAGTGTATGTAATCTTTTTTACCGACTTCAAAAAAAGGAGGTTATCAAGTCTTCTGAAAGTTTTTTTTATGTATTTTTTTATAATATAAGTACTACTAGAAAACGAAAGTTTTATCTAAAGAATACCATATTGTGTACTCTTACCTTGCATTAAACAGCATTGCAACTACTTCAGTTACATATTTATGAGGTAACAAAGGGCATGAGTTTCTTATCAAACAATCTAAAAATAATTTCTACCAAAAATTTAAGTAATATCGAAATCCATTTCATACAAATGTAAGTACAGTACACAAGTGAAAGGACTGGTATCCCCCCGAGGGTTGTCAGTCGCAAGTTTCTGCGTCAGTAAGCAGCGACAAAACGGTACGTGAAGTATGAACGCAGCAACACCCCTAATGTGACTGGTTCTCTGCACTATGGGATTCGCGGGATCTGAGCAAGATTCGAGATAGGGTTGCCAGGACATAATGTTATTTCATCTTTCTGTATTGCTATTGCTAATTTCTAAACATCTGTACGAAATTCTGCGCAGGACCAGGAGGAGTGGCGTACAAGAAGAGTGATAACAGGCTGATGATGATGGTGATGATGAAATACGAAATGAAATAAATAAATAATCCAAACATTCCTTACAGCTAAAAATAGAAGAAAAAATGAAGCTACTTAAGTTTACTGATACATTTTCTTGAGTAATCTTATTCAAGTAAGTTTTCTATGAATATGGTTTGTCTTTGGTCAATCAATCGATTTACAACAGAGGCATAGTTGGGCGGGTGGAAAGTTGATATTTTTTTGTATTCTAATCAATGTGGTTAGATACTACACACTACTACATGTATGTATAACTTTTTTTCAACTTCTCGAGGAAGTTTTCAACATGCCAACCCTAACCCGGCGGCGTCCCGCGGCGACGTGTTTCGTTGCCGCGACGCGACGCCTTTGACACCGCGCTTGTTTAGCAGCCCTTAATTATTTACATTACGAGTGTCAAATTAACTCGACGTTTTGAATAAAACTGACAATGTTTTACATTTTTTCATAAACATGCATACAGGTAATGTTATCATGTACGTCAAGAGAAAAGAAACGCCTTCGCTTTGGTTTTTTAACCGACTTCCAAAAAAAGGAGGTTATCAAGTCTTCTGAAAGTTTTTTTTTCTTTTATAATGTTGGAAGGCGACTGGTTCGTTCACTGAAGCAAAGTAAGGGTATTTACTGTTTTTTTTCCTGTGATCGTTGAGTAAAGAAATACTGACTTTTTTAATTCATTTTCAAAATATGAAATGACTGACTGTTATAGTGAAGGTGTACAGACGCCAAGTAACTTCAACCTTTGTAAATGGTTGCTGCTTTATTGCCGCATCACAGACGCTGAATATTTCTTCTTGATAAATTGTTGAACAGTGATAAACTCTATAAGGGCCTTAGCAACAGTCGCAGTATAAATAACAGTCAGGATCTCAAATAACCGCAGAATTGATTGCATTAGTGTATTGAGATTTAACACTTTTACCATATACCTGTATACCTTAGACTGATTTGTTTTTTTTACACAAGCGTTTGCTTCGTGTGGGGCTAGATGGCGCTGTGTGCAATGTCCCAGAATATTTATTTATTATTTATTTCGCGAGTACAACCATACATTCACTAACTATACAATAAAATGATGGCAAGTATATTGGTAGCCATTATTTCTGTCGGGCGATGGCGGCGGGAGGCACTGGTGTGTGACCAGCCACGGTCCACTGGCTGGGGTCATTACCACTTATGTACCGCACTGGTACCGCCTGTGGGACACGAATGAAAGCTGGTATATTATGTGGGTATGTAGTTATATGTACTTTGACTAGAGGTATGCTTTGTCTTGCTCTTAACCTGTTTTCTTTAATTCAAAAGTAGAATCGTGTTCTTCCTTCATTAATATCAAAGTTTACGAATAATCATCGCACAAGACGAGATAAAAAAAGAAATATAAACAAATACAAAAAAAAACTACTTATGTTTAATCAACAAATAAAAACACTATGTTTTTCATTTTGCACATGCTTAAAACACTGAGGGAATTACTCAGTTTCAGTATAAAAACCTTTTTGAATAACTTTTTTTTAACATTAAATTGCGTTTTTAATTAATGTGTAACTCAGCATAATATCTACTATCAGCAACTAGTCTTCTTCATCTTCATCGGGTCAAATCATAAACCATGGCGCCAACACCTCATACATTATATCCACCTCTTATTTTTTCTCACGTCAGCTGCCGTCTGTTCACGCATTTTTACCATCACAATAAAACGACCTCTATAAAGACATCTCCTGCGGCTTACCTAATGACGGCATTTGTCTAATGCCGCTCTAAACAAATAAAATGATGCTATCTGTTACTGCTCTCTGGAGATCTAAGGTGTGTTTGTTTCTTTTAACCGACGAAAATAAGGAGGATATTGAGTTGATCTGTATGTGGGTTATTGTAGGTATTTGATCAATTGATAAGCTGAGTTGCTGAAAGAACGCGTGAATTAATATATTATATACATTTCTTGTCTATTAGTGAGGAATGGGTCGGATCGGATCATAATATATTGACAAGCTATGTGTTTTGTTAATTTATTTCATAAAATCAAATATCACATGAAATATAGAATAACCTGGAGCATTTACTATGATTTTATTCATGAGTCATGTATGTATGGCACATTGAATGTAAGTAATAGGAAGTTCTTAGATATCGCAGTGTTTAGTGTCGTAGTGTAGGTATCAATGATGTATGCACGATTTTTCACGAATGTCTTAGGAGGTGAGTAGTTGAAAAAATGTGATAATAGTTTGATTTGTTTTTTTATTGAACCTTTTCTATTTTATCATTGAAGTATTTTCACAAATTACTTATTTCACAACTACCAATTCAAATTATATAAATTAACTGACTTATTGTATTGTCGACTGTAAGGAAACACACCTCTTATTTTTGCTTATTTTGCCACACATATCAGTTTCTTTGCACCTAATATTTTCTTATCAATCTTGTTCTTCCTGTATTCATAAAGTTTCAACCTGTATACTATAACATCTCAGAAATAACTGTAACAGGTGGATTATCCGTTTGTATTCGTCAGCTGACGTATCCGAGTGCTTATAATTAACAACGATTAACAACCTACCTGCTGTTTTAAATGCTTCATTAGATATTATAAAATTAAGCTGTTATGCTTTGTAAGGGTTATATTTCTAATGTTTTTGACTGATCAGTTGTTTAAACGAATGCATTAACTTAAAGAAAAAAGTGGTTAAGTCAGTGTTCGTATTTTATGTATATATTATTTCTACTTGACCTTACTCTATAGGATCATTTCTGAGGTAAGTATTTTCCAAAGACAGAACATTTCTAGTTAGATATAAGACACTCAGACTCTGTAAGACAGATGTTTGCATAGACAGACGATAGAGCAACAAGGAATTATACATAGGTGCACGTATTAAGTAGGTACATTTCATAAAATACTAAGACTCGCACCAAGCGGTTTGCTTCGACTTTCATCGTGCGAACAGCCAAACTGTGGAACTCCTTGCCCGAATCTCTATTCCCCTTGAACTATAATTTGTCGGTCTTCAAGTCGAGAGTAAACCGGTTTCTTCTAGGCAAGCGCGCTAGATCGTAGATTAGAACGTTGCTTAACATCAGGCAAGTTGTAGTCAAGTGTGAGACTATCGCATGTAAAAAAAATACATCTGTTGACTTATTTTTTTACTATGTGCCTATATTGTGGATCCTCTTGTGCTACGAGTAGTAATGTAACAGTTTCGTGGCCTTTATCATCTCCCAGATATTCAAAGATTGTATAACGTAGCATAAACAAGATATCTCTTTCAATAAAATCTCAAACTCCTACTCATCCAGTTAGGTATAAGACGTAGTTATAGGAGAGACAATAAACCTCCGCTCAGAGTATCAGTAGTGAGTATCGGAAGCGGTGTAGCGGGAAGCCGACACCGCACCGCGTTCTCTTTAACAGCGGGTAGGCCGAGAGTTAATGATTAATGTGAAAAGGTACTGTAAAATAGGTGTGTGATAGTAAGTTTTATGCTAGTAAAAACTCTAAGCATAATGCTTTTTATGCTATGAGATATTAAACTGCAAATCTGGTTAGTAATATGTAGTTAATAATAATGTCGATTTTTGAGACATTTCATTCAGCACTATCTAGCTTTAGTTTTATGACTATTGCAATATTTTACTTTGTTAAATGGGGAGCTTGAGTGATATGACACTAAAAATAATAGCACAGGGAATGATAAGTAAAGCAACTAGTGCTTGTAATTTATTTTAAATTATTATTTAATTTGAACCTTTCAATTTAGTGACCGTAAAGTACTTTTGTGAAAAAAAATACAGAAGGTAACATAAATTTGACTTAAGATGTAGTTGCGAGATATTTCAGTCTCTCGTCGCTGTAGTTGGCTACTTTCAATTGATTAGAAGGGTTTTTTACAGATGTACCACTGCGTCATTCGTACGAAATGTGGGCGGCCCAACCTTTACCAAACCACCCCCCACCTCTTGCACTCTGATCCTCGATATCTGCTAACTCAGCTCGCGATCCTATCAGCGGCGTCAATTGCCCGTGCCAAATGCCACTTCCTCACCCCTCCCACCCCTCCTCTCTCCTCAAGGAAACAATCTTATCTTCGGGAGGAAAAAGCGGCGTGATTGAAAGCTTCCGCTGATGTCATGAAACAGATAATCTCGGGAACAATGTGTATGACGGTGTACACTTGAGGGGATGAATGAGGCTTGTGTCGCTTTAATCGACTGTGAAACTCAGAAGATGGTGAGTTTTCTGAAAATTTGTCCTTGAACCAAAGGTCAAATTATCTAGTTGTCTACGTATGTACGTGCTTGTGTTTACACAGTTTTTAGCTTCACATTTGTAGAAACTTTGTTATTATTAGGTAGGAATACATACATTTTAATAAATTTAATAAATTATATGATACACACAGATAATACAAATATGTACTAAAGCCTATTGCATGTATAAGATATTTGACTATGAACGAATTAAAAAGATTTGAATGAGTTTCAAAAATAGGTATTTTATTTATAAAAAGCTCGTAATAGTGTTAAGTATTTACAATATCTTTAACTGCTCAAACGTCTTTCAAGGCAAGAAACTTCCCGTCGCAAGTCGCAACGGATGCAGGTTCGATTACCGCGTCGGCTAACCGATTATCTTTTCAAGCATTAATTGCTCAAACAAAGCTCCTAATGGGCGCATAAAGTCGAAATTATACGCTCCGTTACACGCCGGCCGTTGGATGGACGGAATAAGGAATGTATTAGTCCGGGGCTGTTGACCCCGGTACAAAATTTATAGGAATTTAGTCGGATGATGATGATGATGATTGCCGGATACTGATTTAGAATTACTAGTGATCTTGGTTGTTATTACCATTTGGGGTTGTAACAGCATAGCAGTATACTGTTATTTCCTGGGCTCGAAATTTTTCATTTTTTTTTTATTAGTGAATCGGGTTTGCTTAGGTATGGTAAGCAAAAGGTTTGACCTAAGATAGAGCGTGATTACCCGATAAGAACCGATTCACTCTCGCTTCGAAGATCGTTGGATTATAGTGCACCACAACTTTGCATTACATACAATAAAACTACTACCAAAACTTACTATGATTTGTCACTTTGTTGTGGTGTAAAAGTTAAACAAATAGGTACACAAAAACACACTTTCATTACAAAAGGGAAATATGTTTAGTAATGGTATGATATGGCTTTACATACTTACAAATGTTTCCGTACAGCGGTAGTTTTCTAATGTCAAGTTTATTTCAATTTAATACATTATATAACGGTATGAGTACATTAAAAGTGCGATTTAGATATTGTCATTTTTACACGTGTGAAAGTAAAATAACGTATGTTCCGATCCACAGTTTATACAAATTAATTTACATACTAACCTTAAATCTTAACCCCCTATAAAAATCCTGAGTACGCCCCAACCTTCTGTGGTTCATTGCGTATCCAGAAGTGTAATATGGTATCCGTACGAAGGAGGGTTTAACAACTGGAACGGACCTGAGAAGATGCCAAGTTTTGAATGACATTTGGTAGTGCTGTTAAATTATATTTATAGTCACATAGTAAGACAGGTAATTTCTTGAAGTTTTAAGATATTTCGCCTTTTTTTTAATTCGTCTATAAATTAGCTAATAAAACGGAATCTAAAATTTTTATGAAGCTAAGAAATAAGTAAATTACTTTCCTTGTGATATAAGATTTATTGTTTATCCCAATAAGGTTTGTCAAAAGCTCTTATTACCTATGTGTAAAAAACCGTACCTTGTACTTAGAAACGTTTGATTGTGAAAACTATACTATACTTCTCTTACAAAAAACATAGTAAAGTATATGATATTCTTCCAAGTTTTCAGAAGAAGAAAGCCTTCCAATATTCCTCGCAACCTCCTGGGGGAGCATAAAGCGGTGCGGGCGGCGCGGTCGCGTCGTGGCCTCATCTCTCGACTGATGCCAATCGACTTGCTACAATGGAACCAAGGAGCAAGGAATAAAAACAAACATTTGTTAAAAAAACAGCAGAGTATCATTTTCCAAGCTTTTCAGTCTAACAAAGCCCGCACGGTTGCCTGGAAGAGCTCTCTTTCAGTGATAAGGCCGCCATTTGTGGCATTAGATTTAAATTTGTCTCTTTTTCGTATAATGATTTATTTTTTATGTGAGTGTCCAATAAAGAATTAATCAATCAATCCATCAAAGCCTTACAAAGTTCCATTCGACGCAACCTCATGCGTCGTCTGTTCGTCGCCGTTGTCCCATTCGACGAAACGTCTTCAGTTTTTGGGTAGGCATGACAACTAGTGTTTTTTATAAACAATAATGAAAGTTAGTAATTTATTTGTTTAACCGATTGTATTGTATTTCATTAAACGATTTAAAACGCCCTTTAAAACGCCAATGCCATGACTTGTATTTGGAACAGTCAAGTTCGTGTAAAAAATCTATTAAAATATAAAAAGCTCAAAGCTGACTGACTGACATAGTGATCTAAAAACGTACAGCCCAAACCACTGGACGGATTGGGTTAAAATTTGGCATGCAGGTAGATGATATGACGTAAGCATCCGCTATGAAAGGATTTTAGAAATACCACTTTAAAGGAGTGCTTGCATAATGCAAGCGAAGCCGCGAGCACCCACTAGTAATTCTATAAAACTACTGGTAACTGATATTGTGTAGGTAATATTTACTTCAACTGAAGTAATGCTTCAATAAAAGTGTGTTTGATATTCCTCGACTACCTCCTCGAGTTATCACCGTAGATAACACAACTTTGTCACACTCGCTGCCTTTTCAATACTCTGAAGGTTTCATGATCCAAGCCTATAAGTTTGAGGGGATCGGGGATGGTTTGAGGGCTCCATTTGCTTTTTACATTCGTGTAGGATTTTATGTTTACTTTGGAAAAAATGATGGCTAAAATGACAAAACGATGGCTTAGTATTAAATGAAATGGTTAGATAGTAAAATTAGATTTTCTGATATTTTTTATTTAATCCAATACGTACCGTCTATTTATCACTTTTCAACGTGAGTAATGCTGGTATCGAATGCAGCTTAATGTTACATATCAATGCATAACAATGTAATAGCAAGCAGTTTGCTAGTTTATAGAAGAAAATACAACTTTTTTCAATGAATGTGTATATAACTTAGTTACAAATTCCTCACATCTAATCCAATTGATCCTGCCCAAAACAAAGCGCGCAAAAATGAACACATATATGTATTTCGTTAACTCCGGTTAGGAAGGACCGAGCTCACAGATCCATGTGAACTGAATGAAAAACGCCAACAGAATTTTCCTGTGGTCAGCGGGAAAGCAAAAACGAGGAAATAGTGCAAAAATGGAGGGTAGAAAATAGAAAAATGTAGCAATCCGTGCATTCGGCGCGACTTTATGGGACCGGTAACGAAGGCACGCGGATTGGAGCCGCCATAGAGACATGATTGACGGGCGAACTTGCGGGGAACTATAGATTTGCATCAAAAGGGTAAATCTAATCCTTTTATTTCATTCATATTTGCGAGGCGATTTGAGAACTCTCGACACCAGAGTTGGCCACTCTCATACAAAGAAGAAGATAGAATAATTAGTTACGTTTAATTTCACTTCCCCTTATAAGGTGTCCATGGTTATAATATGTAGGTCCAGAGTTAAATCAAGCAAGCTAGCCCAGAAAAAAAAACCTGGAAGACGCAGACGTACTGATTCTCAGAGAGAAAGCTGAGGTCTGAATTAAGTTTCACTTCTTTTTTCGATGTAGAACACTTTACAATTTATTTCTCTAGTTTTATGATACCTCTGCCTACGTACTCGTACCTTTATAAGAGTCATCTCAAATAGCGATTTTGGATTTTGCACGTAAGTTGTGTAAAAAAAAATTAAAACCTTACACAATCGAACTAATCCAGATGTTCCAACACATATTATATCAAATTCTTTTCATCCATCCCATACCAAACACTTACAATCAAAATCAAACCCAGGAAACGTCAGTCCTCAGTCCAGTCACAAAAATTGCATATTGCATAATAACGTAATGATGTAATGAAGCATGAATCCCTTGCAAACAGTATTTCGGTTGCGATTGTTACGCGTCAGTAAAGTTAGCCGTGAGTTGTATTCTGTGCCGTGAGTTGCATGGGTGGTACTACTATGGGTGGTATGGTGATACCATTGACCGACTCGACGATGTGATGATTTGAATGAATAAACGGTAAGATCTGATACTCTAGCTTAACTTAAATAACTCAAATTTAGTATGTAACTGACACTTAAAATTGTAGATTTAGAAATCTTCTTTCGTTATAACTTGCTTTTTACCTTCAGTGATATTTTATTTTTCTGAACCTGAAACAATATTAATTATGAGGGCTAAGCATGATTTGCATCGACAATGTCTAACAAATACTGTCTTCAAGTTTGATATTGAGCCGAGCCTCAAACGGTCGGTGTAATTGTGATGATAGTCGCCATTGATGACATCACCAGGCTCTTTTCCTATTCCATTATCTTTTGAAGCACAACTAAATAACTCAATAATTTTGTAAATTGATTACGAATATTAAGGACATAATACTTATTGCCAAGCGAGTGTGGCTCAGCGGTTGCGTTGTCTGCTTTTCACCCTGACGCACCCTGGTTCGAATCCGGCCCTACACCAATGACTTGTATGTTCAAGTTATGTGTGGATTTGCACTCGCTTAACGGTGCAGGAAAACATCGCGAGGAAACCGACATGTTTGAGGACCACAATATCCGAGGACATGTGTCTTCCGTGGAAGGACCTGGGCGCCCACCACTTTGTATCTGCCCAATAGAACTCCCCTAACGAATTGATTCCGCGGGGGAATCACGACCCTAAGTCATGAGGAAATACTACTCTAGAGAGAGAATAGTTATTGTCAAGTCCGCGCACATTATTCGTCCTTTCCCGGTGTCGGCTCGGGCCGCCGTCGGTATAGATATGCTGCAATCTGTCAATGTGACGAAGGTCACGAGCGCGCGTGCCGGAACACACTCGTTTAGCTTTTTGTACACTTTTGTTTCTCCGTTTGTGTAAATATGGGGTATCCGACAAGGGCGGAAATGGATCATTAATGCCTCTTACTTTTTGTAAACGATGAACTTTAACTTTTATTAGCGTTCGGACAAGATTACCTTTTATTAAACCGTGAATGTAAAAAACGAAAACTTACCAATGTGCTCACATTTAATTTTAATGGGCGTTCGTAACTGCGCATGGAAAAGAATTTACAACTTAACGGATTAAATTCGCCACAAAATATTGTAAATGCACATGTTTCAATCGGAAAAGGCTGTTTGTAATAAAATATTCTCAAATTTGATAACGCTACTGACCATTTTTTGGGCGTCATTGTTGCGTAAATACACGGATCAGTTTACTACTTGACATTTGAATGCGATCGCTCGCTTGTCGGATTGCAGATCTCGAGCAGCTGTTTATTCGGAGCATTCACAAAAATTATCGCAACAAAATCTAAATCCATACACCATAACTAATTACATCCACCGTGTAATGCGTCGGAGAGGGTATTGTTCAACTCGGTCTTTTGTTGGAGCCCGAATTACTAACCTAGTTTTGGGGATATTTCACCAAAAAACGTCCGTGGAGATATCACGCTTTTTGGTTCCGAATGCGAGTTATATTTTCTTTTGTCGGGCCGATGTATTTAGGAATATTTAGTTGTGTAGTTGTTGCGGAGTTTGTGCCGGCGAGCGGCGGCCGTATTACAAAAGTTGGATGGTTGGATCGTTCGATGGGTATCGATTTAGCTCGGTTGCGTTCGTTTTCTGCTCGTCTTTTTTGTGATATTGGGACGTATGTAGGTTTTCGGGTTTGCGGTGTGTCCGCGCGCTGCTAGGTGGGCTATGGAGCGGGGAGGTTGTTATTTTACAGTTTTGCTGTTGCTGCTGTTGGAATTTCCCGGCGTGATTTCTGATGTTGCAGAATAAAACCTAAAAATTTTCTCAGGAGAATCTATTATCCAGTTGACACACAGTCATCAACATCAGAAACCAATAGCTTTATGCAAAATTTACTTAATACGGTTGTTGATCATAGTACGACAGTCGTTATACCTGTTTAGAGGCCCCTATGGCGGATAGTCAGAAGCGCCAGGATGGTTTGAATTCTCCTGACACTAGAGTTGGACGCTTTCATACTGATTAACCTTACTTACTTATATTTACGTGCATCGAGGTCACATATTTACCCTAATTGTTTCGACCTACGATCTCAGCCCACCCATTATACGCTATAAATCGCCGTATAATTAGTAGGCAGCACCTCAGCACACAGGCGCCCGTGTTTGCCTTCAGCGGCCGCTGGCGAGTGATTCTGATTAAGGGCCTAGCGCTTGTGGCCTATATATTGTACACGTGTCTAACATAGCCTAGTGCTTATAGGGGTAGACACGTTGTCTCAAGATTGTTACATCAAAATTGCGGTTTAAGTTAGTAACATCTTTCCTGACTTAAGTACGGACGTATAACATACTCTTATAATCAATTTTCGTCTCAGAATTATCATCACACTTCTTAATATTTAGAGAATAACTAACAAAATTCTCGTGGAATAGCTAAGTAGTAAGTGATCCGTGGCGAGTTTTGGGAAATCTTTATATGGTCAGTAATTAATATCTTTAAAAATATAAGAACTTGTCGTGTGTGATATACAGTAATATAACAAATGGTGCCATAGCAGTCACTTTATTAGCTAAAATGATAATAACATTAAATAAATGTTGATAAGCTGTTTTAAATACATTAACGAAGTTTTTTAATAGTTTTTGTTATGCGAATTGAATCATAGGTAAGATAAGTTAGTATAATAAATCCGATTTAAGTAATACCGTTTGTTATTTTAGTTCGCCGAATGGTGGGGCACAACTGCCTGGTAAACCCTAATGTTTATAAATATTAATAAAGAAAATTTTCCATAATTAGTTACGCTTCACTAATACGACGTACCTACTAAATACTAGATAGATGTAGGTACGAGTACATATAGCAAAGCGCAAGCTTTATACAAACACAGCTAATGAAGGCTCACGCAGGGCCCGATAATTCAGTTACTCTCGTGGCTTACGGCTCTCCGTGCAGTTTTTATTCGGCTTTAATCAAATTATTCCGTCACCAACCAGCCAGTGGTAATTGCCGTTGTTTGCTATCGGACCGAATATGCTGGTATTAAATATCGAGTACCACTATCTTGCCAATTTTCTCGATAAAATTAAGTTTTTAGTGTTTCGGGTACTCGAAATACGTAAATTTATTTCAGGTATAAATTGATAATATCATAATAACAATTTAAAAACTTACGTGAAATCAAATGATGGTTTGGTCTCCCTGCGGTGTAACTAAAATTGAAACTCATATGAAAGTACATTTTATAAGATGTTGTAATTCTATTTACGTTGTAGTTCATTCTTTCCGCAAGCAAAATGTTCACGGTTATAATTTTATATGATCAGTTAAATTGGATGTCTGTTTATGAGTGCTTAACGTATGTTTCCGTTTCCTAAACGAAGCATACATCACTTTACAGTGAGTTTTTATAGAGATTTTAATTCGCCTTATATATTTCTGTTGTTACATAGCAACTTATACATGTAGTATTTTTTGTTATTGAGCGCAATAAAATTTCCTGAATTGGTATCTAAATTGTAATGGAATTCAGCAAAATAATGCAATTACATAATTATGTTTCATTATGTTTCATCATTCAAAACGTTCACCAAATTCCAAAAAATACCATTTTTATAACGAAGGCATTAAAACCAAAGCACTTATGGATATAAACATTCAAAATAACTTACTTCCGTTGAATTTGTCTGTTATATCATCATCATAATCAGCCTAATGAGACCCACTGCAGGGTATAAGCCTCCTCCCTCTTACGCCAATACTCCCACTGTTATATAAAACCTGCTATTTATATACTACCAGTATACAAAGCTACATTTCCCCACTAGTTCATGCAGCTCCATTACATAAGCATGAGTGGTGTATAAACAGTTTCTCACTGACTACGGCCCTGTCGCTGTAATTCACTGACAAACGCATATAAAAACGCTACATATGGACAGAGCCGTACTTAGAGACGATATATGAAAAAAAAAAAATTACTTTATCTTTGTCAAAGCTTTGTGAAAATTAGAACCCGCCGCAGTCTTATTCGAAACAAATTCAAAATGATTCCTTTATTTCCTGGCGTCGGCCACGATTCGTACAAGGTTCATTTAATATTTTTGTTGATTTTAAACATTTTTTTTCTTTTGCCAGTTTGCAGCACCTAAGCTGTAATGTTCAAAGTCAATATATTGAGAAATTATTGAAAATCGAATTGATTAGATTTTACCTGAAGGGTTTATTTTTTAGACGCGACTTAAGGAATAAAATATGTCAGTACGAAATTCGCTGAGTCGGCTTGGAATAAATAAGTTATTGTAAAAATGTTTATGAATAGCGTAGAAAAAAATGCACATGCACTAGTAAAATTTCATTAGCATTCTTGTGTATGTTGAATACAAGTTAAAGTTTTCATTTATTTTGTTGTAGTTAGAAGAAGTATACGTTTAGTTTTAATTCCCTTTTTTTTTAAATCCAAGATATACTAAGCATTTCTAGTCTATCTCTTAAGTTGTTTCAATTCAAATAAAGTAAATTTCTCTTATTAAAAATATTATTCATTATCTGACTCCAAGGTTTTCCCTGTCCCTCTCGTGGGGTAATTATGCAGCTCTACTTTTTAGCGCTTCCAGTACCGAATAAAATATAAAACGGGCCACAACTAATGATTTCACGCTGTACACTGTTGCCAGACTTATTTACATTTTATGTATTTGCTTATGTAACAGCAGGTCAATGGTTTATACTATTTACTAGTAAAATAAGCTAGTGGCTGTTTTTAGTACGGTAATTGATACATCATAACAGAGGCTTTTAAGCGGTTTATAAACTTTAGAAAATGGAATTCAAACGATTAAACTAACTGTGTCACAGCTTAAACCAAGTCTTAAGAATAAGATTAAATTTTTTATCTACCCAGTGTTATATATTTTAACAGTACATACTTGTCATTATATTCTAGGTATGTACACAAATAATTGATTGTATTTAAGGTGGCAACAGTTTGTTTAACAATGCAATGATAACAAAGATTGTCCACATAGAATAATAGTTGAAATGGTTTCCATTTGAAATATGTACCTATTTCATAGATAAATTAATTATTAAAAATAACTACTGTGTGCATTTTAACCTTGGTCCTAAAGTATATATTCAAGAATTATTATTGTAGGTTAGCCACTTTATTTATCTCCATACACAAATTAAACATTATTTTTTTGATTTGAAAAATTTTGTAATTCTTTTCTATTGGTTTTTTTTATGACATAAATAAAATAATAATAAAAATAAATATTCCGGGACATTGCACACAGCGCCATCTAGCCCCACACTAAGCAAACGCTTGTGTCGTGGGTACTAGATAACGGATACTTATATACTTTTCTTTTGTAAATACATACTTATTATACATACAAACGACCAGACTCAACACAAGTAATTATATATTTTTTTTAAAGTACATAAATACTTGTGTCATGCGGGAATCGAACCCGCGACCTCTAGATTAGAAGGCAGAGCTACTACCAACTAAGCTAACAGGCCAGTCAAATAATTACGCAACAACGCAAGTCGATACTAATGTATAATGTTTTCGTTAATTTACGTGATTAGTATACTGATTGTAAGTAGTTATACATTTGATGTTACTTTCTACGATTTGAACCAAGCTGAACAATTATTTGAAGATTTTTTGATAAAACATGGTAAGACTTACCCTCACCCATGGGTGAAAAATATGAGACTACAAATTTTTACAGAAAATTTGATAGAAATCTATAAACTGAATGCCAGAAGCCACAGTGCTGTATTTGCAGTCAATCGTTATGCAGATCTAACTAAAGAAGAACTCAAAGACCATTTATGCGTTAAACCATCGGGGGACATGGATCTTAATTGTAACATTATAATAGTAGTTTATGCAACTGTCATATAATGAAGGGTATTAAAACACGAGTGTGAGTGTATGAAACGAGCGCAGCGAGTTTCATAATAGTAACGAGTGTTTTAATACCCGTGTTATATGCAGTTGCATAAACTACTATTATAATGTTACAATTAAGATCCATGTCACCCGATGGTTTGACGCAGCTCGAGTTTTCTGTCCAAGAAATCTTGGACTGTTCAACAAGTAACGACGGTTGTAATGGAGGGTATATAACAAACGCTATAAACGATTTGAATAATTTTGGCGGAGTCCAATTAAACTCAGCCTACCCTTACATCGGCAAAGAAAAAACATGTCAATTTGATTCTTCTAAAGCGGTAGTTCAGATTCAGGGGTGTACCATATATAATCAGACGAATGAAGATATGTTGAAGGAGGTGGTCGCGAAAAGAGGTCCAGTTTCTATTGTTATAAACATTAACGGTTTGGGAAATTATCATGGAGGTATATTGATTCGCTCGAGGTGAAAATACTTGCGATTTCTTAAGTCAGTACATCACATCTGCTGATATATTGTAGAAATTTGTTGATGTGGCTTGGATACTAACAGCGGATTAAATAAATAATAAATAAATAAGATTTATTTTTCTGAAAAAAAAACTGTTGTTAATTTTCTTTGTACACATAAATTTTATATTATTCACCTATTCATAAATTATGAATCCTTAACATTTGTGGACGCAGTAATATATGCAGTACAATGATAACTAACATACTTTAGGTCAACTTTATTATTTGTTGCACTTACATTCAGTACAAGCTTAACAGCTTAACTTTTGTTTCTAAATAAAACTTTAACCTTTTTTAACCGCCATCTGTGCAGAGCGCGATGAACTCGCAAGCTTTTTGTAAAGCTCGTGAAACTTCGACGTTTTACCGTCACAACAAGGATGGCGCTACTCGTCCAAAAGCTTGAATAAGTATGTATAAAATTTATTTATTTGTGTGTATGGTTAAAAATACATTCTAGTAAATTGGCATAACATACTTTAAGTTTTTTCGTAAATATTTGAAGAAACAGAAGAAAGTATGGTTTGTTATCATACATTATACATTTTCTCTTACTGACTAGCTAAGTCAGTCATATTTTTTTTCATTTATTTTATTCTTTACTAGAGCTGCCAAAATAAGTTCCTGAAATGAAGCACATCTTAAAAAATAAAATAAAATAGGTACTTACGTTTTATTTACGAGAAATGATTTCTTTTTCGATATTCACGAATTTCACGACAATCCAGTCTCAATCCGGTAAAAACACAAAAAAAAATCAAAACAAAAGAATGTAAGAATTGATCTGAAATGAATTTAAATGATTAATAATTTTATACATGTACCCTGGTATATTATATTATCTATGCATGTGACTTTCTCTGTGTCTCTGTTTGTCTGTTTATTTAGACGCTCATCACGCAGAAACGGCTGAACGGATCTTCATGATTTTTTATATGTAGGTAGTATGACGTCCCGGAAGTGTCATACATAGGCTTTTTTACTCAAAATAATGCGAGCGAAGCCGCGGGCTCTAGTAGTGTTAAGGCTGAAGAGGGTCAAAAATCTAACATAGAAACAAACATAGAAGATATTATAAAAATAAAGTTTGGTTATATTTTAAATCGATAATAAAACACGTTTCAGCAGTTTTTATATTATTTGTCTGTTTATCTGTGTCTCTGTTTGTGTGTTTATTTAAACGCTCATCACGTAAAAACGGCTGAATGGATCAACATGATTTTTGGTATGTAGGTAGTATGAGATCTTAGAATTGTCATAGGCTACCTTTTTCCTGAAATAATGCGAGAGAAGCCGGGTCTACTAGTAATCTACTATACAACGCGGAAAAGCCGCCAGCATTTTGGGAACCTTTCCTTCTACTACAGGCATTTTAGATTATGAGTTTTAAAAGTATTTACAAAAAGTATTTTTAGTAAGAAGAATCAAAATAAAATCAAAATTACTAGTAGGTAATCTACATATATTTGTATACAAAAAATATCGTAGCCAGATATAATCCTGATATATCGGCAGCTATATTTACCCACGTGTCCAGACGAGGTGGCGGAAGTATAAATCCACCGCACACAAAAACTGGGGAAGCCTCGTAGGTGGCCAGTACTTCCTTATGTTCAGGTCTTTATTTATACCGGGATACTGGCACCTGGAGAACTATGTAGTTTGAAGTTGTAAGTTTTGTTGTAAGTTTATTGTTTTTCAGGTAATCTTCTAGTAAAAATCACTTGTACATTAAATTTATCTAAAATGAAAATATGGTTTATATATTTTAGTGATAATTTAATTATTAATTTTCCATTGGCCATGAGAATAATTGTGTGAAAAGGTTGTATGTTGGTTGTGGTAACCCTGCATACTAAACATATTTGCAACTTAATCTTTCCGTATGGTGTATATTGTATTTTTATAAATAAATAATAATTAAAATCAGCTATTTATATACACAAAGATAACTTAAAATGGTTGCAGCTATCTACTGTCCTAATAAGATTTGAATTGATAAACTTATGAGACTAATCATAAGTAACTAAAAAAATATATCCCAACAGTTAACCATCTTTTGAGATAAGACTTTCGCATCTTCAATAGAAGTGTATACCACACTGGTACCTATTAGAACTATGTCCGTATCTGTGGCGTGGTGTCAGTTTCGCTTCCTGAAATATGAGCCGTCGACGTGTGCCACGGGGTTATTTTAACAAGTTTTTCTAACTCGGAGATTAACACGGTTTGTTAGTTTGATGTGGTAGGTGAGAGCTGTCGGGGTTTATTGGCTTTTGGAAGGTTTTTTATGCTATTGCAATATGAAGTACATATTTTAATACTTATACACCTCTTATCTCTGATCCAATACTGGTTACAAAATTGTAAAGCAAATAACTGAAAAAAGGTAAGTACGCTATTTTTTCAGCCGTTACGTATTTATTGTTCAACTTCTTGAAGAACACTGAACACATATGTAAATAATCGATTGTAAAAAAGGTTTTTCTAGACAAATGTATGAATATCCCTTCACTTCATTTGACCCATCGACACTTCCTTTTTTGTAGTAGAAAGAAGCGTAAACTAATGTTGTCCAGATAAACAAATAATGTAATATATACACAGAACCTATACTGGCAAACACAAAAATGTTAATATATCTGTGTATTATGTACCTGTATAGAAACGCAGTAATTTGTCGTGAAATCACGCGGTGTTCTATCCCCGTTCCCGGCCGACAGGATCATTTCATATTTCCCAGCCCCATCTCTCACCCGCCAAATAATTCACCCGTCCCGGTCAAAAACCCGGTCAAAAGTAATGACCGGTGAACGCGAAATTACACGTGTTACAATGATGATGTTGTTTACCCGGACCAATCTCCCCGGTGTTTGAAGAGCAGTTAGGTTTTGACCGTAATCGTTTTATTTAACGACCCACCCGGGTTTTGTTGTTTTAGCCGGATGTGATTGTACGCGGTCGGTTTAAGTTTTTATGAAAAGCTATTAGGGCAAATTACCTTTGTGTGAACAGACTAGCTTTGTTTGCAGTTAGCGTTAGCTACCTACCTAGCTTGCTGTTTAATAGAACTTTGTAGATAGTTGCAACTTGCTAAAGTTTTAGTGGTTTAGTTTGAGCACTAAAATTGTACAAAATTAAGTAGTTACTAGAACATTGTTTCATACTTTAAAATTGTTTCATCTAATTACCTAGTAGGTACTTAATTATACTTTTACTGTAGTTAAAAAATAGCTAAGGTTCCATTACCACCTGGAACTACAAGTAAGAAAAAGAATTATCTAGAACGCAAGCCGCCAAAAAAAATTTTTTCCTCTATGACCACATCCGGACTTTGATTTATTGACCACATGCATGTCTGTTAACGCAATATCTTGTCACGGATCACTTTGTTTGTTTTACTACACGTGTGGACGCAAAAACTATAAACCAAGCAAAAATAAAGTGTTTTCACAAGCTAAAGTATGGTTTTTATATCTATTTGGTGCCACGCCGTCTGCCACGGTGGCAGGTTTTTTGCAAGGGTCAGAGATGTGGGATTCATTGCTTGGGTAGCTTTTGGTAAGATGAGTATAGTTTTGTTATGTTTATACATTACAAGTTGATGTTTATTTTGTTGATTTAGAAGATAAGTTATTTTCTTGATCATGATAATGTTTTGTATGTTCTGTTTTTTTACTTCAATACGCGACAATAGATCCCTATATGTATTTGATAGATTTTTATCTATTTACTAAGAAATCAAAATCAAGGTCTTCAAATCTAGAGTAAAAAGGTTTCTTCTAGGCAAACGTGCTACATCTAAGACTATAGTGGTGCTTAACATCAGGCAGGCTATAGTCAAACAAAAGTCTATTTCGTGTTACAAAAAAAAAGGAAAAACTAATAAATACACTCAAAGCCTCAGTCATATTTAAAAAAAAAGAAAATAAAACAATACGAGTAATATTCATCTAGGTATTTAATGAAACGCTTATAAGAATAGGTTTACAATGTTGACTACATGAAATCTTGCGATTCAATATTTGTAGATAGCAACATATCACCTCGCTTATACCCGTCGCGTCGGTTCTAAAATGATACATCAAACTTACACATACCTATATCACAAAATCTGATATCTCAGATCCGACCCTCGGGCCTTCAAGAACGGTTTAATTAACTTAATAAATACACACTCCATTTCATTAAGGGCATACGTCAAATGTTATGAGCGTCGGTAAACAATGACTACATCTATGTCGCTATGGGATGAGGACCTTATCTTTATCATATCGGTTTTATGATGGAAAAGGGGGTTTTCTAAGGCACTCGTTAAGGCCGCCCTAAGGACCTCTGACATAGCTTAACGACTGCCGTACTATGACCAACAGCCGGGACCTCCTACACGTTACTTATTATGGCCGTGATTGACTTATGTAAAAAAAACCCACTACTTTTATTCATGATCGACTTGTATTCTTTGGTAAGTTTTGGTAAAGAACAATTTGGTGGTTCTCAATTTCCATGAATATATACACCTATGTTATTAATGTATGTAAAAACCAAAAGTTCCCTTTCATTAGGCATGATATTCATGAGAAAACTAACGGATGGAGTTCAAAGCGACTTTCTTGATTATCACCATATGTACCTACCTATAGTACATATAGCAGCCATACTTATAAAATAAGAATAAGAAAAAAATACATTTATTGGGACACGAAACAACAAGAGATACAGAACACAATACAATATAAAGATATATAAGTACACGTTTCATGTCACAATCCGGTCCCAACTCAGCATGTGCTGGATGCAAGCATCCAGCGCTGGTCTTCCGTTGGAACCTTACTTATAACATTGTTTATTTTAAAATGTTTAACTGCCTAACATAATGCCTAATGCGATCAATACATTATATATGTACCTACTCGGAGATAAATCTTCCAAACAAGGCTATTAACTCACACACGTAGAGCCTTAATTTTAATAATTCCGAACAATAATGAGACATTATTAGCGAAGCAGCTCATATTTAACTTCTGTATTCTTCAAATGTGAGACACGTTCGCTTTGCTCCTTATATACTTTACCCCTTTTTCTGTCTTATTTACAACTAGCGCTCGTGATAATATCTGTCTTAATCTAAAATAATGAGTATTTTATGTGTTAGTCCAGAGTATTCGATGAAAAATATGAAGATCGGTAAAATAGCTAAGTAAATAAGTCTTTGGCAAATTATAATGTAGTGCTAGAATTCAATGAATCGCGAAGAAGTATTGTGAACTTATCCACGAAACCCGTATTTGTCGGGACGAAGGGATATCGTGGTAGGTTTTAGTCTGTAGTGGAGTCTCGTTAGCTTCAAGTTTAACATACTCCACTACCCGTAGTCGTATAAATACATATGATTATAACATTATTTTGTTGTGAAATGAAATGAAATCGAACCAAAAAGAATGAACCCGAGTTCTAAAGAATCGACTCTGTCTAATGACGCGAGGGGAAAACAATTCATTATGTACCGTGTGTGTGTGTGTGTGTGTGTGTGTTGTGTTGTGTGTGAATACCTTTATTAAATGTTGGAAGTAAGCTGCCGATATTTGTCTTCGAAACCAGGAAGGCAGTTAATTTTCTTCAAACAAACAAATTGTGTGTGCTTGGTATTTTTGAAGCTTAAAGAAGTTGTAATTAACAATAGCGTTTACTTTAAATACCTTCTGTATGTTGCTGTTTGATAGTAACTTCTTTTCTTCTACTTATTGATTGCCAACTCTAGTGTCGAGAGTTCATCAAGCCACCCTTAGGGCCTCTGACATGGCTTAGCGACTAAGTTAAGTTACTTAAGTAACTTCTAAAAGTGTTAAAAATGCGGTATATATAATACGGTTTTTATAAATATAATTAAGTAGTATTACTAAATAGCATTGATCTGTATTAATTTTGTGTTTAATGCACAGATGGTGATATAAGACTTATCTGAGGATGTGTATGACTACTAACCATCTTTTGTTCACCATTTTTGAAAATAAATGGCCGAACTGTCTAGTCGAAACTTCTGTATAACCAACAAACGATATTAACCAAAACAACAACTCTCTTACCATCCAAATTTCAGCAGCTACATCGGTTGTTCCTGCCATAGATCACTCCTTGTCAGCCTCCTGCCTCGGTAATGAAGATGGCTCCTACAAACTATAATACGCCATCTAAATGCAGCGCCGACAGCCATAAACAATTGAAATAATTATCAGGATAAGCCTACGGGATCAACTGGGAAAGCCCTCGAGATTTTAACCCTTCTAAAGGACTCGACAACGTCTTATGCAAATTCACAAACTTGGCAACTCTAAACAACCATCCATAACCACTTTTATCCATTAATCTGTAATAACCTCTATTGTTAACATTATAAAGCTGTAATTAGAAAGTTGAGGGAGTTAGATAAGATGTTGTGAAGGAAAGTGAAGGAAATAGATGCTCAATTGGCTCTCTGTATGATAATATGGCAACTTATGTTTTGTTTAGCCTCTTAGGTAGTGAATGCTTGATGTTCTACTATTGACGAGTAAGTAAAGAATAACGCATTTATTCTGCTCTTTTAAATCGATATCAATATCATGTTTTTACTCACAAAATACTTATGCTAGTTTGCACATTATTTAAGTCAGTACATGGTTTACCAGTAATATTTGTAGGAATAAGTATAAATGTCACGAATCTCGCCAAAACAAATACACGTTCTTTTATTACTAAAATGTATTTTTATTGTTTATTCATATTGTAACTATATTCTGACATAATCATAAAAACAATATAAATATATCAAACCGCTGTCTTGAAATTTAAACATCTTCATTTAATATAAGGAAGTAATTCCGTTTGTATATTTTTATGTGTAAGTTCCTCTAATAAAACGAATGGATCCGTTTCAAGTTTATAGCAACTTAACATTTGTTTATTTAATAAACAATCTATGGAGGTGCAGTGATTCTCAGGGCAGTTAAATGTGGTTAAATAAATACTATACGAGAGGTGTAAACATAGCTTTAATCAGAGTAAGTTCACCCTCATACGTAGCTATCGGAGTCAAAGTGATTTTTAACACAGGCAGACAAATCAAATGAGAAAAAAAACTATAGATCAGAAATTCTGTTCTTATACCTAATAAAATATTTTATTAATCTTTGTAAGATTATTCGCTTTTTTTAATTGAAATTACTGAATTTGTTTTCTACAATGTCAGCACAACAGTATACACTACACTAATACATATTTATTTACTAGTGTTATAACTTACGGTTTATGATAAAACTATAAATTAGATTAGATTGGTTGCCTGGAAGAGATCGCTCTTAGCGATAAGGCCGCCAATTAAAACGCAAATTTTAATTTCTATGTTTTTTTGTATTGTTTTTTATGTATGTGGTGTTTTAATAAAGAATTTATCTATCTATCTATAAATACTACAAATTTTGTTCGTTTAGGTAAACGGACGCACAATATTTATGTTTCGCCTCAAATTTAGCAACATCTTATTTTGTAAAAAAAATTAAAATCTCATATTATTCACACAAAAATCTAAACCACTCCTATAAAATCGCATCTCAATATGTACACTCACCTCCAACCTAGTTTCGGGCGGAAGTGGTTCCACATCAAAAAGAGATCTGTTCCGTCTTCATGTTATGGACCAATGAATGCTGCGAGGGGAGACGACGGTACTGGCGAGTAGAAAATATGAATAATTTTATTGAATTTTAAGGAAAAAAGCAACAAATTTATAAAAAATCTGTAAATTATCAAAGAAACCTTTTCGCTTTTCTAATATATAGAATGCATTTTGTTACCAGTTTTCCTAAGCGTACACGTTACACGTGGTAAGAGTACGTAATATATTATACTACATGAATACTATATTTTTTAATCGACAATTTTTCTTGTGAAATTTTGACTTGTTTCTTTTTAAAAATTATGAAAATTCAATTGGTTAAAATAGGCTAACTTGAATCGTGTAAGAGCTTGCAAGTAAAGTAGGTATTATTTTAAAATATTGGACTAAACAGTCAAAGACACTTTACATAGTAAAAGTTGCTTAGTGTTTTTAAAAAAACTTAATGTAAAACGGCTGCTTTAGTACTCAACTGTACCCAGAAAGTTACGAAATAATTTCCCGACAAATCAAAGGGCCTTGTGCTTGGGTGGCCACCGATAACAATTGTTGTTTGGACCTCAGAGAATTCTATCCACGACCCTGGTTTAAGGAAGGCTTTTGATTTTGAGACCAAGCTACAATGAATAATTTAGTACTCACTCAATTTACTTACTCTGATGTCAGAGTTTTCAAACCGCCCTAACGACCTCTGACGTGGCTAACCAACCGGATGCCACACGTTAAAAATTTATATTTATAAATTTCAGCAGCTTTTAAATAAGATTTTTTCGAAGCAGAATAGAACGTGACGGAGTTAAATTTTTTGTAAGGTATCATAACGTACCCTAAGTATTGCTATGAGTAATTGATAACGGAAGTCTACCCTAACGATCCAAATAAAAGCTGAAATATCTAATTGGAATTTCTAATTACAAATTGCTGTGTTATGGGGCTAATTAGCTAAGGGATGGGCGAATCAAAAGTTATCGATTGCGGAACTATGTTTGTTGTTTAATTGAATTTGTGTTAATCAAAGTTTCCACACTGAAACTTTGATTAAGGTTTCAAACACAAAAATATTCTTTCGACTAAACTACACAATTAAGCATTTATGGGATTAACAATTAGGCAAGCGAGCTACATTTAAGACTTCAGTGATGCTTAACAACAGGCAGGCTGTAGTCAAACGTAAGCCTATTTTGTGATAAAAAATAAGAATGTGTACAGCCTATTTTATACACGATATAATGTACACTTATTTTATATGTCTTTATTTTTATATGTATATTATCTGTACAGGTTAAGACTTCAAATTCAAATGTCTTTATTGCAATCACATAATATGTTAAATTGTAATCCTACAGTATGTACACTCTGTGCTTATAATCTAGGGTAAATAATTACAACAGATTGTAAATTTTTATAACTCGTCTTCTAATTTCAATATCTCCGATCACCTTCCATTTCCACCAATCACAAGCGGTCTTGCCCAAAATAATAAAACCGTGATTCCTTTGTTTGGCCGCACATAGCATCACAAATAGCACGAAATTAGCTTCGTCTCGCATTAAAGCAACAACAAAAATTCTAAGAGACGCCTCTTTAATGCGAACTATTTCTTCACTTATATGTCTGATTAATCCACGTGATTAGATCCGTAATAAATATTACGTTATACGAGTTGAATCACTTACTGCCTGCTCCTTTGACAACTATTTACTTGTTACAGTTACAGGTAATTTTGAGTTAACAGTTTTAATTACTTATTTAATCATATAATGTAAAAAACTATGCTAAAAAGCACATTTTATACCAGTACATAATTAAACAGAATAGTCAGCCGTTAGTATATTTGATTGAAAAATTACATTAGTAACTAATAATAATGTTATTTACTTATTTTATACTAGCCATGCGGTGTTCCCCCCGTTGTTCCACGTCAAATTTCATGCAAATCAATTCTGCCGTTTAAACAAGAAGAGTTAATAAACACATTCACGTACAAACTTTCTTCTTAATAATATAAATCTAGTACTAGTATATAATGTAAGATATTAGATATTGTAAATTAAAGTTATATATGAAACGTTTATATGTAGTTAGATGTCCACATGTTAAATTTCCTACGCACAAAACACAGCAAGGGAAGAATCCGGCCCCTTTCACATAAATTGCAAGTGCTTTCCATTTAACACACGCCGGCATGTCCAAGGGTCGCTTGACCAACGAAGAAAGGGCTCATTTTCATTACGTAGTTGTCTATAGATTTATATAACCACGGTGGACTGGGGTTGTCAAAGTTTTTGAGGGAGATATGAATATTAATGAAACTAACAAATAGTTTTGGTTTTTAGATCTTGCAAGTTTTACAGATAAAAATTCGATCCCCTTGCTGCTTGCTGAAATTTACCTATGCATCAACAGTAGCAGTTATTATTTTATAATTATTTAGTTATTTTTCCTAGTTATTGACCTAATAGTTTTGCTGCTCATTTACAAATAAGTTTTTTATTAGTGTTACTGACAAGAAAAAGTTAATTTGGCTTCGTCAAATTTCTTATTGGAATCAATTCGATATACCAATTTTAAATTCTAACACTAAAATTTATAAACGAATTTCTAATTTTTTAGGTTAGGTTTGTTATGGTGACTATCACACCTGTTAATAATAATAATTTTAAATGTTTACAAATTATTTAAATGAAACAAATCCTCCATACAACATATATTACCTACATGCCACATAATAAAATAAAAAATAAAAATAGCCTTCATTTGTACTACTCAATAAAATAGATACAGAAATACTTAAATTATACATATAGGTATTTAAATGAAGGTATAAATAAACAGTATTAATAAAAGTGCTCAAACACATGCCACATACGCTCATATATAAATTCGTACAATTAATCGAAATAAATAAATTCCTCATTACAAAACTTTGAGCACCTATTGGCAAGCTAACGAGCAGCCACCGTAACCCTTCCGTTTGAACCCGCACGAGGCAGTTTTTGTCTGCACCTACATTCCCGCAGAAGACACAAAGCATTCTAAAAGGAATGGACTACCTGAGTATTTTGTTAGAAACGTGTATTGAAATTGTTTTTGAATTAGCTAAAGTGTATCGAAAAATAAAAGAAATATTAAACTCGGAAACACATTTTTGAAACAAATGTTCGGTTTAAGATATAAAATTAAGTGTAAATTCTATTGATATAATTCTTACGCACTTTCCTGATCAATTAAGAGAGTTTTTTTCCAATTGATTAGAGAGTTCATGAACTAAAAACATCTTATTGGAATCCTGTATTTTATCAAGTCTAAAATTGTCTCAAAATCTAATGAGAATTAAGTCGGTATCAATTTCGATAGAAAGAGACTATTAATTATTTCAAATAAACTTATTTTTGTTTGAAAAACGAAATTGCTAAATTTGATAATGTAATCAATAACCACTCTCACGAGATCTAGCCGGCATAAGGATATGCATCAAAAGTACTTATTTCAAAGCGTTTCACACAAATAACACTGACACAGTCTATATGCATAACATTTGAGTAGGTATATGTATGTACATATACATATATAAGTGGTACTTTCAGTAGGTATAAAGCAACCCCACTCGAAGCCACATATCAAAGTAGCGGCGCAAAGGGCGAACACGTTCAAGCCATTATCCCTGCGTCCGACTTTTGTTGTAAAATGTAGAAATTAAACTTTCTTTTTTCGCTGAAACAATTCTGAACTCGACAACAACTTGTATTTTAGCCGGCCGCCCTCGCGTGTTTGTGGAACTTTCAAAAGTTCCTTTAAAACGGCGATTCGTTTCATTTTACCCCACAATCGTGGAGTTGTGTGGACAGTAGATGAGTTTTGGTGTTTTTGGGTGTTTGTATGATCATAAACAGAGAAAATAATGAAGAAAGCACGTACCTGCTACACATTTTTTTAATGCTATCACAATCATCCTTTACTGATCTTGGTAAAATTAAGTAGACACAAAGTTTTTTTAAATAAAGTTGTTGAAATTCGTAAAAATAAAGTTATTCGTAAACAAAAATACTCATAAATGGAATCTCAGATTGAATTAAGTAATTACCATATCGAATATTTCGATAATCACTTATATAGATGTAGCCATAAAATATTTTTAATCATAAAGGATCCTAATGTGACGCACACATTCATTATTTTTTTTCCCTCAATCAATAAAAACGATAGTTGTTAGATTTTTTGTTAATGATGAAAGCTACATCACTGCAAAGTACGAAAACAATACGAATCAATATTTTAATTGGCCAGACGTACCCCTCGTGTTTCTAGCACATAAAACCAAAGTTAAAACGTTACTTTTTACGAGCAAACGATTCTAGGAATCGTGGATATTTAGTACCTTACCCACCACATAACTGATCACGGATTTATTATAACGTGAATTATAGGTATTATATTTTGTAGCTCCAGGAAGTGATTTTCTCTGCTTTAAAAAAAGCAAACCAAAGCGTTCAGTTAATTTATATTTATGTATCTAAATTACAAAAAAAATTCATCGTTTGACAATATGTAAAAAGCAAAAAAGGAATTTGTAATTGCTTAAACTATTGCGTGTTTATATTACTCTCATATTAATGGATAAGCCCCTTACTTCCCTCTTATTGATTGATTGATAAATTCTTTATTAAAACACCACATACATAAAAAACAATACAAAAAAATATAGCAAATAAAATTTGCGTTTATGCGTCTTATGGCAATTAATTAATTTTCGTTTAGTTAATTAAGTCTAAAAAAGTAAAAAAAATAGAATAAAGTAAAGTAAGTAGTAAAGTTAAATAAAATAGAATCTCTTTAGGCAATACTTTTTATTTTTGTCAAAGAATCAGAAACTTCCAACAATAACTTATAAGAACCAAATAAACATATTTACTCAACCAAATAGATAGCATTGCCGGTCAGTTAGTTAGTGCAATGAATCTAGCGTGCGTTTGTTCAGGGCGGCGGTAATTAGATTTAAGAACAACTGGGCGGCGTCAGCGGCAGAATGGCCTGCATTAATTTGAGCTTCTCTAACGAGGGCCACGGACGTTGTACGGGGAGGACCTTTGGAATACAAGTGGAGTGGAGCCGATATTAATTCATTCTAAACTATTGAATAAAACGTAAATTCTATGCAAACGTAAAGGTTTTTTGAGTTCTTGCTCATTTCATTTGCTATTAATAATATCGCTATTAAATAGGTTGATCTGTTGATTAATACCAATACCTATTGATGTAAGGCTATCTACGTATGGTATTTACGTAGTATTTTCAATATAGAGCTATTTGCGCAGCGTTTTTAATATAGAGTCATCTATGTAGCAAACTGCTACATTCAATGTACTCGTAGTACCTACCATCAGTGTAAAGTCACCAATGTATTATATATTGTGGCTGTAGCTAATCTGGATGATATATAAATAAATGTGTAATATCTTTTATCTTTTTTTGTACCAAATGTTACGGGATAGGGGGTTGTGTTTAAGGAAAAAACACAATGCGTTAATTTATTGACACACACACACGTACGTAGAGACTACGTAAAACACGAAGCACACACGTTTACTACACAGTACTTCACTATGCAATCGCACACACGTAATATCGTTTTGGTATCGCTTGACTATTTGCCTCAATCGCTTGATTGAAAAAAAAAACAATCTTCTTTTTCATCGGTACACTCTTGACAGAGCGGTCGTGGTCGTCATCGAAGTCATCCGCACTCGTTAATGGACTCGCCCACAATAGTCTTAATCTCGGGCCTACCGCCTAAGAGTAAACTAGGTATATCAACTGCTATCGTTTATGACGTCATTTGGTACCGCAAATGATTGAAATGACGTCATCAACGATAGCAATTGATATAGTTTACTCTTAGGCGGTAGGCCCGCTGGTTGGTCCAACGTGTAGGTGACCACCAAAGGGTGGTCTTATCACTTATAATAAAGCAAGTATAGTGAAGTCTCCATAGATTTATCTGTGCTGTAGTAGCAAGCTGTGTCCAGCTCTGCAGGACGGTGTGCGTCCCGCGCCATGTTTATTGCAATCTGGCGGTTACACCCGTCTGCCTGCCTCTATATATTGTAGCTGGAGCTAGTCTTGAAGATATTTAAATAAATGTAAACCAAAAACGATGATAAAAATTAGGCTATATAATATTAAAAATAATTCTAATTGGCTTATAAATCATATAACATACTTAAGGGGGCGCTAGTCTATTTTATTCCATACAACTGTTGCCAAATGATGACTGTTGTTTGATATCGTTTGTTTAAACTTAAGCATAATATCGATTTGTTTTTGGATAGGTTTACGTTTTAGCTGCCAAAATTGAAAAATAATAAGGTGATTAAAGATGATGAGGCCCTAAATATTACGTAATTTTTACACAACTTTCGGCACAATTATATACTAGATGGAGTATGAAATTTCTAAAACAAAATAGCCACAGATATAGTTCCGTTATTCAAAAATTTATTTTTTTAAATTTAACATTACCACTTTCGGTATTGTTTTCAGGAGAACTTGATTTCTACCAGCCTACTTGTGCTCTTTAAGCACTCGTTTCAACCAGAATTGCATTTGTATCTCACTTCAACTTTACAATTCGTGAAGGCAGTAACCAGTCAATCAGTTACACACACAGTCCTACTCGCATATCGTTTTCTTGTTAAAATAGTAGGCAAATTTCCTACGCCCACTAACGAGTTCGAGTCGGTGACTATCAAAACCTTAAAAAACAACATTTATCTTCTTTATTATTTAATTAATCTCCTTTATTTTGAAGTGAACATTTTACTTTTTAAAATGAATAACCTAAGGGTGGGGTCAACCCAGGGGTCAAAGCCTAGTAATACGTGACAACAACACTATTTTTCCCTTCTAACTATCAGTACTGTGTCTTACCTCTGCTACCTACGACCCTCATTACAATAAAGCAATGCAGCGGTCCTCTCGTCAAATATTGATCATAGCTCCCTTACAACACAAAATCAAACCTTTTATTTAAGGCCGAGCACACAGAGGGTACTGTGTTTGAAGAGGCCAGGGGACTACCAGGGAATTGTTTGACCACCTCCAAATAACAAAAAAAAAAAGAAATAAGAACTATGTTTTGGATGCAAATTGAACAATTTTTAATAAGGCACACACATAATGGAAGCAAAAATCATATAGTTTAATATAAGGAAAATGAACATCTAAAAACTCTGCACAAATTTAACTAACTAATAATTCCTTGTCAGAATATCTATTCTCCTCGAATTTCCATAATTCAACGGTCTTCTAGCCGAGAGTGAACCGGTTTCTTCTAGGCAAGCGCGTTAGATCGTAAATTACAATGTTCCTTAACATCAGGCAAATTTTAGTCAAGAATGAGGCAATCAAATTTGAAAAAAAAAACTTAAATGCTAACTAAAATAACACAATATATTTTTTGGCTTGAAAACCTTTGGCGTTTTACACGAACACAATAATAAATCTATCATTGCTTTTTCTCTACCTATGGTACCCCTAAGGGTTAGAGGGAGATAGTTCAACAACCCCTTCCCTTGACCAGAGGATAAGCAGATACGATTAGAAAATCGAGCTTTAATAATTCAGAGCCCATTTTGATTTCAACTTGGGTTGTTATAATTGATGAAATTAAGGGCTATTGATTTTACAGTCCGTGTGTTGCTAAATAAATATAATATTTTGGCCATTCAAATATTAATTAAAGGATATATTTGATTTAAAACTTTGTTGATTTTACATTTATCTATCTGTAGAAATACCTATTTTAACATTAAAATAATCTATATATACCGATAAATACATTATTTTAACATTGTAGTCATCCAGTTTAATGTCCAAGACTGTTAATGTAAAATATGCAATAAAAATGTTTGTTTTTTCTATTCGATATATACAGAAAATAATTAATACAATATTGCTTTGATATAATTCTGTAAACTATTTTTTATATTTAAAAAATAATTACTAATTAGAAATGTACCTCTTCTGTATTTATTTGTCTTAGTAAAACTTTCTAGTAATTATTATCAGTAAGGCATTGCAATAAAACTAAAGAAGAGGGTGTGTTTGAGAAATCACAGCTGTTGCAAATAATGGACATTGCTAGAAGAGACAGATCAATAATAACATTAACTAACTTATCTGTTAATACAAAAATATTTTGTGTACTGTTTGCTTAGACTATAAATCTGATTTAAATCAAATAAGAACTGTGAGAATACACTCATGAAATTTAGCACAAGTACTATAATATTTTCATAATAAAAATAATTCATCGTATTTCAAGCCTTAAAGTTTTTAAAACCATTTTATTCGTTGAGATGGTATAAAAATTATATGTTATACTGCATAGCGCTACCATTCGTAAAGGTCTTCTACGCATCGTAGCAGTCTACAGTTACTACTACGCGCTCTGGGCTACGTATAAGCGTAGCAGTTGATGATTTCTTCCGAGAGATGATTATTTGATGATTCTTTGCATTTTTTTAAACTAAAACTAGTTCGCACTTGACCATAGTTTCCCTGATGGAAAGCAATAGTTATGGCATAAGATGCATCGTTCTTACCTAATAAGAACCGGTTCACTCTTGCTATAAAGATAGCTCGATCTCGATTTACATGTTGAAAAAATACAAAACTAAAGAGATAGTAAAGATGTTAACTTATTTACTGTTGAGTTCTCAATAAATACGTTAAAAGTACTCTTAAATTGTGTGATCATGTGCACAAAAATATTTAGAACCAGCTCGATTTGACATTTGATTCTCTCGATAAATTTTTAGAGCAGCAAAAATATCACAAAGTGTTCCCGTCATATCTCTCTAAGCCTTATTAGGTACGCATACGCCTTCGTTCAAAATGAACCTAGACTTATCCGCTAAGCAGATTTTGAGAGACGGGTGTCCGGACGGCTCCTGCGGGTAATAGGCTTCGTTAACTAGAGCCTCACTCACTGCTAACTAATCTGTGACTTAGTACAATATCTACTTTAGGTGAGAAGAGCTGGATAAGTTTATTACTATAGCCACTAGTTTACAACGAGGCATAGATGTAAATATATTTTGAAAAAGGAGCTTCTTTATATTTTGAGCTAACTCGCTAGTTAATTATTATACCTTTATAATATTATTATTATGAACGAGTCTTATATCCGCTATTTAAGTCCCATGTCAGAAGCGTTAACTTAGTATGGAAGTGACACCGTAGGGTATGTCATGAAATTTATTCTACAATAAAACTTTTGTTTTAGTTACTCGTTCGCCTTTTTTTTCGAATGTTGGTTCTTATTTTTGTCGCATTCAATCAGTAAACTCTGTGTTATATTTATTAGCATCAGCTTTTTACTGTAAACATGGTTTAACAATTCGATTTGTAATTTGTCGGGTTTGATTTGATTTACTTCCGTTTAAATCCATGAAAATGTCAAAATAACATTATTAGAGCGTTTTTAATGTGTGTACATGTACTATTTTTACATTTACGATACATTGCATGAGTATTTCGCGAATTTCCAAAATGCACGTTAGTTTGAATGTCCTTACATTTTAAGCAATGTCTTATCTTGATTTTATACATTTTGTCTGATATTTTTACACAGCACCACAGCCACTGAGTTCCAAATATTGAATTACGAGTTTAAAAAAATGAAGGATTAATAAAATAACAGATCAGTCTGTCTCCCGCCCTAGCAGCAGTTTGCGGGCACCATTCTAGAAGGGTTCATCACGACCCGCAGGAAGTGCGTCGTTAGTTAGCTCACAGGCTCCATTCATTTACCTCACCCACCTTCGACCGTAGGGAAAATCGTATTTTAAAGGTTTTATAACCCGCGGGCTTTGATGCGTTTAACGAACTTTCGTTTTGAGTTACGGAAAATGTATTTTTTTTTGTTGTAAAACCGCTCGTGTATAATTGATAAAATTATAATTTGGTTTGTTGGTTATAATGGTTAAATTGGTTAGTTGGATTTTGTAATGAAAGTTGCTCGATATTTCACTGACATTTCGGGAAAATCACTGAATATAAACTGAAACTTTAGAGAGATAGGAAATTAATAATGATGGTAGAGGAGAGTGTAGGGTGCCTGTCTGAGGGCAGCGAGCGCAGCGCGGCGAGGCAGCTAAATGCCGCAAGTGCGGCGCGCCGTCCCGCTTGCACCGCCGCACCTCTCGCTCGCGCCGGCGCGAACACGTGTTTATTTGTATGTTTTATCCTTCGGCGGCTTTAAACCCAACCCACCCTGACCGCAAAGTGCGCTGGGCCGCCCGGCGCGCCCGCGCCGTGCCGCCTCTCTCGCCGCCGCCGCACCGACTCGCCCGCGAAACTTTGTCCGAAGTCGACGGGCGCGGACGTACGCGCGTATTAATAGCCACCGCTAGCCACCGCAAGCGACGCGCCACCCTCGCGAGTCGCACCGCGACCGCGCCGCTCGACGCACGCCTGCCGCACTACACGCACACCGCCACGCGCACTATCCCTTCACAACGGAAACGACAAAAAACTGAAAAAAGAACCGACGAAATCGAGAGCGGCGTGCGTGCGGCCGTCACGTAAATACGCGCCGCGCAAAAAGTACCGCCGTCAGTGAAACTAGTGAAAAGTTTTTTCGCCGCGCGCGGGGGTGCCACCCCTTCGCGCCGGAAAAAATCAACCCCTCGCGTCCCTCACCCGCCCGCCGCCGAACTTTTCATTCACCGGGGAAAAAAGTGTGGCAAGGCCGCCGTGACGTCACGGCGTCAAGTGGCCACGCGTACGTTCCCTAGCAACGAGGCAGCTCTCGGGACTCAGTGCAGTGTTGACGAGTGATGTCGCCGCTCGCGCGCGAGGGCGGCCGCGGGATGTGTGTGCGGTGAAGGAGTGAACCAGCCGTGTACATGTGTAGCACGCAGCGCGCCCGGGTGTCGAGGATGCACCTGACGGGCGCCTCCTCCGGCGCCGTCTCGCCCGACACCAGCTCCACGCTGCTGCACGAGACCTACACCAAGATGACGTCGGACATCCTCGCCGAGCGGACTCTGGGAGACTTCCTGTCGGAGCACCCGGGCGAGCTGGTGCGGACGGGCAGCCCACACTTTGTGTGCACGGTGCTGCCCCCGCACTGGCGGTCCAACAAGACCCTCCCCGTCGCCTTCAAAGTGGTGGCTCTCGGAGACATCGGTGATGGTACCCTAGTCACCGTCCGCGCGGGGAATGATGAGAATTGCTGTGCGGAGCTGCGGAACAGCTCGGCGGTGATGAAGAACCAGGTCGCCAAGTTCAATGACTTGAGGTTCGTCGGACGGAGTGGTCGCGGTGAGTGCCGAAGGTGCAGTTATGTGACACGTTGTTTCATTGCTTTTTCTCCGAGTTTATATCGTTAAGCAAAAATTACAAAACATAGGTTACAAACATTATTGCTCTCAAAAGTTATAATTATCTGTCAAGGTGACAAGTGTGGTAGTGTGTCAAAAACTTCAATTTATTTTGCGGATACTTCTTCAAAAACTACATCAAAATATCACATTGTTACTGATATTCAAATTACATTCAAAGCCTAATGATATTCTACGCACATAACGAAACCAAAACCATTAATGACCATACATTGAACACGAGTCTGAAAAGTTTGCAAACTCTTAAGTAGGCGAAAGCCCTTGACATTGGAAAATGCTTAAAACTTTTTCCTTAAGAAGTTAACTTGACTGTCAAATGCGAGGGCGGGAAGATTGGGCGGCTACTCGCCCAGACGGCCGCCCGCCCGCCCTTAAGAAAGTTTACTTTTTCCGGAGGGCGGAAGCTACTTGCGCAGGAATTAGGAAAACCACCTGTTTGTAGGCAATATTACTGAATAAGGTATTTTTTTGCAAGTAATTCACTACACCAGTATATGTGTGTACTTGTTTTTTTATACTTGATATTTGATTGTCATATTATTACTAAAATACAAGTTATTAAATCATAATAAATGATAATCCTTCAAGAATTCTAAGAAAGCAAAATTGGATAGAGCTTACACAATATACATACTTAGGTGAAATAAATTGATCAACTAATATGTGAATAAAGTAAACGAAACAATAATAATTATGAATGAGGTATTAGGAATAAAGTGCATATATTTAAACCCAACTGCCAACGAATAATTCGTAGAAACTACTAATGAATGCTTATATTGCTTATGGTAAGTTAGGTCAGATTTCGATTGATTGCATAAAAATACTTTAAATATAAAAATATATATGTAGTTCTTCATTTTAAAATTGCTATACCGTTTAAAATATTAATTTTAGAAAGTCACATCGAGCTGTTGGTAGTATTAACCAAAAATAATAATAGCCAATGCGTTAATTGATCTTTACAACATGCCTCCAGATTAAATTGTATCACTGACAGCGATGCAGTATCAGACAATTAACTTTTAAATTGTCTTTAAAAAATCTCTTACATAATTAAGTGACAGCGGAAATGAAAAATGCAAGTAGAAAGATAACGACTGATTTGTTTGTCACAAATATACAAATGTATTATGACCTGAAAATATCTGAAATATGAATAAAGTAGCGGTTATGTGAAAACACAGAAATTATCTTTGCATAAACGTTTTTTTATTTATTATATACACCTCTTTATAACATTTAAAAAAAAACTTTCGTAGATAGATAATTTTTAAAAAGAGTGGTTTGAATGTGGAATCAGTGTCACCTTTTAAGAGATATTTAACTTTTTAGCAAAAATAAGTAAAGTTCGTTAAATATTTTTTATCTACCTAATATGATTTGAAAAACCACACAATTCAACTTATTCTGCTATTTTGTGTAAATTAAAGTTTTCGCAAATGGAAATAAGAAAGGAAGTTGGGTGAAATATAGACTAGTGTCTGCTAGAGAGTGTCTGTGACACCTTAACATTAATTATGTATGACATATGACATTGCTTTTGTCTCCATGGATCACCACTTATTTTGAAACTACATTGGTTTGCACTTGATCATAATTAGGCTGATGGTTCATAAATGATTATTAGAATTTAGGATAGAGCATGCTTACATAGTAAAAATCAATTCATACACAGGAATATTTTTCTTTTATAAATGATTTGATAAAATATGTTTCATTCACAAATTTACCAACGTAAGTACATATATCTTTAGCCGTTACTTTTAAGCGTTTTTTGAAGCGACTGTTATTGCAGAAAATTATGCTAATTGACTTCCTAAAATCAAAATGAAGATGATACCTGATGCTGATGATGATAAACATAATGGGTCTTATTACATAACGTGGCTTAACAATTAGTCCAGAACTTTGAAAATATGCAGTCCTTTTTTATTATTCATTGTTTGACTGTGTACTGTCATAATAATCAAAATGTCAAAATGTTACCAATTATAAATCAACGGCCCAATTTGAAGTTGACATTTAATTGTTTGTATGACGTGATGTTTGAACAACAAGAACCTACTTTTTATTTTCAAAGTCTTTTGCAGTTTAAAGGTCTTATATTGAAATAAACATCCGATATTAGTTTACAATTATGTGGTCGACACGTAAGCGTGATTTAATTCGACTACTAGCGCCATCTAGAATTTTGCTTAGGAACTAATGTGTTAACTTCAGAGATTTGAACTGAACACATAGGTATGTAGATAAAGGTACATACCTATATTTGACTACCAGTTTGTATGTCAATGTTACCTAACTATACATATATTTAAGCTGAAAAGGGTCAAAGTCTAAACATTGAAGATATTTAAAAAATATTGTTTGGTGATACGTAGAATTGATAACAGAACACGTCCCAACAATTTAAAGAATTTTGTCTGTTTTTTTGTATTTCTGTTTATTTAAACGCTCATAACGCAAAAACGACTGATCGGATCTTTATAATTTTTGGTATGTAGTTGGAATGAGTGTCCGGAAGTGTCATAAGCTACTTTATATTCTGAAATAACGCGAGCGAAGCCGCGGGTGTCCACTAATATGGTAATAAAAATAATTAAATATTTAAATACAAATGGAATTTTTAGATCGTTGACTTATCAAATACATTATTTCCATATCTTGAATTTATTAATATTTATTTATCGTATGGAATATTGTCATAATGTGAATTTTATTATTTGCAATATGTACCAACCAAAAATATTATTTTCGTCTTATATGTTACTCTCGCAAAACGGCAAAAATAATTTTATTTATTTAAGCTTTATTGATATATAACTATGGAGTTCTTAATAAACAACTTGTACTGCAATATCTTCAAATACTCGCAATTGAAATCCATCATCAGAACTCATGATCAAATCATAGTTAATAGTAAGTAATAGCGTTTGCTTAGTGTGGAGCTAGATGGCGCTGTGTGCAATGTCCCGGAATATTTATTATTATTATTATTTATTATAATAACATTGTAAGGTGTTTAAATTAGGCTATAATAATCTTAATATATAAAACTCATAGGTGACTCACTGACTTAGTAATCTATCAACGCACAGCCCAAACCATTCGACAGATCGCCATCCTGTGAAATTTAGCACGCAGGTAAATGTTATGACATAGGCATCCGAATAAGAATTTCCGAATAAGGATTTTTGGAAATGCCACTATTAAAGGCGTGAAATAGGGGATGTAAGTTTTACTTCTTAATGCGAGTAAAGCCGCGAGCACCCACTATTATGATATAAAAAGAATATGGCTCAACACCGAGACTCTAGTAGTGTTTTCAGCCATTATTCAATCAAATAGGATTTCAGTTTAAATATTGATGTATATGTTACCGGCAATATGTATAATCCGGCATTGTATACAATTGCTAGGCAATGTATATAATGCCTAAAACGCGTAAGCAATGTATGAAATATTATTTATATCATACTATGCCTAGGCAATCTATACAATACCTAATGCGCAGCAGGCAATGTGTGTAATATTTAAAGACGATAACAAGGAACGCAGGCAGGCAGGCAATAAACGTGTTGCGACTTGTTTACATTGCATGCTTATATTATACATGCTTGCATTTTATTCCCAGGGAAGGCAAGTGCAGTGAGGAGGTAAAATAGGTAGGTGTAACTTGGGATGCGTTGCAAAACAACGAACGACCAAATTAACAGTGTCAGATGAATCGTGTAAAAATTAGAATTAAATTAACGACGGCCACCTTCGAGGCATACACACACACGACGCATACACCTTCGAGGTTATTTTTCTTTTTCCATCTTCTGATTTCTATCCCATTCGAAGTTAAGTAAAATAACACTGTTTAGTTACGTATAGTTGAGGTTTGTTCTTCTCCATGATTAATTTTGTTTAATTTTAAAATACTACGTGTTGCTCTTACTGTTTTGTTTTGTTTGTTTTTTTTGTCAAGTGATTGGACTCCTCATAAAAGAAAACCAAAGAAGATGCATATTGCGTGGTGCATCCCCTAAAGATTTGTGTGATTCGGTAAATTTTATTTTTGCTAGATATGGATGTGGAAATGAGACTCATTTTTTTTTTGCTTATCCTTTGTACCACATTACCTAATATTTTAGGTTTAGGTTATAAAATGTATGATATATTTTTTGTATTAGTATCTTTGTGATACACGGGCATACGGGCGACACACACCATAACGTGTTAGAGGGGCTTCGGCGAGTCCCCACCGGAGTACCCGGAGCTCTTCTTCACAAGACGATGAGGCTGGCCACCGGGGGGGTTTTAGTGGGTAAAAATCTTACATAACTGACTCGACTGCACCCCATTGTGGTCGGGTATCTTTTTGAAGATTTCCCCCTCGTCAACAAAAAAAAGGGCATATTATATTATAAATAAAAGTATCGTGATGCATTCTAACCAATATGTATGTTAATATTACTGGTTTTTACTCCCGTATAAACCTTTCTTAACCTACTTAAAAAATGGAGGCTATCAAATATTCTGAAAGGTTTTTTGAGGATGCGATTTTTTTGTTTCTTAAGTTTTTTATTTTATATTAAAATTGCTAATTTTAATAAAGTTGATTTTAAGTAACAATATATATTTAATTTGCCCACCATTTTACCCATCTATGTTACCCGGCAATAGGACGCATCAAAATTGATAAATACCTATAGACCAAAATCTATTTATTTTACACATTGCCTGTGGAACAGCAGGAATTCTATACTATGCCTAGGCAAAGTATGTAATGTTATTCGTATTTCATGCATTGCCTGGACGCCCCAGGCATTCTATACATTGCCTAGTCATTGTATAGAATGACTGAATTATACAGATTGCCGGTAACATATATATGTATATTTATTTGTAATTGACTTAACGTATGGGGACAAAGGGGACCAAGGAATGGTTCCCCTTGTGGCCCAGAGGGTATCCACAGTGATTCTCTATCTCATCCTGTCTTGGAATTCATGCTTCATTTCGGGCCAGGTCTTGTGGATGTACTTAATTTCGTCCACGACGGAGCGACGCCAAGTTTGTTTCGGACGACCACGTTTCCTCTTGCCTTGCGGGTTCCAGTCCAAAGCCTGTTTAGGAATATGGTCCGGAGCCCTCCGCAGTGTGTGATTCCAGTTCCACTTGCGTCGCTTTATTTGCTGGTCTAAGGGGCATTGGTGACATTTACGTAATAGTTCCGCGTTAGATATCTTTTCAGGCCAGAAAACCCTCAGTATGTGCCTTAAGCAGCGATTGACGCAGACCTGAAGCTTGTGCGTGAGGTCTTTTGTGACTTTCCAAGTCTTACATCCATATAGCAGCACAGTTTTCACGTTGGACCTGAAGATCTTCAGTTTGATCCACCCTGTTAACTTTTGCGACTGCCACACTGGACGGAGTTGTGCGAAAGTGGCCTTCGCTTTGGCAATCCTTGAAGTGAAATCCTCTTCTGTCCCGCCAGTAACTGACACGACGCTCCCAAGATAAATAAATCGGTGGACTCTCTCCACCAGATATTAGCCCACATGTAGCGGTGTTTCATTATTCACGCCAGATCACATTTATCGTTCGATCATATTTATATTGGCAAACCCTAAACAATTAACTAAACATATTATATCATTTTAGCTTAGTTGGTAGTGGCTCTGCCTTCTAATCTAGGGGTTGCGGGTTCGATTCCCGCTTGACAAAAGTTCAAATTCAAATTCTATGTATAATAAGTATGTATTTACAAAAGAATATACCTATAAGTATTATATCCGTTATCTAGTACCCACGGCACAAGACGTTTACTTAGTGTGGGGCTAGATGGCGCTGTGTGCAATGTCCCGGAATATACTACATAGCTACTACATACGTGTATAAAATAGTGAAAATCAGAAATCAGACACTCAAAAATATTGATTCTAAAACGAAATGTACAAAGTTATCACATATACAGTCACATCATAATTTGAATATATGTCTTTACAGTTTATTTTGTATACTAGTCAATAAGTAATAGTATATTAATTTCTCCCATCTCTAAATCACCACATCTCGAGAGACGAGAGATCTCATATGCAATTTTAATCTCAATAATGTTTCAATATGCACGAAGATAAAAAACGCATTAGCAATCCGATCAAAGGAAATTGAAAGACTTACATTAGCGAGTTCGTCATGCGAATTAAAAAACCGTCTCGGGAGAAACCGCAGTCCGAAGTTGTACTGCGCTTTAATCTCGAGAATCCGAGGCTATATTTTCTGCGCTGTGCAAATGAAAAGTTAGTCGCTCGTTCTTGAAGAAACGGCCCGCCTTCTCGGCGCGGCAGCCAATAGAAAATGCCGGGAAAACGATTTCTTCCGTAGAGGCGGGGCCCGCTGCGGCCGCACAACCATTTGAATAAAATTTCTTCTTTGAACACTTCTTTATTTTGAATATATTGCGGTGCGTGGGCACAGTACGGAGCTTTAATTACAGCAGATGTTTTATGGTTGTTTTTATATCGTTAAGGATGCGTTCAAAGGAGACGCGTGGGTGGTATGCCGAAACACGTACCTATCAAAAATGAGCTGATTCCTTGTGTCAAATACACAAGGAATATGATAACAACCGAATAACGATTTTGAACAAAAGTGTTCCAAATTTAAACAAAAGACGCTTCAAATCTACGAGCATGAAGCAATAAAAAGCCGTGAGAAGCGCATTGGGTCGGCCTCGGCACGCAAACACGGTGTAGGCGGCGGCGGCGGCACGCACGCGACCGTCAACTATAACAGCCCTTGTCAACCATAACGCGCCCGCAGCCGGTTAACCGGCGACCCGGGTCTACCAGGCCGGTTTACCAGCCCGGTTTACCCGGTTAGCCACGATGGAAAACTACCATTTCATTTACGGTCGCCCTTGGTTTGGGGGTAGTTGCTAACAGAGGCAGCCGCAAGTTACGTAACAGTGCTTTGTGGCGTCACGCGGCCTCACTCACGCGCTATTGATCCCGGGTTTTGATATTAGTTCGCTAAAACAACTTATTATACTTGAGGATCAATATTACTTGAGTTTTGTTGACTTACTGTACTGAATACACGATTACACTTCAACGTCATCATCACACAAAGTAACGTATAATTTATCAAAGCCACTGATGAGTTACAAACACACGTTTATCTATTTCTGACCTGCCAAATTGCAAAAATTGTAAATACATGTATTTCCACGCCACCCAAAACAAAAAAAACTTAATACACACATTATCTAAACTACAACTATCCATTTTATTCAAATCATTCAGTCATTATAATAGTAATTCACATTTCAAATTCATTCACACATACACCACACATACAAAGTCAAGGTTTCACCTGTACAATATTCGTGTAAAATGATAAACAAAGCGTTACCCCACTCATTGCATAGACGCATAACACTAGTCCCACATCGCACTCAATGTTTCACCGACACATGCATAACTAGCGGTTATAAATTCATACAAATACCTATCGACATAGTAATGTAAAAGGTAGGTCTTAAGGATACTTTTTTTTGCACTGAATTGTCAGCCATTTGACGTCTAGGTCACCAGAAACGAATGTCCTGGGTGAGGTGAAACACACACTGAAACTGAATTAGGCATTTAGATAGTTATTGATATGATTCCAATTAATCGTTATTCTTAATTAACATGTAATTTGTTTGATTGATCTGTTTATAAATAAATACAGATGTCACAGTTTGATTTGCTCTACAGACAAATGGGATACCTTTCGAGTGAAGCATAAATGTGACGAAAACTCGCAGAAAGAAACTTAATGTGTAATGTGTGTGATGCATAACACACTCGTGTATCATACTCCTAATTAGTTTCAAACTGAAAGCTATCCGAGCTCTTAGAAAACATACTAAACCAGTCCAACACTATGCTACGTCAATTCAGATAGGTACCAAACTAGACCGTTCAGTGGACTGTGTTTGTCCGCCGAGACAGGTTATTCGTTGCCATCACACTGTCAAAAGCCTGGTACTTTTGACAGCTGCACCTGCCCCAGGTTCCGCAGATTGCTGCTACTCCGGGAATGAATGAAACGAGCTTTTGGGATGATCAAAGCAGACCGATAGTATAATCTTTTTACATTCGTTTTAATTTTGCAAGTTGAGGTAGCATAAGGTGACATGTTTATAATTTCATTGTCATACTTTTACATGTTTTCATTGGGTTCAATGACACATTCACATAATAACCACTAATAAATAAATAAATAAATATTCCGGTACATTGCATACAGCGCCATCTAGCCCCACAATAAGCAAACGCTTGTGTCGTGGGTACTAGATAACGGATATAATACTTATATACTTCACTTACAGTCGTTAAGCCATGTCAGAGGCCCTTAGGGCGGCTTGATAAACCCTCGACACCAGAGTTGGCCACTCTCATTCGATAAGAAGAAGAATACTTTACTTTTGTAAAAACATACTTATTACACATACAAACGACCAGGCTCAACACAAGTAATTATAAATTTTCACGCGGGAATCGAACCCGCAACCCCTCGATTAGAACGTTTCGAAAAAACGTCGACACTATTGGTTAACCACTCTCACACGTAAGTTCTTATTAGCACCTTAGCTGGTCCCATTAATTCGTGCGATTACTTCACATTAGCACGTCGTTAAGTTCCTGCGACAAGCAGGCCTGTATTTGACAGCTGTCAGATTGGATTGCATCCAGCTATTAGGCAATGTCGCGCGCGAAAGCATAACGTAGATATGTATGTGTACTGTTTTTACAAAAAAAGTGAGCAGGATGAATATTTAATAGCACTTCATCATATGTTAATGACTTGTCTCATCCGATGACTTATTTAGTGTTTTATGTATGTTTAATAAAATAATTATAACCGATGTTTGCGTGTGAAATTTTGGAATATTATACAACTGTAATGTGTGCACTTCAAATATGTTAGTAGCTATACTAGGTAGGTAAGCCAAATATTATAGCAAGTATCAGTTTATAAAATTAGACAAAGCTTTAAAGCTAATCGGGATAATCACAATTAAAGCACAAGTCGTACCACTTAAAATTCAAAACTAAATTGACAACAGCTTTAATTAGATCATTATAGCAAGTAAAACGTTTTCATCAGTGGAATATCTCCATTGTTCCGTAGCATAGATTGGTTCGGAAGCGGTGCAAGTGTCGACGCAAGCATACTCCTCTTGTAGGAGACAGTTCACTTAATTGTTCGCACTTGTAGTGGAAATTAAGATATTACATATATTGTGTGGAGGTAGCTATATATATGTGTATTAAATATAATAAAATCTGATCTTGATCTTTCACAATGTTAAGTATAGTAAAGCGTACAATGTAAATTATGCTATGAATTATAAAATAAATAAAAATAAAAATAGCCTTTATTTCCCTTTGAAGTTATACATGCAACATTTTTAAAGCTACAAGTTTCAATTGATTTCTATAAAAAGTCAATCACAAAAAAATAAAATGTCACCGTTTTGATACAATAAATGCAAATTCCATATGTTACAATTATTCCAAGTCAAAACAAAGTACATAGATTAATAATTATAAAATTGATGTATGTCATAATAAATTCTAGTGTATATTGAATGTCAAAATGTTTGCATTATTATTTATGCGCGTCTATAGGGATCGTCCAGTGTTGGACGAAGGCCTCCTCCAACTGTTGCCACATGTCTCTGTCCTGTGCTGTCCGGGTCCATGCTATGAATTACTATACAATAATTACTCATAGGTTACTATACAATAACAGATAAACTCTGGCCGACAAACTAAGTCAGCACCTGTGTATTGTAAAGTTTTAACTAAAATATTGCCACCCTAAGTTTCCACCAATGTTCTTGCCCAAAAGAACGCCTTGATAATAATCATTAAAATATAATTTGATTTTATTTATGACAGGTTGATTTACATTTTTTGTTGATTAATCGAGTAATTAAATGCTACTGATACATGTTTTAACAAGTAGTACTCAAAGATGAACAAAACTCATATATCTCTAACCGCCCCATATGCTTCTTACATTGTTTATGATCTAACTGCCTTGAAATCATTTTCTTACAATGTAAATAAAAATCACAATAAGCCGTTCAATTATAAAGATCATTAGCCATTTAATCAAATCTATGAATAAGTAACAGAACGTAACCTTAAAATTACAACAATACTAACAACAAGTTACAGTTATCGCAGTGCTTTACAATTTACATTGTTTTCGTCTACTCCTTCTGTTATTTCCCTCATGGCAGAGGGAGCAACATTCTCCACTGATCACAGTTTACAGATGTACAATATAATAACTATAAATACCACATAATTAAGCCCCATAAACACTATAAAGTAAGAAGTAGGCCCTCGTGCCTGACGTAGCGGCGGCGCCTTGAATCGAAGAAACTTGCTGCTGGCGTGACAATCGTTTAACATGTTTAGAGGGGACACGGGATTGTTAAGGTGGAGACAGAATGTAGGCTTTGTTAGTGTATAAAACAATGTTGGCTGTGAACAATATTTACACAATATCTAAACATATCAAAATCAAAGGATCACTACACACACATGTCATTGTTGATAGATCACTATGTCAGTCAGTCAGTCATGACTGATAACGTAAATTATCACTCAACGCATAGCCCAAACCACTGGACGGATCGGTCTGAAATTTGCGATGCAGGCAGATGTTATGGAGCATCTGCTAATATTTTTGGAAATGCCGCCTTTAAAGGAATGAAATAGGGGGTGCAAGTTTTACTTCTTAATGCGAGCAAAGTCACGAGCACCCACTAGCTCACCGAATAAAATAAACACTTACACAACTACTACGAAATCATGCCACCGCGGTGTCACTTGACAAACTTTCTTTTGACTTTTCTCGTCTCATTGTGAAAAATTATCGTAAATTTGAATTATATTTCGTAGCATTGCGCCTTAACATACACACGTCACCTATTTTTTAAATTTTATTTAATTACTACATTTTAAACATACATACCTCAGCCTAAAACTCAGATGCGAATGGAATCGTACTAGTTATTATGTTTGTTAAATAAATTTCCATGATTAAACCGTTAAAGCTTCGTATATAAAACTCCAAATAGAATGCAATGTACATAAAAGCTCACTTATGTACGTTCTTTTCATACATATTTTTTATATTTTCGTCTTACATACTGTGTGCCTAAACCCTAAAGAATCTAGCAAATTGTGAACTCATAAACGGTATCGTGAGCGTGGTACATTAAGTAGGGGTTATTTATTTAGGTAGCGCGCTAGACCCTGGTACCTGATGGTACGGACTGAACTCCATCACTCTGCTGTCTTATGTTGTGTTGGATTTTTTCACTCGCCTGCTTTGCTGTCGAGATTTTGTTTGTTTCTGTGGCATGAAACGGTTAAGATTGACATAGAAAATCAGTTTTCTGAAGCGTAGCAAACATGGAATTCACTTATTCGGAGCCATATTATATTTGTCTAATATGCCTTTTAACTAAAATACTTTTCACACAGTTTTCTAAAGGCGCTGATTGTTGCATGTCTAGTTAAACGAGTTATACGTAAATTATGTCAAGTTCTTGTAAACACCGCGCCTCCACAAACAAAAATTTGCGTATGTTTCTATCTGTAATACTAATTTCTTGTAACTTATGCATTCATACAATACTACGTATGCGGAATTAATAAATAAAATACTCTAAACATGATGGCTTTAATTTGAATGAAATCGTCCAACAAATCCCCAGAGGGGCCTACAGTTTGTCCGTATACACAAATTGATCCTTGTATCGCAGTCAATCGATAGCTACCCGCCATGATTAAAAATTCAAACCCTAGCTCAGTACACTTGTCCGCTCTTCAGTCGCGTTAATAAACTCAGATCGCCGCAACAAGCGTGTCCAGCTCCATTTTTAACGAGGCTCACCGCCGAGCCCGCAGCAAGTAGCCTACACATGAAATCACGTATGAATGAAGCTTTTTTCAGTTTTTTCGCGTGTAGCCGCGCCGGGCCCGTTAATGCTTACATGTCACTCTCCGGCCCCTCGTGGGTGAGCGGGAGGAAAAATCACAAAATCGGTATCGGCCGCAACCCGCAGCGAGCGCGCCAAAGCGATACAATACAGCTTTGACGGACGGTCATTTAATATTAACTGTGGTTTTTCCGCAGATGGAAATGTTTTTTTTATTGGCAACGTTACGTCGTGATGAAGTGGGCGGGCCGGTGCTCGTGACGCGCCCTGATGTGTTGCGGCCGGACTGCTCTTTACATGCTCGTCCGGACGGTGCCGCTACGTGAGCTTGTTTTTATGTTTGGGGCGATCGTTGTTACATTAGCAGCGCCAGTTTTACAGACAGGTTGAATAATATACGGTGCTCCTACATTTTCCGCTCTCGACGGTAGTCGGATGGGTTTTTGATTGTCAATTATTTTTGTCGCGGACCTCGGCGTATCTGAACAAATTTCGTCCGGAACGCAAATTGAAATGGAGCCGGCTATAAATTTTTAACTTTTCCAACAAGTGATCAAAATCGAACTACAAAAGTGGGTGGCGTCGAAAAAGAACGACCACAGATTGAATTTATGGCTCACGATAAACGAATGAAAAGTTTGTTTAAAATAATATTCGAGTTACAATAATATGTCAAGATATATTTTATAGGTTGATTTTATAATAATTCATATCTGAATGTTTTGTTACAGGTAAATCATTCACGCTGACGATAACAGTGTCGACGACGCCCCCGCAGGTGACCACATACAACAAGGCGATAAAAGTCACCGTGGACGGACCGAGGGAACCTCGCTCTAAGACCAGTTAGTATGAACATAGCATTGTTATAACACTAATTTGGAAATCGTAGCGTAGCTGTAAAATTTGCAAAAATGAGAAATCGTTTCGTTGAGACTAAACGAACTAAACGAAAAAATCGAAACGAACGAACTAATATAACGAACTCAAAAACGCGTGGACTGAGGATAGTAAGCTTAAAGTTTCTGAGTTTTTACATATTTGTATTATAAAATGGAGGATTTGACGAGTAGTGCTAATTTCTAAAAAGCTTTTGAACAAACTCACATGTTTTATTTTATTTTATGATATGTATGTTTTTGTCTGGAAATTGCCGCTGATTATATTTGTAAATCCTCAAAATGTATTAACGTGTTGTACATACCTTTAAACAAAACTTCTTAAATTTCACATACAAACATTTTAAACACACGTACACAAATTCCACCAAATTCACGAACTATCCTTGCATCCTCAAACATGAAAGCTTGTTTAGACCACTTCTGAGCAAACAAAGCAAACCGCAAAACATTTGAAAACACGCCCTAATGGCGGTAATTATTAATAATTTGCGAGAAAACTGATGCCTTTTCACGATTACTGGGCGTGAAGGAGGGTGGTCCTTTAGATGTTGGAATGTTGGGATTGTAATTACTAGGTTTTTAATAAAATTGACACTTAAAAGTTGCTTGATTTATTTAACATACGTCGGAGTCAACCTAATTAGTGATTTCAATAAGTTTATTTTTCGATTTAGCTACAAATATGATCTTACTGTTAGTTTTTTTGAATTAATAACTTTATCATTTTTTAATTTACTGTTAACATTGTTAATTAAATGACATTTGTTGAATTAATTTCTAGGCTTTTAAGCATCAATTCTAATAAGTGTCTTTTTAGTGTTTGACTCTAAACGCTGAGCATTTTTTTAAATTTAAAACATTTAATTTGACCGAAAAGTGTCGTATTTGTGTGTTATATATTATGTGATTTTCATGAACGCAACTATGATATTTTCTTCTATTAATAACAAAAAAAACAATGATTTAAATAAAAATTTAAGCTGACAGATCTCCTACATTTTCTTCTACGCGTATCTATTGCTTTTCTCGACAGTAAGATTGTATTCCCTTCATTTAGTAAACAAAACAAAACAATTAGAATAGTTATCAGCGGCCGCTGACAGTAACAAACGACGCGCGTTCCCGATCTCGTCCCATCTCGTCCCACTCGTCCCAACTCGTCCCATCTTCCTCATTACGTGTCGGCTCTCACCTAACGCTCGATCAATCCGTGGCGCGGAAGAAATTAAAATAATTGCGCGCCGCGGGATAGTGCCGGCCTTTCAGGGATGGAGGTTGAAAGGGTTAAGTACCGTTCGCAGCAATAGTTTGGTACTGGTTGGTTGGGAGAAGAATAAAATTCAAAAATTAAATAAAAAAAAAACTAATTCTAAAATACAAAGCTGGAAATGCTATGCTAATTTGTTTTTGTAGTGTATTTTTTACTAATAACTAAAAAATGTTACTTACTTGCCATGAATATAACTTGAAGTTTAAGTACTCACAGTTTATTTGTATATGCCTGTGTTGAAGACGTTTTTTAACGAACCACTTAGAATAGCTAGGGATTCAAATTCAAATTCAAACCATTTATTTAAGTAAATAACTTATGAACTATTACATGTAATGTAATGTCTGACTTCTAAAGTGGTTAACAAATTTATTGTTGTGTCTTTCGATAACTAATATATGTATACAAAAAAATGAATTAATCAAAACAAAACTACTTATTTCTACGTTCACTTTTTGTTTTTCTGCGAACAGTACTTTTAGCTCACTAGACGAATGTGAGGGCACAAAGGAGGCTGCTGTAATGAATCGGTTGTTTAATTAATTAGTCAAGAAAGGGCCGGGTTACCCCCCTACCCCCTACCCCCTTCCCCGTGCGTGCATGCCCTGCATATTGATTTATTATACCGACGAGACGATACATTATTTAATTCGAGTAAGTTCCGACGGGTGTTAACATGGGTATACTTGAATCGATGGGAATCGGTAATGTGTGTACTTACATACATACATATACATAGGTATATTCAACTTCAACTTTTATATATATGGCTTCTGCAGCGTTACCGCAATTTTGCCAATGTCACGTAACGGATAAGCAACCAAACACACCGTAGTTTTCAATCGTCAACCACATAGGTATATTGTGCGCTTACTTAGTTCTGTTGAGAGGAAGCAACAGTGTCAAAATATGTCAAAATTCGCAGCAAAAGATTGATACCTAGTTTTATGTGTTCGAGTTTTTAACTAACCAAATATGATCATACCATTTCTTAAAGTGTAACTGATATTAAAGGTCCTCGTCATTATCTAAAAAATCTTGTATCTCTTCGTTATAATACGATTGCTTGACGGTACAGTTAACCTGAAAGTTTCAAGCGCATCCTAAATTACTTCCGATTATCCGTACAATACGCGACAAAACCAGACGTGGTCCATAAACTACATATAGCGTGCATTACTGACCCTTGCCTATTTTTACCGCCGGGTGGGTGGCTTGCCGCTGCCGCTGGCTTCCAGTAGCATTTAATATTCGGCGTTAAAAGCAGTAGCGGCTATTTAACGATGTTTTTCTTAAAGCTATTTTGGGTGCGCGAGCGACCACCCGCGCGTAAGGATGTCTTGTTTGGACATAACTTGGGATAGGGATACATTGTCTGGGGTTATTGAACTGCTTTTGTATTCAAGTTTCAGGCATTTAACCAAGATTACTTGAAATCAGACTTGAAGAAATGGTACTGGTGGTACAGACTTACGAATGAGGCACTAATAAGGAATGAGAAAAGTTCGATTTTCACTTTTTCTTTTCAAACTGATAGTTTGCTGAAACTTGTAGAAGTATTTTCTCGTTGCTCTTATTGTAGAATTAGTTGAATATAAACTATATAAACTATATAATAATAAATAAAAAATAAACATAACCCTATATTCATCGCACCAAGACATGTACCTCACGTACCTCAACAACATAATAAGCCAGACAAGGCAGACTATAATTCAGGCGCAAATTCAGCATTGTCGGCATTCTTAGCGACAGGAGAGATAATTCTATCTCGTAGCGGTGTCTATAGAAGCCTTGGAATTGACGTTGTGGAGAATGTGTTAAATTGATTTGTCTGATCAGTCTAAAAAAAGAGGTACATAGGTGGCTGGGCATAATGCGCTTTGGTTTTACTTTTGCTTCTTTTAGTAATTATCTCTAGGTACTGTTTTAGAGAGCTTTTATTTTTAGTCCTCATATGTAAATATATTTAATCAAAAGTTTGGGTTCCACGTATTGAATTTATTGAATAAGTTTATTGAATAAGTCACCATTGCTTTTTTATTTGTTTGGATATCAAAAGATGTAAATATTTCATTGTCCAAAAAATTAAGACAGTTTTTTTGCATACTATTTACTACACTGTTTGTTCTCTTTATAGTTTCCTATACACATTATTTACTAAAGTAACAAAATTGTCTGTCAAGTCCACTACCACTACCAGCATATGCTAGCAATAATTAGAAAATGCATAAACGAGTGCTCATCGCAGGCTGCGAGGCAATTGACAAATGCACACGCACACATACACACGCAATTGGATTCGACGACGCGCCCTGGAAGGTTTGGTCACCCCCGGGGTAGGGCTGGCTCGGTTATCTAAGCTTTTTATGAATCGGACTACATGTGAAGCCTTTTTTGGCATACATATTGAAATCTCACTAGTCTTTTACATTTTACATATTTATTTGCTAATTCTTGTTTTACAAACTAAAGTAAATAGGTACTTACTATAGATATGTGTGTAGAATTAGTCAATGAAAAAAACCTTTATCTATTTCATTTCTTTATATACTTAACTAGCTGGTGCCCGCGACTTCGTCCGCGTGGAATAGTTATTACCATAAAAACGGTTCTAATGAGTTAACCTTAAAAGATAGACATATATTGTTGAAGACACTTTGTTAGATTATTTTTAGAGAAATAATTCTTTTATACATATTTTTGTAAAATATTGAATCAGGCGTTACTTTGCGGAAATCCATTTTAACTGAAACTCTGGAGAAATGTGTAGTGTTTTTCCGCTTCGACTGCTCCTTAACCGACAACAAACAACAGACTTGATGTTTTTTAGGTGTGTTCCTCCATATACCACCGCCACACCTCACCTCCTAACTAATGTGGCTTCCGTGGATCTCAAGATCTTACCAACACCGCACCTTGTGTCTTGAAGCTTTGTTGTTCTCCTTCGGCAAGATGTTTTCGTCGACACGTGTTTCGCCTCTCCACGAGGCATCCTCAGGACGTATTGACTCCTCGAACGTCGGTCAGAAAGTGAGCTCGGCGAGCAACGACCGCTCCTTATATAACGTAATATGATGTCATACGATGTGTCATTGCCTGACCGTTACTATTCAAACTCACTAACGTAACCGTCGTTGCGTCATCGCTCGCGTGTTTACCAAATTAGGTGGTGTTTGTTTCATTACCAATGAAAGTTCGTAGCAATGGAGATGATACCAAGTTTGTTTGGTTGTTCAGCAACGTAAAAGGTTGACCCTGGTGTTTCAGTATTTCCAGCTGCTCCCACACGCACACACGGAATCCTTTATCGCATATTTGCTTAATCTGGTATGTGTGGTTATTTTGCAAAGTATGACAGGTGTCTAATAAATGTTTCGCAAAGTGTGATCTTTCTAGGTGCTCGTTCCTATGGGCTGCCATATGTTCTTTGTATCTGGTCTCGAAATTTCTTCCTGTCTGACCTACATACACAGCATTGCACTCGTCACACACCAATTTGTATACCCCAGACTTCCTGGCATCTTCCAACCGGTCTTTACCATTACACAGGTGACGTAAATTATCCGTGGTTTTATAAGCTGTATTGACTTCCGCTTACCGCAATATTTTAACGACCCGTACTGACACTGGCCCCATGTAAGTAAGGCTACCCACATATCTGTTCGGTCTGTCCGGTGGTATCGCATATAACATATTGCGAACCTGCTGCCTTGTCACACTTCTTACCAACCCGTCCACCATGTGTTTTCCGTATCCGTTGGCAGTTGCGATTTGACATATAGTGCTCAACTCTTCTTGATAACCTTCTCTTGTCAATGGCACCGTTAATAGTCTATGAACATATTTTTGTGATATCTCGAACCGTTTTTGCAGCGCACGCAATGGAAGCCCTCAAAGATGAATAATTTTCCCCGTTTTTTCCACCTTTTCCATTATTTCTTCGCTCCTATTAGTTGCAGCGTGATGTTATATAGCCTAAAACCTTCCTCAATAAATGGTCTATCAAACACAAAAATATTTTTTTAATTCGCACCAGTAGTTCCTGAGATTAGCGCGTTCAAACAAACAAACAAACTCTTTAGCTTTATAATATTAGTATAGATTAAAACGGTAACAACCAATTACATTAATTAAGAAATGAATTATCATATTATTATTTCATATTATATTATTCACATTTATTTTCAATTTTTATAAACCTTTTAACTTGTTGACGTAGGCTCGAAACATCCCTTTTAGGTAATCAGTTCTTTCCGAAAACATAAACAGAAAATAGGTACGTTAAAATACACTACCTGATGATAATTTCCTCCAACCTCCGCGTCCAATTACTGCCCATAGAAACCCGATCAGGCTCCAGCCCTACGCCACACATGCTCGATTCCCGCGCAAAAGGTTCGAGTGTATAAATCAACGGCGCAACAATTACACACTTTCATGGCAAGTTGGAATTAGAAACTGTCATTTGCACCGTTCGAGGGGCCACAGGGGGGGGGGGGGGGGGAGGCTGGGAGGAAAAATAGGGAGAGGCGAGGGCTATTGTGAACCTGATTAAAGGATTACCTACCAAGGGGTCCGGTCTAGTTAGATTTATTATGCCAAGTATTTGTAATAGTTAGCTGTGCTTTGGCCGAGCGTCCAGACAGTGCAGCGAGAATGCTTTTTGTTTAAGAGCATCGGGTGCCGATCGATTTTAAATGCAGGGAAGATTGCATGAGAGAGGTTCTTTAGTGGACGGCTTGTTAGGTAGGTATATGTTGTATGTGTGTAGGTTGACCAGAGTAGTCTAGACTAGTATAATATTAGGGGGATATTTTCTATTCTCTGTTTACGTTTTGTATGGGGAAGCTTTAGAAAATTAGCCTCATTGTTGATGATCTTTTATTTGTGTATTAGAGATAACATTTCGTCAAAATCAAAAGCAAGTAAAATTAAATGTAACCAGTAACAAGTTTCAGTGAAAGAGTTATTACGAAAACTGTTATAAAATTTTGTTCAAAGCAAGCCAACGCATAATAATTCTGTTTAATCTGCATGTACCCTTTCACTTACTAACAAGCTCCTCATTTAAAATCTACAGTTACTTATCTAACTTTTAAAGTTAATCTAATCCGTCACTATCCTACCCCCATATACCTATAGCTACATAATGTAAGTACGACAGACTGAGCAACCGTCCTTGATTAGAGTCGATTGGCTTGCAACGCATTCGGAAGTGCTGAGGCGGGAACGTACTCAATACAGAATCGGGTGTTAATTTGTGTGTGTGTTGTGTGTGTCATATGTACTCGTGTGTTGGAATGTCATAATTAGATTGTGATTTGCACGCAGGGATGAGGAGATAGGGTTGGATTGAGATGTCGTTAGTAACGTTATGCAAATTCTAGGAAATTATCTTGTTTTGCTAATAAGTACCTATATGTATACAGATACGGAAAATTACACAACGTATCTGTAAAAATGGTGTCTCTATTTATACAGTTTACACAAAGTTTATAATCAAAATTGAAAAATTACAATTTTACATTTTCTACCAAAGACTAGAACGATAAATAGCCAAATCAACACACCAAGTAAATCACAATCAGAGGTACAAACTCTCAGATAGAGCATTCGATCTGTCCCGAGACACTCGATAATTCATCGACACCGCGCGACACTCCCCAAGCACGTGTTAGAGATTCACACGAGAAGAGAAACTAACAGAGTGATGGGAATTTGTAAATAGTCATCTCATGAGAATAGAAAATGTATCTTACTTAGACCCACTTGTACAACAATTTTTAAACGCATTTAGTAACAGAATTACCTAGTAAAAATGTAGGTATGTTTCTTTAACTGCAGTAATGAAATCACTTTATTCACAATCCTTAAAACTTAACGATTTACACATTTCATTTAACACAGCTTAAAATGGCTTCAGAAATGAATATGCTATAAAATGTATTAAGTATCAGCTTATACTATACTATAATACTTTCTTACTTACATTTAACTATAAATTCTGTCTGTTGAGGTTATCTAGTCTGTAAGTTAGAAATTAGTGCAGGTATGCTATTTGACAGATCGTTCTGTTACCGTTCTCCTATTAGGAAACTACGACTTGAAAGGATGTTTGACTGGTTTTTTGAAAAAGTGGCAGTTTTGTTGATATTCTCCCTCTTAGATTTATTCCATATATCATACACCCAGATATTTAAGTAATCATTGAGTTACTACAAAAACGATCGTAAATTTACGGTTTAGGTGCTATCGTTTATGATCAAGCGCTATTGTATATAATAGCTAAGAATAATCTTTTTTTTAACCCTTTGACTAGTCAGGGCATGTAATATCTGGGTGCACGGTAGTCGGTAGTGCTCCCGCGCCACCTGCCTAGACGGGTATTACTTTTAATTCGAGTAATGTAGTATAAGTTGTACGCAACCTATTTTTTTCTAACTAAAACAGGTTTGCATTTGACCATAGTTTGCCCGATTGCATTAGCTATGGTTGAAGATGGATCTTACTTACACAATAAGAACCGGTTCACTCTCGCTTAAAAGATCGTATGATAATATGTAAAATCAGTAGTACCTAAGGGCAGCTAGTGACGTACTGATGTAGTGTTGTCCCTCCTAGGGCAGCAGCAGCAGTTCCACTTCGCGTTCGGGCAGCGCCCTTTCCCCTTCCCGCCGGACCCTCTCGGCGGGTTCCGGATGCCGCCCATCACTACGTGTCAGAGTAAGTGGACTTCTCATATTATTTTTAGTTTATTTAATTGTATCCTTTAAAATATTGTTACATGGAACGATCAGACTGTAAGCATGTGGGTTCTATATTTTGTTTATGGCACAGCCAGAGTTTACATATATTTTAATACATATATATTAAGTTATATTTGAATATGTGTTTGTAGAATAAGTATTGTTTTAAATAATTAATGTAATTGGCTTCGGCCGTTTTGATTGTTATTAAATAAAAAAAAAAACGAATTAATTCAGTAACAAAATCCTGCATGGGGTTAAATTATTAATAGCTTTTATGAGATGCTCGAAATCATTCTTATCCGAAAGTTTTGATGATTTGGTCATCTAATCGTTTTGATTAAAATAATAGATAACGATTTTACATTGTAAAGTTCAGCAATTCCAAAAAACTTCAATAACCGGATCAAAACTTCAATAACCGGATCAAAACGTATTCAATAACCGGATCAAAACGTATTCTACAAAAAAGTTTAATACGATTTCGTAGATGAATAATGATCAAACATTAGCTAAACTTTAATTTTTTTTTTTTTTTTTTTTATGAGTTAAAGACTTTATTTACAATAATAAAATATAAAAACAAGGGAAGAAAAACTAAACATACTACTTCTAACTACTACAAAGAAGGGCACTTAGAAAATCTTTAGAAAAGCCTAAAGATAATCTAAGTGCTCCAGCCCACTACCAGAGGGCAGCGTGCCCAGCATACTGGCCGCATTACCACGCTGGATGGCAATGCTGATACGTTGAGCCAGAAAAAGGCCAGCATTTTGGTCATGCGTCGCGTCAAAAAAATTAACATGAATAATGAATCCTTTTGATACAACCCCATAATTGACTGTTCCATCAAAAACCGTTAATGGAAAAAGCATCGTTAAAACGGAACCCGTTTAAAGAGAATGAAATGACCACAAACCGAAATCTAAATCTGCACGAACGAACGGTTAGTTCAAAAGTGAATGAGTCACCAAACCGTGCGGCGACGCTAAACTACGTTCACTAAAGCGCGGATTCAATCAACCCGATGAAAAAAGAGAAGCATTCTGACTGCGGACGCAATCGAACAAGCATGCAGGCTCCGGGTAAATCCTCTACCCCAAAACAACTCATGCGGCTCGGAAAAAAATAAAAACATTCACAAATCGACGCTACGGGCGCGCGCATATCGTATAAAAACCAACTCCACCGATCGTCGGCCAAAAACGGAACTGTGATACCGACAAATAAAAGCCGGTAATACTCTGAAAAAATAAAGCGTAGCAAAGCGCGGGATCGCTGTGTACGCTCTCGACATCTTTATAAGTGAATGTGCGCGAGTATTGTTTTCGATTACCGCCTGTCCGGATCTGGGTTTGATAGACAATTATTATTTGCGGCTGTGATTGGAATGCAAGTACGAAGCAGACGGGGGAAAAGACTTATGTATTATGGTTTATCTTGTTCGTGATCAGTTTTTAATAGTAAAATGTAATTGCCTGGAACTGCTTTAAGATTGAACGATTATAATATACAGATTCTTGAAGATTTCAATCTAACATGAGAACCTTTTCGTAAATTAAGATAGTTACATACTAACAATGTTAGTCACTTTTTAACGTCGCAACTAAGCAATTTTTTAAGCTTGATTTTTATTATGATGTTAGGTATACAAGGGTCCTGAACGTGACATAGGCCCATGATTTATCATTATTTTCTTAAGAAGTTCTTAATCAATTCGTCAATACCTCTAAAAGCTAATCACATATTCTGCTTCCAGACATGGGCCAGTTCGGTCTAAGCTCCAGCAACTCTCACTGGGGCTACGGCGGCGCGGGCGCATACCCCGCGTACCTCCCGTCCTGCGCCGCGCCGGCTAGCAGCCAGTTCAACCCGCCAGCGCTGGGCTTCGGCAGCTCCGTGGCTGAGCAGACTCCTACGCAGGACTTTACGGCTAATAATACTGGTAACTTTATTTACTTATTTTTGTGATGATAGAATGTCGAAAAAAAGGTAATAAAGCGTCTGTGCGGGTGTGCATCAGTATACTGCGATTATTTTTCCGCTTCTGCTGTTGCAGCCAAAGTAAATAAAGACAAAGTGACATTTAAACCGGGGCTCTTGCGTGGGCCGGATAAATAGAACCTACAGTCGTTATAGAAATGCAGTCCGTAATGATTGTATGATTGCAAATGTCTATAATAATGTTATAATTCATTGACAAAAGAAAAATAGTACCTAATTGTTCTCTTCTCGAATGACTTGTTAATAATTCTACTCGACTTCAAAATATATTTTCTATGTTTAGGTATAGTCAGGCCGACCTATTACAAAAATACATAAGCACTTCAGTAATTGGGCTGGATATTTGAACTGAATTAAACAAACATATAATGTGTTAATAGATATTAGTGTCACATCTATAACTAGTTCAAATGTGTATAATCATGGCCACACAATAAGTGGTTACAATTCTGGTTACGATGGTTTGGTGAGCCAATCCGTGGTTTCAGAACCAAAAGCCGTAATAAAACAAACACCCGGTGATACAGAATAACAAACCGTACGAAATAGAGCCTGCAATGGCTGGACTAGATGACTTTTGAAACTATGCGCCTATTTTATATGCTGCAGTTTTGAATTCTACTGAAAAAGTCTCTCGTTTTCATCAAACGTAACTGACCAAAACTTTTATGCTACGTATTCGCAAACGTCGTCGTTTTTAGACCGATTTTCAAAAAAGACCGTGGTGGAAAATTATTTTTCTGTTTGATTTGAATAGGCATGCTTATGACCAATTTTTATAGAAATAAAAAATAAAGTATGAGAATTGCTGAAATTTTAATTGTTTCAAGAGCCAAAACTATTTTCCGGGATTTTTAAGACTATTTATGTCACTTATTGTAATCTAATTATATCAGGGCTATGTTAAACTGGTGCATGTTGTTATAACATAGTAGTATGTCTGGCACATCGGCAATAAATTCATCGCAGTATCGTGCGTCGCAGCCGCTGTAAATTATAATGAGTGCTGTGATGTCCGGTCCGCCGCCGCCGCCGCGCCGGACCAGTGACAGCGAGGCGACTAATCACATTAGAATTTTAATAACCTATGATAACTTTCTCTTTTTTTTTTATTCTTATAAAATCACATACTTATCACAAACTCAAGCTATACAAAACTAAGTTGTAACTGTAAAAAATAGTAAATAGTTATATTTTTTGTCTGTACACCTAACTAAATAATGTTAATAAGTAACTACATACATATTTATAGTAAATAGAAAGAAACTAAGTACCTACTACTGTTTTAAGATTTAACATTGTATCAATGGTATGTAATCACTAGATGTTAAAAATATTATCTAATATCAACTAACAGTCAACAAAAATATTGTCGTCGATTTTTACATATTCTACCTATATTTACTTCGTACGAAACATAATTTGCTATCCTTGTCGTCCTATCTTTTAACGCGCTGAGTGTGAGCGAGAGGGTCGCCGTCGGCCGAGATACAATCTTCGGATTAGTTCGGAAGGTGGTATGACTTTTTGCATGCACGCATAGCCAATGTTTACATTTCAACCTAACCTTAAAACAAACTTTTGTATTTCGTGATTAAAATTAAATTACAGAAAATTGTAATCGATGTTACTACCGTAAACCTATGTATCGTGACCAAATAGTTAAAGTTGTGTGAATGCGGTTAACTTTGTATGTGAACTTCTGTAATAATACCTAGGTAAGTATAGTTTTCTGAAAGTAGGCTAAGTTATTACAAATAAACATAATTGAAACATATACCAGTTACAATTAATAGCATTTCGGGCAGTCTCAATTCATTCATCGATAATCATAATATTTTTTTCTTATATGTGAATGCATCAAATTATAAAACTGTTTTACAAACAGAATTGGTCAGTAACGGCATTGACAGTTTACATAGATAGGCAACTCAAGACTTTTTAAATTTTCTTGACATGGAATGATCCATTCTCGATCTGAGTACTCAAGAAAAAAATGTTTTACATGCACTGCTGAGCGGTTGATATTTTTACTGGGCTTGATGATAAACCTCCAGCTCAAATACTTTGATGTATTTTTTTCTTTTTAGCCATATTTACAATTTTATGGGAATGGCTCTCCATCTAACTGATTGGGTAGAATTTCGATTTTTACTCAGAGGGACTCTGTAAAAATGGAAAATGAAATTCTACTAAATCAGGCCATCCGCAATCCTTAATTAAACTAACACTTACTACTTGAATATACGTTTTATATCCATGTAAGTCTACAAAATCCAAAATACTAACTATCTCAGGCCAGCCCACCTCCCAGTGCAACACCAGCAGTAATATCGAGGAGGATGTGAGTCGTAAAACTGTTGGTAGATTTAATTTCACCCCGGTTTAATGAGCTGTTGGCTGGTGGCAGAATGGAACAATGTTTCCATGTAAACATTCAGCGGGATAAGAATGAAACTGCTCTATGTAGGAGTATTTAGCGACAATATTGTAGTGTTATCATAATAGTAACTTGCTAAATATGAAGAAATTGTGTATTTCTTCATCTTTTTGATTACAATAACGATAACCAAACTTTTGTTTACCAAACATGACATTTAAAGGGAAGTAGTGGTTGAATATTTTTGACATTGTAAATGGTCGTTACTTGTTCCGTAGCTACCTTTCACACTTTTAATAAATTCTGTTGTTAAAACACATACTTCGTGTATGAACTGCTTTAAAATGTATAAACAGAGCTATCGAGTGAATGAATTGTCATTCAACATATATAAATGCGTTTTGAGCATCAAGATTAAAAAGAAAGGAAGAAGAATGAGAAACTTTTACAAAATACTGATAAAATTAAAATATTGACAAGTTTTGTTAACCTATTTGAAAAAATGTTTCATATCATGAAACATCATCATAATAATTTCATACTTATTGCAACATATTCGACAAATTACTAACCTGTGCTTCTCTCCGCAGTGCTCCCGGACACGACGGGCGTGGACCTGGACCAGCAGCTCTCAGGCCTGGTGGGCTCCTCCCCCTCGCACCACGGCAGCCTGCTCCCTCGCTACAACAACAACCCCGACTACAGCCTGTCCACGGGCCCGCGCTCGCTCAGCGACAACAGCTCACAGCCAGAGTCACCCGTCCAAGACGACCTCCTCACCTCCAACACAACCACACACATACCACACAACACGAACACATCCAACTTCCCCTCACTCATGAATTCACAAAACACATACGGAAGCAGTAACTGCAACAACTCCTTGTACCCTGTCCTACCAGCAAGTTTACTCTACAGTCAGTTATACACAGCTGCGAACCAAACGCACAATTTTCACCCATTACACTCAAACTCAATCCACTCAACGCAGAACCATCATAACGAGTTGCAAACTATGATGGATCAGATTTCATCAACAACAAACAATCATAGGCAACATAATCACGGCCAAGAGTTACTACTCGGAGGTGGAAACTCTTGTGCAGCGGCGGCGAATAGAGGAGAAGATGGGAGAGTGAATAATTTAGGACAGAGAGGTAACCCTCAACCGGACAGCAACGCTGTGTGGAGACCCTACTAAAGCCAGTGTGACACTTCTTTCTTCTCAAACATTTGAGACATTTGTGGAACAGTGCCAGTGTATAAGTGAAACGGTATAAGTGATTTGTGGACTAAAGAAACGTTGTATAGAAGTGAGTATATTAAAAAGTTCTCGTTGTAGGCTGATGATCTCATTAGAGAAGGTTAGCGGTAGTATTTGGGAAAGAAGTTGTCAATAAATTGAAAAAGGGTTCTCGAAGCAACGAAATAAACCTCGATAAATTGGTTAGGTAGTTGTAATTGACTTATGGGTACTTGTATAGTATGATGTTTTGATGTTCACTCCCGTCCTGCGATTATACGATTTTTGTTCGTAAAGATTACGTTTTAATATAGGTCTGGGTTACTTTTAGAGCAAAAAATCTAGCTAGATGTTTGAATAGAAGAATAAACAATTATTTCGTACAAAACTATTGTACAACATATTAGAAACAAAAACAGTTTATGACTTTAAAATTTTAATATACAATGACCTATATTATAATGAAATCTTAATGCAACATAGAGTTAAGGAAACATCATTAAAAATCAGTAAAAGTCCGCCTTGCTTTTATGAAACTGTGCATTAAAACCAAAGATATTAATTTCATTTCATAGAGATTTAGTTAAGGAAATTAATACTATCCGACACACTCAAAGACGATTGGATACTGTCGTAAAATCTGGTATATGTGTATAATATGATTTACTACTAAAAAAACAGAGTACGGATTTTTTTCGGGTTAAGATGATCGAACACTATACCGTCGGCTCGCGGCACCACAAATGTCAGCACTTACAGATAATATAACGTAGATCGTCTGATATTTTACGATACCACCTTGTATGAAAGGTTTTTATATTTTTTCTTTTCCGTGCTGACCAAAATGTATCTTACGTAAAAACAAATAAACGATAATAGTGCCGACGGTCAACGTACGATTAGAGTAACTCTAAAGATAAAGAGATAAAGATAACATTATTTCGCAAAAATTTTGTTAGTTTACTCTAAAACAATTCTTGTACCAATCGTTTCTGAGTGCTGCAGTTTATGATTCATGTTTTGATTTTCATGTAAATAAAAATTGTGAATAATTTTGTTGTAAATGCATCTTGTAAAGTGCAATAGATGTGCAATTAACGAGTTGAGTAGGTGTATACTAAAACTAGGTTAAATAACGATATCTGTTGAATATTCTCAAGTCTGTCCATTTGTAGATATCATAGATATTCTTATTTGTTAAGTTGTCTTCGTATTCATTTATGCTGATCAAAAATTTTGTTTTTAACAGAACGTTGTGCAATATTTTTTTAAATATAAGATTTTCTGTTTTTGTAATTCCGTTTCAAGTGATCCGAAAATTAATGCAAATAAATACATGACTTGGAGCTTCTCAAGCAATGTCTCGAGCAATGTTTAAGTTTTAAAAATATTCAATCAACTCATTATTACCGAATCATTTTCATTTCAAATTGTATTATCACAACAAAGGTGTAAATTAAAATTTACCTCAATCAGACCACATTTTAAAATACATATGTCACAGTTCAGTTTTCAAATAACTCGTTTGCAATTTATGATTATCAATTGCCTAAATTTCAGCAATTAAAATTAACCAATTATTATTATGTGTCGACACCGTTTCATAATTTTTATTACGTTTTGTGAACTAATTAATTGCGTAGCAACTAATTTTGTATTTGGCTCATTATTGTTGCAATCATTTCTGTTGATTATCATTAGCTGAATTTGATTGGAAATAAATAAAATTTACAAATACTGCGTGTTTGTTTCATGATTCTCGCTCGATCAAATACCAATGTGTTTTAGCTGTGTTCAATGTATTTTACAGTAAAATTAGGATAATAATAACATTGAATTCAATCTCTAAAGATAATTTCAATCAAAATAACTAGCCTTGCGATTAATGTCTTAAAATATAGCTGTAATATACAATACAATAAAAACAATAATACAACATGCTGATTATTTGTAAGCAAATTATCTATTCGTAATGAGCTGCAGGCAGTCATCTTGAATCAAAATTTGTTATTCACGGCGAAAGATTATTACTAAGACTAGTCATTTTTTTGCCATTAAATATCCAAAAAATTATAACATATGGGCTTTCTGGACTTCTTAATTGATTTTAATATTAAAACTTTCGTGAGTCATATTATCAATATATTTAATAAACGGTATTCACAACTTACGCGATTTACACGTGAGTGAAAACCGTTTAGTTAATATATTCTTAATTGATGGATCATTCTTTGACCTTACATCAGATTAAACTAGTTTTCGGTAAAAAATACTACCAATGTTGTAGTTAAAATCATTGACACTTACATATATTATCTTATTTAGGAATGTATTTTTGGTATTTGAGATAATATAAATTTTGACTATGTGATTGTTTAGTTAGAGGAAGACCTTTGCCTAGGAGTGGGACAGTATAGGTTAATAAAAAAAGTGTTTAGTGCTTGTAAACAACAAAATTAATGTTTGTATCTATTGTCATGAAAACTTTACTTTATAAATTTAAATCGCCATTTTCCTGCCTTTAATATTTTAATCCAGGCCGCTTTACCTGTCACGCGTCTCATTATACTCGTGTATATTTGCAATGATGTCACAATAGTAGACGCATAATAACATCCATGTGATTGGTCACATATAACGTGATGTATTAACGTTCTAATTGGCCTATTGGCGGAGACACAATACTCATGTTGGTTCGGATGCCGATTGTTCTAATTAATGAATGCCCTGACAAAAGTGAATCTATTTAGTGCGAAATTTTGGTCTGTATAACAGTTTTGGTGAATACAATGATTTGTATAATCTGGCTTAGCTTAGTTGGTAGTGGCACTACCTTCTAATCTAGGGTTGCGGGTTCGATTTCCACATGGCACAATAATTATGAATTTTAATAGGTAGTTAAGTAGGAGTCTGCAGATAAGTTAATGTATGGATATTTGTGAGCGAAACTGAAATAAGTATGCTGGCCTCATTAATTTGCGCCAATGCGATGCGTCGGACAGCGGACGGACGCCCATTGCTAGTAGAGACACCATACTAATTTAAATGCAGGATAATATCACTCTTTACCACAACACCTTGTTAATAATTTTATTTTATACTTAATAATGGACGGTAAATAAATCACTAAACATACGCCATAGATATATATTATCTAGTACCCATGATACAAGCGTAAGCTTAGTATAGGGCTAGATGGCGCTGTGTGATATGTCCTGAAATATTTATTATTATTATTATTATTAGATAATGTTTAAATACGTAACATGGTTTACCACGTAAAAATCTATACCTGATCCAATTTTATCCATATAAATTGATAAACTTCTAGGACAATCTTAAGTGTTCTAGTTATTAATGGAAAAGCTTACTTACATATCATATACGTTTTTATCATATACTACTTACCAACTACTAACTAACAGTACATAATTAAATTGTTAGTTTCACTCTAGGCTACAGCATTGCTTAACATCAGGCGGGCTGTAGTCAAACGCAAACCTGCCTCACTTAAAAAAAGCCTTTATCACAAAATACATAAGTACAACATATATATACCTACTAAGCAGTAGTTAGATGAGGCAGGCCATTAAAATGTGATTAATTGAAACTCAGCTCTGAAACCGATTGCTCTATAACCAGCTTAAAATAACAAACTTGGTTGTTCTTAGGTGTGTAAACCAAGTATTTTGTTTGAAACCAGTTGCAGTGGAAAAATACTACATATTTCTTCAGAGTTTCATCTACAATGGATTTCCGCAAAGTAACGTCTGATTCAATAAATCTGAAAATGATGGAGCACTTAGATTATCTTTAGGCTTTTCTAAAGATTTTCTAAGTGCCCCTATTTGTAGTAGTTAGAAGTAGAATGTTTAGTTTTTCTTTCCTTGTTTTTATATTTTATTATTGTAAATAAAGTTTATTGTTTAATTACTGATAAAAAAAAAAAAAAAAAAAAAGAAAATGATTGAATTATGTCCATTAATAATTAAAACCCACAGTCACTCTATTACTAGCGATAAAATATGCGATTCCATCGCAGCCTCGGACGCGGAGGAAAAATCGATGGCAGCCGATTTGAACGATATAATGAGATTTAAAATTGCGAGGTAAATTAATGAGGATTAGCAATGATCCTGCCTGATGGACTGCAGCCAGAGATGTTGGTATTATTGAGTAAGTATTGTAAATACTGAGTAGGTGAATACTGGGATAGCAAAATGAGAATATGTAATTCGGAACATGGATTTGAATTTCATCACATCTCGTGGTGGTTTTTGAACGTATATTATTAAAGAGAAGCAAAGTAACTATGAGTAGTCATCAAATAGCATCTAATATACATAGAGTGAGCACATTGAAATTGGAAATTGGAAGCCCGAAGAGGAAGAGGAAGGCCGAGAAGGTCATACAGGGATCAAGTAAAAGAAAAGGCTGGTGTCATGTCGTATAAGGCGGTCAAGGAATTGGCAGAAGATCGGGAAGGATGGCGCATGCTCCACAGACAATTTGTGATGATGATGAGCACATATAAGATCTGTAAAATCTATACTTAATATTATAAAGTTGAAGATTTGTTTGTTTGTTTGTTTGAACGCGCTAATCTCAGGAACTACTGGTGCGAATTGACAAAATCTTTTTGTGTTTAGTAGACCATTTATCGAGGAAGGCTTTAGGTTATATAACATCACGCTGCGACTAATAGAAGCGAAGAAACAATAGAAAATGTGGAAAAAATGGGGAAAATTATTCATCTTTGAGGGCTTCCGTTGCCTGCGCTGCGAAAACGGTTCAAGATATCAAAAAAATATGTATACAAGAATTATTTCTCTTGAAATGATCTAACAAAATGTCTGCAACAGTATATGTCTATCTTTTAAGCTTAACTCAATAGACCCGTTTTTATGGTAATAACTATTCCACGCGGACGAAGTCGCGGGAACCAGCTAGCTCTTACATATGTAGTAAATAATGCGATGATTTCCTGCGATGTAGCGAAAACCGGCAAAGATTTAGTTTTAACAGTATGGTCTGGTTTCTATAATCCAGATGATATTTACTTTTAACAGTATGGTCTGGTTTCTATAATCCAGATGATATTTACTTTTAACAGTATGGTCTGGTTTCTATAATCCAGATGATATTTAGTTTTAACAGTATGGTCTGGTTTCTATAATCCAGATGATATTTGATTCATAAGCCAGTGTCATGCAAACAATTCTGGTAAGTAATTGTTATGTAGTTCTACGCTAGGTTTATTTTGAAAGGAAAAAATCAACTGACGAAATACTAGCTACCAAAAAATTATGATGTACATTTTGTTGACATTAACATTTTTATATCGTAACTTTGATAAAAACTTCTAATATTGAAGAAAATATTTATTTACTAAAGGACCTGTGATATAAAATAAATACCTAACTGTCAGAAGAAATGAAATATGAACATGTGAAAACAATATTTACCTAGAGTAGGTACTTGCTCAAAACAACGAGGCCATTGCAAGTGATTTCCCTGTATAATGTACATTTAGATAGGTATATTGTTTGCAATTAATTACTTTAATCTATAGTGCGTGCTTCATCGCGCTTTTACAATGTGGCAGGCTTATTATGTGCGATATTGATGTCACATCGAATTAAGTCTGTCTAGTGTCTGTATCAGTTGGTTTCTAGATTAGTTGACATACAATAATACATAGAAACAAGGGAAGAAAAACTAAACACACAACTTCTAACTACAACAAAAAATAGGGGGCACTTAGAAAATCTTAAGAAAAGCCTAAAGATAGTCTAAGTGCTTCAGCCCACTACCAGAGGGCAGCGTGTCCAGCATACTGGCCGCATTACCACGCTGGATGGCAATGCTGATACGTTGATTGAAGTTAATATTCGTAACGTTAAAAATTAATAAGTTTCATTAACAAATTTCAAAAAGGCGCAAGTGTATTATTGTAAAACTAGCTGAGCCTGCGACTTCGTCCGCGTGGAATAGTTATTATGGGAACAATATTTATATTTGCAAACAACCTCTTCAGTTTTATAAATTATAGCTGTGACCCACGACTTGAACCGTTTTTGCAGCTCACGCAACGGGAGCCCTCAAAGATGAATAATTTTCCCCGTTTTTTCCCAACTTTCCACTGTTTTTTCGCTCCTATTAGTTGCAACGTGATGTTATATAGCCTTAAACCTTTCTCGATAAATGATCTATTCAACACAAAAATATTTTTTCAATTCGCACCAGTATTTCCTGAGATTAGCGCGTTCAAACAAACAAACTCTTCAGCTTTATATATAAGTATAGATTAGATGTGAATATAATCTTAAGAAAACCGGGTTACTGTGATCGTCAATGAAGTAACGTCAACCGTTAAAATAATAAAAATAAATAAATATTCCGGGACTTTGCACACAGCGCGATCTAGCCTCCCACTAAGCAAACGTTAGTCTAATAAGACTCCAAACTCTCCGTTCCCACCTCCAAACGCGCGTATAACAATCCACTCGCTCGCTTATCATCGTCATTTCCATAATGCATCGCATTTAGCGTCCTGTATAATGCAGCGCTGAACACGGCGTATTCATTACACGCGACGCTTAATTATTGATTTTTAGCATTAAATACGAGCACATTCTGGCCGCCGACCGGACATCTCATTTATACGGCGATAGCGTGATGCAACTGTTTATCTGATAAGTAGGGTCGGTGACCTTTAAAGGACGGTAATTAGGTTTAATGGTATAAGGTTTTATGGGTATTGTAAGCATTAGCTTCCTTGGTGAGTAAGCAATTGGTAAATTTTGGATCTGTTTGGTTATTTGCATAATTTTTCTCGGGATGTATGAGCAAGGAAAATGATACAACCAAAAAATATCATCCTATAGTTACGCTAATGATTTATCAGAATACCTATGGTTTTTCATAATTTAAATTACACTAGGTAAACAATAATGGATCTATATTTTGGTACCAAAGATGCAGTAGCCCAATCGCATTTCAAAGAAACTGTTGAATAATAAGACACTGAATCATAAAATTTTGAAAAATTTATTAAACTTAGGTAAAAAAATAATGAAATCATGCGTGAAATCGTAGGTAAATAGTATAGAAATATGTGAGTACAATAATAAGAAGGAAATAATTTGTGCTGGAGCACTTAGATTATCTAAAGATTTTCTAAGTGCCCCTTTTTGTAGTAGTTAGAAGTAATATGTTTAGTTTTTCTTCCCTTGTTTTTATATTTTATTATTGTATATAAAGTTTTTATCTATACAAAAAAAAAGTATATAAGAAGGTGCATTCTTTGATAGATTTTGTTTAAGTTCTTATTTAGTGTTTGGCAACGGTAATTGATTAATTTTGACCGTTCGCTCAGTTATGATAGATAACACCATAAAATAAAAATTACCAGAAACATTACAGTGAGAAATAATTAGGTTAACAAAACGATAATTGAATACTTTGGTCAGTTCGCTCAACTAAGATAGATATAATAACCAGAAACATCATTATAGGGATAAATAATAACGTTTATTAATTATTTCCATAAAACTGGAAAACAGATCAGTTTGTGGCATTTCCCTGAAACGGCACATTGGCAATAAATAAATAAATATTCCGGGACATTGCACACAACGCCATCCAGCCCCACACTAAGCTTACGCTTGTGTCGTGGGTACTAGATAACGGATATAATACTTATATACTTTTTTTGTAAATACATACTTATTATACATAGAAACGACCAGACTCGACACAAGTAATTACAAATTTTAGTATTCATAATTACTTGTCTCATGCGGGAATCGAACCCGCAACCCCTAGATTAGAAGGCAGAGTCACTACCAACTAAGCTAACAGAGCAGCCTAAATACCTAGAAACTCTTGCATATGATGCATTATATACATACTCGTATGTACAGCAACTAATTAAAGCCAACAATCTACTCTGTGATCTTCAAATACTGTGAGTCTATACGAATATACAATAAACTACCAAACTTCATTAAAAAAGAACAAAATATTAAAATATCAAAATATCAAAATATTAAAACTTTCCAAACCAAACTAAAACTATATTTCATACAGAAATGGTACTACACAATAGAAGACTATTTTAATGATGAAAATAAGGAATAGGATATAATAATGATCTCAATGTAAAATAGATTAATAATAGATAATATAAGAAAATATTGTACACATACTAGTTTAAGTTTAAGATTTGAAATTTTATATATTAAGTTTTAGATTTTAGAATATTTAATTTTAATTTTAGCAACGCCCTAATTACCCTCTTAACAGGGTAAATGTAAATACATTTAAGTATGCTAATAAAGAATTTGAATTTGAATTTTGAGTTCAAATACTAGTGGGCTGCACTTAGACTATCTTTTGGCTTTCCTAAAGATTATCTAAGTGCCCCCTTTTTTGTTGCAGTTAGTACTTCTAGATAGTAGTATGTTTAGCTTTTCTTCCCTTGTTTTTATATATTATTGTTGTTAATAAATGATTGATTATTGTTAAAAAAATACTAGTATGCTTGGAACATGCATTTAATAATAATAATCCAGCGATCTTCAAAGCGAGAGTGAATCGGTTCTTATCGGGTAAGCACGCTCCATCTTAGGCCATATCACTATGGCCAAGTGCAAACACGTACAAGTTAAAAAAAATGATTTATTCAAAGTGTTGTGTAATAAAACAGTCAAAAACTCAAAACTTTGAATTAAGTAGATATTGTTATTTAGAGCCACTCACAAATTAAACATACATTAATCATTTTACAGAAATTGCATTTTTTAACAGGTAAAATGGTAAAAAGAACATTTTGAAGTTTTTATAAGTTTGTTTTATTTATCACTTAACATCAAGCATTGAAGATTAATTAAGGACATATTTGTTAAGTACATATTAAAACATTACTTAAGATGTTCTTCTTATCGAATGAGAGTGGCCAACTCTGGTGTCGAGAGTTTATCAAGCCGCCCTAAGGGCCTCTGACATGGCTTAACGATTGCCGTACTAGACAAACAATTACCTACAATTAAGAAACGCCCAAAGTGGAATGCCACTTTTCGGTCACCCATCCAAGGACCGACCGCGTCGACCTCTGCTTGACATTGGTAATCGTATGCTTTAGATGTTACTTTAGCTTCAAAGTATTTTTATCTGTTTTAATAAAAGCACTAACATAAAATTAAAACACCTTTATGTATGTATTGTAAGCATATAATATTTTCAAACACATCAAATAGTAGATCATAAATAAAATGCTCGCAGTATTATGGAGCTTAAAACACGTGCTCAGTATTGACGTAGGTACGAGTCTGGTATGAAATATTTTCATGAAAATGCGTTTAAACTACAATAATGTGCTTAAATTATATACGCTCGTATTGCGCAGACTTTAAGGCTTAAAATTGTTTGGCTCGTTTTATTTGTAGAGAATAAATTACGCAGGGCCAGCGAGCGCCCAGTGGACCGAAAGAAATAATTATGTTAATGTTTGATGTCGCCATATTGGATCATATAGCGTGCTTTATCGTATCGGCAACGTATAGTAATCTATAATTGACTCTGTCTATTATGGTCATACTAATTATAGATCATTTTAAATTGAGCTTTTTATCTTAACAATATTACCTACTACATTGTGCTTATGAACTTAAGATGTAGTTCATGTAGTTCATGTTCACTTGTAACTCGTTATTTTGAAATCATAAGACTTCATGAAATTCATTGAATTCACTCCTCGTGATTCCTGCTCCTTAAAAACTTTCTAAAAATAGAGTTCGGTCGTTTATTTGATCTGAAGGTCGCTGTTTCCATCTCAAATAATAATAGGCTACATTTTTCTTAAATGCAGCTTAAGGTTTGAGCACAGCATATAACATAAGTTTCGGGACCAGTTTATAGTCAACCATAAGGCTAAAAACTCCTAATTTCAACCTAGAAATATGCTCTAGCAAATACGTACGGTGACGTGTAATTCCCGACCGCAGCGCCCCCTGCCGAAATTAAGTGGAAGTCGGTCGCTACGTGACACCGGCAAATGTGATGTACTTTACTACCTGCCTGAATAATATGTCTTCATTTGTGAACTGGAAGAAGTATTGGAAGAATTCTCTAGTTTCTTATTTATCTGCAAATGGTTGAGTAGTAAATAATATTCTTTATTTGAAAGGTTTCATTTTATTTTAATCGACCTCAAGTTGTTTCGATGGCAAGCAGTAAACATAGTTTCATACTGAGAACAAAGACAAAACGCGTAAGGAAGCGGAATTATGCGTATTCATGTTTATTAACCGATTTTAGTCAAAATTAAATTACAAATATTTTAAAGAATATTTTTTTAATTAAAAAATATGATTGTTCTCGGATGCTATTTACAAAATTTATATAATTTCAGATTATGCAAATAAATTATAAATAAATAAATCAGTAATAAATTGTTATTACAATCTGAAGCACAGAGTACAGAGTACCTACGCTGAAGTGTGTACAAGAACTACAAAAAAGAAACCTTCCTCAATAAGTTATATCTTTATCTATGCACAAATGGATCAAGCCTCCGCAGCAATATAAGTAAGTATGTACCTATTTAACAACCTAAGAACTGTAGAGTTACTTATAAATATTCCTCAAGCAACCCTCTCCAGCCTTTGTCTTCTAATTGCCTTGTGAACGCTAAATCCATTATTGTATTGAATGCATGTATGTACGTAATCAGGCGCTTTCATACGAACCCTTTTAATTACTAGTCCTTTGTACTAAGGTAATGTGAAGATGTAAGTCGATCTTGCTGTTCTAATGTGTTCTCTCAAATAAAGATAGTCTGGTTTAATTTCTATCGGTCAATTGTGAGACAGAATTAACCTCAATTGTAAACGAAATTTGGTATTTTACAAAGGTTATATTAGGTGTACGTCGTCTGACGAATATACAAATATACACATGAAGCTAATTATCCCAACACTAAACTATCATACTGACAAGTAAAGTGTATCAGTTTTTTATTTATCTACATGTAAGAACGAGGTCCTTTTATGTTGTATAATTTGACTACAAGTGCCGTAGCAGAAGATCTACCATGAATAATAGAAAACTAGGGCTCTACAAATGCTACGAAAAGAATGCACTACGAAAGTGCTACGACAAAGTAAAGACATGCTACGTCACTTCTGCAAGAGTCATTTCAAGTAACTGGTGGTCAGACATACCTTACTGATCAGTGCAGAAAAAAACAACAGTATTAGTAATTCAGACAATTTTTAACCGACTTCGAAAAAAGAAGGTTAACAAATCTTCTGAAAGTTTTTTTTCTTATCAACCTGATATTTAAAAAAATAGCTTATTTAGATTTAAGCAAACCCAAAGTGGTTATGACTATTTTAGTACTCTAAGTAAACAATTTAAATTAGCATAAATTATTTTAAACAAAGCAAAACTGATTGTTGTTTTTAATTAAAGTGGTGAGACGCGGCGCCGAATCGGAATATTTTAATTATCACCAACCGACGCGTAAATTTCCCACGACTGCTATAAAGAATAAACATTGCCATTGTCTTAAACCCCTGTTAAGAAATACTGCAGACCAGGGTTGCCAACGTAATGTCGTCAATCAGTTATGTAACTTAAAGGTTGTGTTTTAAGTTACAGAATAACAAAAATTAAGTTTGTGTAATAAAATATTTACTTAAAATTACAGTTATTTATCGCATGTAATGTTAGCTGTCTCTAAGAACCCACTTGATATTATTAAATATTATAAAATTAAAATATTTATTTGAAAAATCCACTCCATTTCAGACTTGGCTTTTCGCTGTATTTCGCTCCTCATGATCAGATCAAATTTGATGTAAAAAAACTTATGACAATTTTATGTACCTAATTTAGTTTAAAATAAATTAATATTAATTAATTAATTAATTAGTTAATAATGTAAAATGTGACTTACCATAAATGACGATTGTTATAAATTATTGGTCAATAAAAAATCTGAATCTGAAGACCGGGAAAATTGGCATTGTTTGTTAAGCACTTAAGTGTTTTTTTATGCGCTAGCCATTTATATTGCGTGGGCAAGATTTTACTTTTCTATTGACAATTACGTGCTATCAATTGCCCCAAAGTGGGCGAAGCCTCAGACGTCCACAAGATAAATTAAAACTAAGCTTTTGTTACAGATATGTAATACTTAAAAAATATACTTAAGTAAGTAAATAACAAGCTTTTCAAGCCTTGTTGAAGGAGAGTTGTTTGTTAGGGGAGATCTTTGCCAAGGAGTGGGACAGTATAGGTTAATAAAAAAAAATTTTTTTTACAAGGAACGGGTTTGCACTTGACCGTAATTTACCTGATGGTAAGCAATCATTATCTAGGATGGAACCTGCTTACCCAGTAAGAACCGATACACTCTGGCTTTGAAGATCGCAAAGTAAAAGAAAAATAATAATAATAAGTAAGTAAATACTAAGAAAATAAGGTAAATCTTACTTATCTGCACCAGCCCTAAGCCCCAACATCTCAAGGCGTGGAGTCCGGTCCCTAAGGGCCATTACGCGGTCGCAGCCTGATTACGCGCGCTGATTCAACCCTTCGTGGCTCAGGCATAAGAATACCTACTTATTTGGCCGTTTGTATGCTTGCTACTTTTTTATGCTAAAAGATTTAAATTTCTTTATTTTTCCATAAAACAAACCTTTTCCGTTCGTATGGTTTCAAGAATATTAATATTTGGTGTTAGGCTTGCAACACGGCACCAAATTAAATTGAATTAACCAAGTAAAAAATACTGTATTTACCTACATTGTAAGCACTTCAACTGATTCAACCCTTCGTATGTGGGCTTAGTCATAAGAATACCTACTTACTGAGCAAGTTACAGGTGATTAGTATGAGAGGCCTAGTTGTTTAAATTTAAAGTAACATACTCAAAGGCACGTTCTTTTTTCTTGACTGAAATCGTTGATTCAACTCTTCGCTGTGTCAACTTGTATAATTAAAAAATGTTTTAACCATTGACAAAAAACCAACTCCGCTAAAAATAATCTTACTACCACTTAGCATCCGAATCACCATTAAAAACTAGCAACATTATTCCAGCACTTCCTGCAATAAGTATGGCTAAGTTTAACGATCACTTCGAGTTAAAGTACAGTTTCCCCTTGTAAGGTTAAGCTAGTAGTTTTCAAGGGCTGTTACACAAGATATTAACCAGCAAGATGATATGAGATGATATGAGATAGGCAACAGATATCAATACTGGTAGGTAATGGTATGGGACCAGAATTATTGTGTTTTGAAAAGTGGATATTGTAATCAAATAAGTAAATGTGTTCTTACATCTTGCAGGGTGAAAGCAGTGGTTAAGTTAGCTAGATAAGAGATATCTATTGACGAGTAAAAATAGGCGTTAAGTTATTCTTATTAGTGAAAGATTGACTATGTAAGTGTGTACGTATTAACTTTTTTCGCGGTCAAACAAATGTACCTTAGTTGGGATTAAATACATATTGTGCAGATTAATTAGACTATTTTTGTCGTTAATTGACACAGATAACATCACGAGCTACCACTAGTAAGTAATTATGCAATTTTTAATATACCTATCAAAACCATAATATTTTGCAATCAATTTCATATACCAAGGCTAATATGGAATAAAATTTCCATTCATGGCAGATCATTTCGCTAAGTAAGGAAATTAATCGCAACCTTAATTTACGACATTTCATTTAGAATCTAAGAATAGTTATCTTATATCCATATACGAGTATGCACGTTCCAAGCTATCTCGCTATTCAATCATCACAAAACTACTAAGACATTCTAACTATACAATCAACATATGTAAACTAACATCAAAACGCACGATCAAATTAAACTAATCTACTTCACAACTACACTCACGCGAGCTGTAATCTTTTGAAAGCGTTTTCCACTCGGCTTTCAAACGCACACCACTTTCCTCCAGCTCACTGTGACCGCAACACCGCCTAACGCCATCTAGCGGTACTTCCCGACACCACCAGCACACTAGCGCCATAGACAACACACATTTTTCTCCCCCTATAAACACACTCACCCACACATCGACCGCGGAAAAGTGCCAAAAATACTACACTCAACTTTTGCTTCAAACTCTCTTTACGATCAAGCTGATATCAACCTTATTCCTATGTAACAAAGATCAAATTTCGAAGGAACCTAATAGAAATGACAGTTGTTTTTGCTTGTAGGTAAATTGGACTTCAGTTGCAAAAAGTCAAAAGTAAGCATTCCCCCTACAAAGACTTCAGACGTTTTGAAACTGGAACAGAAAGTTTTAACATCGACAGAACTGAAAGGCAATTCCTGCGCTTCACTATGCCGGCGGTTACGACGTTTTCGTCGCGAATTTTCTACTATTTCTTGGGGGAAGCTTTGACTTGTCAGTGTGTGCGTAAAACTTGGTGTACGTGAACTTTCTTAAGGAGTGCGCTTTCTTAATAATGCGAAGAAAACGGAAAGGTTCGCTCTTGAGTTTTGTGAAAAATAGTCAGGACAGAGTTCGGCGCTGGGGCGCAAGAGGGCGCATTTTTGTTTTTGAGCAAAAATCGGTACTTTTTGGCCTTGGAAGAAACAGTTTGCCAGCTTCAGTGAGGCGAAGGAAACGTTTTCTTTGTTTGGGGCTCGTGTTCTAATAATAGAAGCGTAACTTGGACTTCAAATATTATACAGGGATTGAAGCCAATTTTTGTAAATTTGGTATTTCGGATTTTTTGGAATACTCGACTTAGTAAAAGAGTTCAACGCGTCACCCCTTAGTTTCCTCCAATGACCACATTTCTTTCCCCAGTTTGCTCATTTGCTATTCCTCCTAATATACATTACACCCTCAAACCACGCCGACCAGTGAAACAAACGCCGAACGCGCGACAAACCTCCAATCGTAACCACAATATCAACCCATTACGATCTTAACGAATGGCGTGTCGCGGTTAACCGCAAAATCACCCGCCGACCAATCACAGCTTTACCCGCCATATATTTTCCTCTATCTATTTTTCCGAGGGTGAAAATCTTAGAAACCACACGACTAACCACAAAGGTCAGGTGATCGACCAATGGGAGATCGTAAATAAAACCACAAGCCACGCCCTGTTAACCGCAAACCAACCACAACGCAAGAACGTCACTCGTCATCGATCCTACTAATCATTCTCCTCTTTTTAAATGCGGTCGCTTTATAGCCAACTAAATATTGTTGGGTGTGAAATAAAAAGTTTTTGATATAAAAAAGAATCAGTTTCCATTTCAAATATCTTATCATTCAAAACGAAAAGTATTCGAAGAACATGTGACCTAAAACGAAGAAAAAAGTTCTAAATTTGATTCTAAGCATGGTTCGCGAAGATGAAATATTGATTCTTGTTGTGAGCTCGGGCGGCGCACACACGCGCGTGATCGCGTGGAGACGCACGGACACAACCGCGACCGCATTATATTCATAATGAATACAGCTATCCCACTCGCCGCTCGTCTTTGACTTTGTATAAATATATTTTGTCTCGCTCGCACGGTACTTGAACGGGCCATCGGCCGGGGTAGGAGTGGGACGGGCGAAGGTTAGGAGGTCGTCTTCGAGAGGTCGCAAATTTCTATTTCATTAAGTGGCGCGGCTGAAACCGCAGTGGATCGATGCCACTTGGATATAGCCTGGAAAAAGTAGATAAGGAGATTTCATGCAGTTGGTTGCGACTTACAGACTCAACCTAAGTAGGTCATTCTGGAAGTCACACTGTGAGAGATTCGTCAAGTTACACAGAATAGCGTACAGATACACCACATGACCTATTAAAAGCGTTTAAATTGCTATGGTACTTTTTACTCGAAATAATGGTTTGTTCACGTCTCTTGTTATGATGGGCTACAGACATTTTTGTCTAGTTTAAACATATTTGACAATTTGACTTCTCCGTTAGTTTACTTAGTTGGTAGTGGCTCTGCCTTCTAATCTAGGGGTGCGGGTTCGATTCCCGCAAGGCACAAGTAATTATGAATATTAAAATTTGTAATTACTTGTGTTAAGTCTGGTCGTTTCTATGTATAATAAGTATGTATTTACAAAAGAAAAAGTATATATGTATTATATCCGTTATCTAGTACCTACCCATGATACAAGCGTAAGCTTAGTATGGGGCTACATGGCGCTGTGTGATATGTCCTGAAATATTTATTTATTATTTATAATTTGGTGCCTTAGTATGCGTTCAATAAAATGTACATAAAGTTTTTGGGTAGGTACTTAACAACCGTATTGATATTAAGTTCTTGACACGTAGGTATGTACGTATAGTCATTGACCTAATTTTTGTTTTTACGTTTATTTAACACCGGAATACAGCAAAACAAAATAACTAAACAACTAATAATGGTTCTTGAAAGTCATGCCGATCTACTACAAACAAAGGCACTAAAATAGCTATGTTCTTTAAATAGTCAAAGTTAGGAATAAATAGAAATAACCTGCTCGAAATAAACAAACTAGCAAGTTCCAAAGATCGTAATACAGTTTTAATGCCTCCACATATTGTATTCTGAGCTTCCTTTGAGTGACTTGTTATTGTGAATTTGAGTGCATATTAACAATTCATCAGAGGACGTGTGTCAGCCCCCAAAGATGGCGCTTACCTATGCAAATATGTTTTGGTAATTTTGTAGGTGTATTCATAAGTCATGAGTTTTTGACGGAGGGACTTTGTTTATCTATCCAGAAAGTGTATTTTAAAGCACTTAGAACTTTGATGTAAGCTTTAGGTACATAGTACTTTAGTGTCGAATAGTTAATACAATAAACACTCTCTTACTCGAGAATACCTAAAAGAGTGTTTATTGTATTAACTATGAAGTAAGTAAGAAGAATGTGAGTGCCCAACTAGTATGAAGTACAAAGCTAAAACAAACAACCGGGTTTTAATCGTTCTCATATAAATTATTTTGTTGATGGCAGGTATTGGTACTGAATGTTACACTGTGATATCTGATAATGCGCCATAATAAAGGCCTTTCAGCAAGCAAAAATAAATCCTCCTCCTTGCATCATATTCCTCATTACTGAGGATCGTTACTACCCCGCAGATTATTTAGTTGGTGAACGCCCAGATACTTCCCTGAAAAATTAAAATTAGTTAAATTACTTAGAAATATTAGAATCTTAGAAACACAGTCAAAAGGAATTAGAAAATATTTATGAAATAATGATTACATTTTTTATCTATCTATCACTAGATCAGACAAAAAACAACAGCAAAATTAAATCATTTTTGATGCCAACTTACAACAGCACCTTCTAGAAATAATCCAAAAGCGGTTGTCACAATAAATTCTTCTAAAATACCCGTAAACAAAATACCAAGGTAAAAGGTCTGGCAACATTCTACCACATTGCTTTCATCCCCTTCCCAAATGAGCCCTTATATTAATTAGCAGAATATTTTGGGGGATATTATTTACGTAATAAAGCCTTATTTAGCACCCCCAAAATGAAATATGACCCATTGAAGAGAATAAGTACTGAGCACAAACGTTAACTTAGAAGACGTAGCTTTCAACGTTCTTGTGTTTCCAATTTTTGGGGTCGATTCCCAATATTTTGGGTACCATTAATAAAAAGCGTTTTACATAGGAACTTTATTTTAACTTACACACTTTTTTAATCTGCTATCTGAACGGTTTATTTTTAAATTTCAGTAGCTTCATACAACTTTTTTGTGTGTATAAATAGAAACGGCAACTCCTGGCCTGTTTACAGAAACAGATGTTATATATACACTGTCTTATGCAATCCACCATATTAAATTGTACATGATAATACATTCTACCTAACATATATAAGAAACAACTTGGTAAGTCTTAAGAAAACTGTTTTCACGAGAGCTTGTTATTTTACTTCAATTCAATTTGAGAACATAAACTATATACAGATATAGATAACGCTTTTTACCATAGTTCCATCTCAAACAACCTACAACAGTCCCACTTCCCAACTCCCCTAAATTTAATCCTGTCCATTGTAGCATCATGATTCGATCACAAAAAGTCGACACACGCATTATTTGAATACAATGGTCGTTCGTTAGGCGGCCTCAGGAGTTCGATGCAAGATTTAATTAAATCGACACTCCCCCGCCCCTCTCTCCGGGAAGTCACTTCCTCCCCCCGCTGTGCCCAGACCCCTGGAGTTGAGGACACAGTGTGGTTAGACCAGTGAGAAAATCCTTTTTAACCAACTTCCAAAAAAAGGAGGTTATCAATTCTTCTAAAAGTTTTTTTTTGTGGTTATGTTACTCGATTACTCCGTTGTTAGTGCACCGATTTCAAAAATTCTTTTTTTTTCGACGTGGATAGTTTCCAAAGTGGTCCCATATATATTTTTTAATTCGTGCAATCTTACCCTAATCTTGGTTATAAGGAAAGTCTGTGAGTATGTGTGTATGTTTTTCACCTCATCAGAGTCAAGCACCGGAGCCGATATCAATGGAATTTGGTATGGAAGTAGATGTTAAGTTCGTACAAGTATTGAGCCTACTTGGAAAGTAAAATATTTATTGTTCTTCTTCTTCTTACCGAATGAGAGTGGTCAGCTCTGGTGTCGAGAGTTTATCAAGCTGCCCTAAGGGCCTCTGCCATGGCTTAGTTAATAAAAAAAATCTCTCTCAACCTCATTCATTTGCATGTATATACATTTTATTTGACATTGAAGGGAGTTTTTCAAATACCACAACTATCACATAAACCACAAAACATTACCTACTACACCACGTGCCCTATACCCCGTCGGCAATTTCCTCAAGGCTTGATTTATTGTCGCGTCGGCCGCGGGCGTGCCTCGGGCGAGCTAAAGGATTGCGGGAACCAACCCGACCTCTCATAGGCTGGAATGTTCTAGACCATTCTTGCTATGACAGGTTTCTTCTCAAGACAGAATGGTATAAACAGAGTATTTCCTATCTACATATCAGTATCCTGTACCAATAAAGATTCCTTATCTTTATCATAACCTAGAATATGACACAACATGATATCATCATCATCATCATTATCAACATCGAATTTTATCTACAATCGAATCGAAATGTAGTTTACTGTCATCATTTACATAGTACTACAAACTTATTCCAGTAATAGAGTATTCCTCAAACTATAATAAAGTGTAGGTAAATATGCCAGACTACATACACAAATAAAATGTGTTAAATTCCTTATTATATTATAATTAATAAACTCTTTCGTAGCTCAGCTAGCGGAGGCAATCGTATGTGATTACCAATGTTAAGCAAAAGTCGACGCGGTCAGTACTTGGATGGGTGAACGAAAAATGGCAATCAATTTTGGGCACTTCCGTGGGTCGGAAGACACGTTAAATTGTAGGTCATGGCTGTTTGTCTAGTACGGCATTCGTTGAGCCATGTCAGAGGCGGTTTGAAAACTCTCGACACCAGAGTTGGCCACTCTTATATCTTATTATAAGTCTCTATATTGTTTACATACAACAAAAATAACTATTAAGTAATAGTCATAAGCGGCTACCTTTTTGCTAAAGTTGTTTTTTACTTTATTTAGATTTGGATGATATTCGAAATCCAAGTCACGATCCATACACCACGTTCCTATAGGTACATAAAGCTTCATACACATGTGAGGTAAGTGTGTTTCGTTGTCCAGTGAAGGATCGGGTTACTTTTTCTGCAGTCTATTAAGGCGGGATCTTTGCCCCGGGCGTGGGGCTATGATTTATAATGCTACGGACGTCTGCTACCCGTGGTATGCCGTTTGGATCTACTCTAGCGATTGAAGAAATAAGGAAAGCCAGAGCCAGGAGAGCCAGAAATAAGTATGTACAACATTTTAGTAGTGCCATACAAAAGTAAAACCGCCATATACTTTACTAGTGACGATACGAGGTAGGGCCATAGGCAACAAACGTTATTTTTTATTTCAATCATAATGATATACAATACCAATAACTATTATTCTAAGGATATTGTAAATAGTTATTTTTTTTTTAATTATATTCTGTTATTTGTTTTTTTTTAATCATAAATGTAGTATGTACTTTGTCCATTATTTTATAAATTTATTATGTATTTTCCAACTTATTTGCTAATAAAGTGATATATATTATGACAAAAAATACCTATGTGTAGTGTCAAACTATAAACCAAGGAGTTTATTTGTCCACGTCCCACGGGTCAGGTCACCCTTGGATCTGAGATACGCGTTTCGTGTGAACACGGCTTATCTTCGCCGTTTGACGGATGGCGATGGAGTTTTTACTCGAACGAGATATATAGTATGTAGGGGAGTGTTGGAACTAATCTTTAAAATAAAGTTATAAATAAATAATACGTATTTTAAAATGGCGCATAAATAAAGTGGCCACTCTCTCCTGCAATTTAGTTTAAGTTTGTAATTTCAATTCAGTTTTACTCTATCTCTATCACTTTTTAGTCAGTAACATTTTTTTATCGTATGAATAAATAAAATTTTTATGAAACGGAAAATATATAAGTCTAGACAGTATAAATATAATTTATGAAACGGTAAAATGCGTCAGAAAATGTGCCTTAAAAATATAATTTCCACACAAGAAATTGTTTATTGCTTATTTGGGGCTTATATGAAAATGAGTTGGAATATTAATAATGTATAGGATAATGAGTACTTACATACACACATACGTATAGTAACTTCACACGAATTACGCAAGGAAGTACATAGGTACATTTTCCAATATCTGGAAATTTCATAAAATTAATTCTATAAAAATAAACTTTTTCAAAAAGTAACTTGTAACTCTAAAATCCGCCTACACATAAAATATTTCCATCAAGAGGGCCTTTTCATCAAACAACCAAGTTTTCGAAGACGTTTTGTACCGAACTTTGCTTATTAAGGGCAACAAACTTGCAGGTAAACTTTGAACAAGGCAACTCTGAAAACGGATAAAATAAAAACTAAAAAATCTGACCAGTAGTCTTAAGATATAACTTTCTCGTGATTTTTTGTAGACAAAATAAATATAGTCGTCCGTCACTGACGAGAAACAGCGAAAAACTGAGTTTTTGTTATCTGTGGCGTGTACTTTTGACAGTTGAAGTTGACAAATTACTCGGCGTAATTTTATTGTTTCGATATGCGAAGAACTTGACGTTGGGTATCATAAGCCTACTTCTTCTTATCGAATGAGAGTGGCCAACTCTGGTGTCGAAGGTTTATCAAGCCGCCCCAAGAGTCTCTGACATGGCTTAACGACTGCCGTACTAGATAAACAGCCGGGACTTACAATTTAACGTGTCATCAGACCTACGGTAGCCTACTGAATACGTAAGTGCTGCCACTAGGAATAAGGTTTCTTGTGTGAACTTTACTTTCATATCAGCCTACTAATTAATCAAGGAAGGGAATCGACAACAAAGTATTAAATTACAACCCTAGTCCGATGTGCTAATAGCTTTAATTAATAGAGAAGTTTTGGGTTTTATACAAATGAGAAATTGGGTTAGAAATAGGACAATAAGTTTATATGGTTGTTTGTGTTTTTTTTTTATATATTCATGGAAGTTTTTGAGAAACAAACCAATAACATTCATAAAAACAATGGGTCTTATTACAAAATCTTCACATTAGATTTAGACTAATAATGTGAAGATTGTCCATATAATAATATTGAGTTTTGGTTTACTTGTGTGAAATCGCGTGAATGAGTGTATTTCAATATCATTTTCTTCTATACAAAACAAATATTTCATTGTTTCCCTTTCACACCAACAATATATTTTTCTATCAAGAACTATCTACCTTTTGGCAAATTAGCTCCCAAGGAACAGTTCATAAATAACGTTTTTGGTCCTCATATCACGCCCTTGCAAGGCTCGTATCAACAGAGTTAACAGCGATGTGGCACTAAACGTAGATACGTTATTTGTACCAAAAAATATATAAAACCTATGTAGATAAATACTGAAACTTGAACAGAAACGAAAATACGAATACATGCAGCGATGTGTGTATTTACATTTTATTATTTTAATCTAATATCTACACAGATTAGTTTTTTTGATTATAGTATAATATATAAATACAGTAGTTTGGGCGTGAAAGGTAACAAAACTACTTTTCATTACTCATACTCTGAAAGTAGGTCTAAAGTTGCCTGAGGAGCGGGTTGAAAGTAGTACTTTTCATCCCTAGGGAGAATCGCTTTCAACTGACAGCTGTCAAATTATAAAAAAAAATAGTTCATTTTCACATCTATTGAACCATGTTCCAACTTTTTATACAGCCACGATGCAAAATAGAAGTATTGATTACAGAATATATATTTTTTAAATAACTTTATTATAATTTAGTTTCAACAATTTCTTTAAAATAACTTAGATTTCGGTAAAATATTTAACATTTTTTCAATGATGAAAATAAAAAATAATGGCTAAAAAAATGAATAGCTGGCCGACCACAGAAAAAAAAAAACAAAATAGGCGGGAAAGCGGTAGTTCGTTTTTTTTTTCTTTGGCCATAACTTTGTATTGTGCTATCTTCATTTATTTTTTCGATTTGAAGACTTTTGTTTATACGTATAGCAGAGATTTGTACTTATAAAATGAGTTCATCTGATTTTAATCTGATTAAAACGCCTGATTTTATAAAAGAAGAAGCTAAAGCGGTAGTGGAAAATCATCATACGATTTGAGGTATCTTTGTTTTGACTTGGGTGGTAAAATAAAATTTACTCATATTTTCTTTAGCTAATTCATGTTTTTATTTTTACTTTCCTCGTATTTGTAATGAAAAGCACAGTGTTTACCTCGGGTTAAAGACTTTATTTATTATATTTATACTTACTTATCTTAATTATAGTTATTAGTCCCTCAAACTATTGGCGCCCTCACTGCGTTCGGGCGCTAAACCCCGTCTCGGGACTAAATAAGTTACTTTCAACCCTAGGGTAACAATGTACTATTTCATTACTCATACTCTGAAAGTAGGTCTGAAGTTGCCTGAGGAGCGGGTTGAAAGTAATACTTTTCATCCCTAGGGAGAATCGCTTTCAACTGACAGCTGTCAAATTAACATGTAAAAACTCTGCGCGCGACTGGCGGCAGCACTTATGCCAAGAATTGGCCTCTGATAGCCTCTGATGCAAATTTCAATCAGAACATTTTAGTTCCAATTTTATCCGCGCGCAGAGTTATCTTGAACTCTACTAACTTCTTTACAAATAACAAAAGAGTTCTTATACCTACATTTAACCAATTAGTTCTTACCTACATTCAAAGATTCTAGCAGAGATTTTGTACCTATAAAATGAGTTCATCTGATTTTAATATAAATTTAACGCCTGATTTTATAAAAGAAGAGGCTAAAGCGGTAGTGGAAAATCATCATACGATTTGAGGTATCTTTGTTTTGACTTAAGTGGTAAAATAAAATTTACTCATATTTTCTTTATGTACTTAGCTAATTCATGTGTTTATTTTTACTTTCCTCGTATTTGTAATGAAAAGCACAGTGTTTACCTCGGGTTAAAGACTTATTTAGTCCCTCGAACTATTGGCGCCCTCACTGCGTTCGGGCGCCAAACCCCGTCTCGGGACTAGATAAGTTACTTTCACCCCTAGGGTAACAATGTACTATTACGTGCGTTGTTGTAATAATGCATTAGTATATGGTGAAATTAAGATTTATTCAATAAAATAGACGAATTACTAAGCTAGAAGTAGTCAAATTTGTTTTTATCAATCACCAATCAATGATTATGAAGGAGTATAGGTACTACTGGTAAGGGTACTGTGTGTACCAAATGGGTGCCAACATAACTTAACAAATTAACTCATAGCTTCAAAAATAAAGCACTAGTTGTTAATTTGATTCCATACAACTCATCTATCTACGCAAATACAGACATCACAGACAACGTGTGTGAATAAATCTCTAGGGTGGACAAAGAAATGATAAATAACTCGTGTGCGTATAAGTTATGTTCGAGATATGATATAATGCGCGGGGAGCCGACACTGCTGGGTTCACTGTGACTGGGGTATAAATTAGGTACTATTTACTACTACTAGCTTTTTAAGTGAAAGTGAGATACAATAGTGTTGAAGTTTTTGAGGTATAAGTAAATTTATACAAGGGGTCTATATATCTAGTGTTAATAGGTATCTTATTGGTAAGCGTGTTACACCCCAGGATGCAACAATGCTTAACATCAGGCAAGCTGTAGTCAAACGCAAACCTATACCACGTAAAATTAATATGGGATTGGAAGATTCAAGCTTTAAGAGTGGTCAAACTGCCCCAGGCGTAACTTGCTAACTGCATCAATTACTCTTAGATGAAAAAATATTGGTAATATGTTGAAAACAAAATTTTATGAAAAGTATTAACTATCTGTTTTAAAAAAACCAAAGATCATTGTTCGAGACAGACAGTCAATTCTTTTGAATTGTTATTTTATAGTGAAAGCGATATATATTATAAGCGATATATTGAAAGCGATAATACACACAATATACAAGAAAAAAACCGTACGTTACTACAAATATATGGTATAAAGATTTGTTTCCAAAAAAGTCTTAGAAAGTCTGAACAGACGAAGGGTAATTCAAATAAAAATAGCTATCAGTAGAAACCTAGGCGGGCATTATTCAAGCTTGGCTTGCATAGTCTCGTCTCGATTGCTATTAAAGGATTACTTCGGCTACAAAGCGTCGGCATTTTGTTCCTTGCCCCTTGTCCAGGCCCCTCTTATGGGTATAGCACACCGTAACACATTAATCAATTTTAAAAAACAAAGTAAAAGATTTTTGTATTTTAATAAGTAAATTCTTACATGTCAATGATCCAATCTAAATAAAATTACAACAATACATGTACATCTACAAAGTTATATGTCAGTATTTCTTGAATTTTTTTCATTTTCTCATGTTTAGTACGTATAAAGACAATAATAAACCTACTTAGCATAAGAACTGATAACAACACAAGAGACATTTACTTAAATATCAAATGATTTAATCATTTCTTGCGTATTTAGTGGAAATTATTAGGTAAACGGTACAACTCCGACTGTGACTCTAATAGTTTTTTTTTTTTTTATTTACGTGCCTGACAGTTACAGTTTAGAATGTGCTTGTGCGAATGTCAAAAATATACCTAATAATTTATCGTTTTATGGTGACACAAACGGGAATAAACCAATTAACACGCACATTTAACCAATAGTGTATATCATAATCATGAAATATTTTTTCACGGCTTCTCACAAATTCCAAAATCAAAAAACACTTCATTCGAAATGTATATGTGGGTGTGTGTGCGTGTGTGTGTGTTAACGTGTATTGCCTTATAACAGTGTCCTAAGACCACTACCTCCCTCCCTTCGACTGCCCTTAGCTCCGACCCTCAAGACCTTTCTACATTTGCATAGCTTTCGAAGCTTTCGAGCTTAGGTTTTTTGTTCCCGCTAAGTTCTTAAAGGATAAAAGAAGGAAGCTTTTCTCTAAAGTTCTGCTTTTTTTATTTGGGATCCTTTGTGTGATAAGCGTGTGTTAAATCGTAATGTAAAATAATTTTTATATTATACTTTTCTCAGAAAGAAACTAGGGCAACACAATATTTACTTCCATTTTATGGTAATACTTCCATTAAAAAAATTACATCTTTTTTCTGTATAGTTATTTCTATTTTACTCTGTGCTAAAAGGTATTGAACAACGTTATTGCACAAAAAATCGTAATCTTAAAAAGTACATGCATGTAACACGACTATGGCAACCACTTCCTAAAAATCTAAATATTACTCGAGCGTAGTTGACATGTTCGGTTGCGGCTAGTAGTAATAGTATAAAAGGTTGTCCCTTGGAAAGACCTGGGCGCCCACCACGATGTAACTGCCCAAGAGAACTCCCCTAACAAATTAATTCTGCGGGGGAGTCACGACCCTCAATCATGTGGAAATACGTCTCGAGAGAGAGAGTACAAAAGGTAACTGTAATAGAAAGTACTACAAGCTATATAGAAACAAACCCGTCAGTCTATCTTAGCCCCATTGGAAATAAACTCCGCGTCACAGACAATCCTGCCCAGAAGCCTCCGGTGAACTCTTAAGCCTGCTTTTGCTTTTTGAATGAGCGAACGAAGTAAGCGATTAAATGCAACAAATTAAAAAAACATGTGTTTGTGTTGTAGTAATTACGTTGATTTTGTGCTCTTATTTGTCGGAACTATCAACTAATTTATCCATAAAAAAATAATAAAATTAGCACACATTATTGAAATAATTTGAATAAGTGTTTTTACTGACACAATTTTTTTTATAAAAAGATGCTCAAAAATAAGTTTTACATGCTAAATACTATTCCTATTTTGATGACAGTCATACATCAATGTGTTTATCGTGACCGCTGCTTAACTTTCGCGATATAAAGTAGCCTATTGCCACTTTCAGAAACTTGTACTGCCGTACCAAAACCATGATAATCCGTCACTTAGTTGGGGCATGTAACAATAACAAACAAACGCATTTTGTATTCTAAAATCATGTTTTTTTATCTGTAAGGACTGCCATTCCCAGCACGACTAGTAATTATTTATTCAGACCATTTCGTAGCGCTGCCCGCTGCATTCATGTGAACAGCTTTACGTACTTACCTACGTACTAACACTTACTCGTATTTAGGAAGTGAGTGCTTGGAAAGACGGACTGTGATTAGTATTAGTACCTAAATAATTAGGTACTAGGTAGTTAGATAGGTGAACACTTGATTAAAATATTACATTATAACGAAAGAAACAATAATTAATAATAAGATAATTGGATATAAAATATAGGGTAAGTAAGACACGTAATGTTTTTTAGTAGTTTGGGCGCACGCATTGGACTACAGTCCGTCTGATGTTGAACATTGCTGCAGCTTAGGCTATCTAGAAGATACTTATTTACTCCAGTATTTAAGATATCTTGGTTTGCAGGATACACAGAAACCGATCGGACTCAAATAAGTCTCCACACCATATAATTATATAAAAATGGCAGTGTGTGTGATTTGCCTGCTTGATTCAATTACACACCGCAGTGGAGAAACCGATTATCATAACCTTGTGATCATAAGGACACAGGCTCCTTTATACCAAAATAAACTAAGTAAATAATAAATAAATATTCCGGGACATTGCACACAACGCCATCTAGCCCCACACTAAGCTATCGCTTGTGTCGTGGGTACTAGATAACGGATATAATACTTATATACTTTTTTTTTTTGTAAATACATACTTATTATACATAGAAACGGCCAGACTCGACACAAGTAATTACAAATTTTAGTATTCATAATTACTTGTCTCATGCGGGAATCGAACCCGCAACCCCTAGATTAGAAGGCAGAGTCACTACCAACTAAGCTAACAGAGCAGTCACTAAGTAATGCCGTTTTTAAACGTTTTTGTCGAAGTATAGATCCCATCCAACAACTCCCACAACCCCAAAATCCCACCAATCATGTTGGCAACAATATCTCACATTCCTGGCCAATAAAGGCATATCTTGAATACCTTCATCCGTGGAGCGGCGCGCGAGGCACGCGACGCCGCGTCATCATTGGCATCTGATGACGTCATCTGTTACGTCATAACGTTACATTGGTCGCATTCTTGATAGCTGTTATCAGGGATTTTGGTAGATAATTAACGTAACTAGGAAGTCATTTACTGAAATATCAATATACTTAACAAGTTCACGAGTAAAAAAAAAGTTAAAAATATTATGATAAAATCAAAGAGTTATATCTGTTTGTTATTGTTTTACGCCACGATTGAACGATGAATATTTGTTTTTGGCAGAATTTTAGTACAGCGATCTAAAATTGAACACTATCTGTACTATTATTTTTCAGATATGTACCAAGAAAACTCTGTTTTCTTCCGAAATTACATATTGAGTCCCTACTCAAAATACACGAGCACGATTCTTACAGTCATACGTCTCCAATAAAAAAAGAAAATTCCGTATAAAACTAAAGCCGACTTTAATAAAATCAAACACTGTCCAGCCACGTGAAAACTCGCCGGAAATATAACACTGCATTATTTTAACCCATATTTTCTCACACAATAATGCGCTCTATATCTTTGAGGTAAGGTAGTTTTTAGAGTGAACAATGTGCGGTGTAAAAGATGCAGGCTATATTGGCGTGATCACAGCGTTGTCACGGCGCCGTCAGCGGCCAAACTTCGCCGACGTCTGTCCGCCCCAAGACACTCACGTATCGGATATTTGTAAATTCAATTTATGTGGATATATCCCTATTGTGTGTTATTAGTAAGTTCTGCTACGGCGTAGGGCTACGATGGTTCGTAGAGGGTCAGCGTAGCATTTCGTAGATCTTCGTAGAATAGGTACAGAATAATAGTACGTAAAAAAGTGTTCCTTAAAGATTGATTTTCAAGTCTTAATTCTTGATTAGTGATCATAATAAAATTTTGTCATAAGTTACTTTTGATTGTATATAGTATGTAGAAGTAACAGAATATTATGTTAATTGCATTGTCATATTTTGCAGGTATGTATTACAAGAATGTGGAATATTATAACTTATGTCTTGTGATAGTTGTCAAAGCTCATTCATCAAATCAAGAAATCATTTAATTATTTCAATTAGGTAATTGTTTAAATACATACTAAAGAATATACATATCCTGTTTTTAGCAATCAACTTCCAAGTGACATGAATCTTATCGAAATTTTCCACATTAATTCATTGTATATATTTGTAATATATGTATTACTATACATTTTTACACACAATCAACACAATACATCCCACAATAATTACACGATCCATCTGCGAGATCCTGTTTGCCGAAATACTTGTGACGTACAATTACTGAGTAAGTCAGACAAACGACGTTGCTCAACTAATTAATGCGCTATTTACAGAGCATTACTACGTATTAGGGTCGGTAGGTAATTACAGGTGTTACATGGCGGTACATGCTCTATGTGGATATGTCTATATGCAAATGAGGTGAAGGAGAACGTGTGCCTAATCTAGATTTGATGGAACCGGGTTCAAACCTGGCTGCAAGGTATAATAACTTCTTCTTAAAGTTATACAATGTACATATATACTATGTAGGTTTGTCTTAAAAACACAGCCTTAGGCTACCAAGAGGTCAGAAGATTCGAAAGATCTTGTAACCAAGTTTTTTGTCAAATAAATAATTTTATATTTAGTAAATAGTTAAAAAAAAGTTTTTTGTGTTTTCTTGTAGCTTTCTAGCATCGATAAGTGATTGAATGCTTTGCCATGACAAACAGTCATAATGAATATATATATGTTATTCGCTACAAGTTACATCCAGAAGTATATAATGCCACTTCAAAGATCAATAAAGCCTAAATATTGAAACTAGTTTCTTATATACTTCATCCCAATTTATCTAACACAGAATGTGTTTAAATTCAATTCAACAACAAAAAGTAAAATTTTAGATCCCGGCTGTTTGTCATAGAATGGCAGTCATTATCAAAACGAAAAAAAAAGTGAAATTATTTACCGATCAGATGAATAAACAAAGCAAACTGCGCAAGCAATATGTTTAGTCTAACAATTTCTCTGACATCCATTGTCGGAGGAAGTATGGACAGAACTTCGAGCATCAGGACAGAACAACAAAAAAAAAATGGCAGTCATTAAGCTATGTCAGAGGCTCTTAAGGCGGCTTGATAAACTCACGACACCAGAGTTGGCCACTCTCATTCGATAGGAAGAACAACAAAAAGTGTGTAAACCCATAGTTTTCAACACATAGAATGTAAACCCAGTATAGATATAACATAGTTCCCGTTTCAGTAGGTAAGTACAGTCACTGTTAGGGTGATGGGCTACGTGTGTGGAATGCATGCCAGGATCACGCTTGACATATTTACATCTCACAGGTAGATAGATAGATAATAGACATGTCTTTTTGAGTGGTATGTAAATTTGATACTTAATAGCCGGTAATCTGACTAAGAGTAATCATAAATGGTACCCGCAAAAGCATTACTATGATGAAATGTGATTCATTTCAATACTAATGTGGTGCTAATTCTCAAACAAAGCTGCCAGACACATCTTGCTTGATGATTTACATTACAAGATTGGTAGCTGAGTTACATATATAGATATAATAGGTGTATCTACCAAACAATGTTCATATGAATAAAAAACAAAAAAAAACAGCAGTTTAGAGTTTTCAGACTTCAGGAATCTGACGTGGCTTCACGACTGTAGTATTATGTGTCTGGAAATATAAATGCCAGGATTTGATCACCCATCATCAGACGGTTTGCACAGGCTATGCGTGTGTTTCTGAAACCAAATTAGCAAGATGTTTCATCTGTAGGTATGTCTATTTATCTAGATAAATACACGTGTATCTAACTAACATATTCAGAAACTTTTACCTAGAACATTTCCATCACAAAAACTAATTCGGTCCGCATTACATATTTACGCCGGGCCTCTCCAAGTTTCCTTCATTCCGCCAGAAATTAATCTGTAACTAGTAACAGGCTCGTTATGAACGATTCAAGAAATCCGACCGTTCAGAATTCTTGGGTAATTTCACACAAGAGCGGGCTCCGCTCGACTTATGGGAAAAACTTGTTCAATCAGCGTAAGTAGCTGTTTGCCGGACCCCCTCGCCGGGAATTACTGCGGAGGATGTGGCAATCTATTGCTTAATTTGGAAAAAGAGAATCTTGTTTGTTCTTTTTTAAATGAGAGTTACCAATTTGAGTACCAATATACATAGTTCGAAATTCGATAAATTTGTATGGTAAAAAAATATTTCAAATATAGACTTATAGTACTGTACTGTGTAGTATGATATACTTATAGTAGATATAATTAGTGTATGTAAGTAGTAGTGTTGTAGAGACTCACAGAGATAACTAGTGTGTTTGATATTTCTTTATTACTTTTGTCAATAAAGCACAGCCCAATATAAAAACGAGAAGGTGAAACATAACCATTACAAGTATGTTTCACGCTTCATTTTAGATGATAAGTAGATAACACACTTAAATCTGTCACAATAAATGTTTTCTTTCTTTCTTTCTTTCTTCTTTCTTTCTTATAACATCAACAATAAATACATTTATTCAACACATTAACATAATTAGATTACTATAATATTTCTCAGGTCAAATATATTATTCGTAGCTCCCTGCTACTTATTGAATTAAATGCTTGTCTGGTCGGCTGACGCAAACGGCCAAGAGGATGAAAGAATTAATATCCGTCAACTCCAATATGCAATAGCCCGAAACGAGATTATCTGGATTGTTTTGGATCTTTTTATGTAGGGAATTGTAGGGTATTGTAGGGCGTAGGTCACGTGTGCTTGGTACTTTTTGTACGACGTCTTTTGTTGGGGAATCTTCTTGGAAAATTGTAATTAATTACATAAAAGTATTCGTTACATTATTTCTTTCATAATAAATCAGACTTTGTGCCTAACACAGATCTTACGTATTTAATAAATAGATATAGGTTTAGGAAATCCGAAATGTTTTTTTTCTGTCAGCAAATTATCACAAAAGGTTTATTTTATGGATTCTATAAACAAAATAATAAAGTACAATGATTTTCTATATTATAGAAAATATATTTTCTTTACGACTAACAGATTATCATTGTACGAAAAATTAAAATCATAGCAAGTACCAAGTACTTACATATCTACACTTCTAATAAAATACAAAATATACCTCCCGATCCATCTGTGGTCGATCCACGACCCCTTACTTTTATTTACGTCTCAAGAGGCATCCTTCAAATTAAATCTCTCCATAAAAGTTGTCCAGCATCCTTTAGTTCCCACGGGCGGGACATTGAGAGACATTTCCATACATGTACTTAGGAAGGGACGGAGGGTCATAGCGGATGTCTTAAGTGGCAGTGAAAGGGCTACGGATATTTATATTCCCAATGTATCCGAGAGCTTCTTGGAAACTTGCTGGCAGCCTTAGCATGAGTTACGTGTTTTGTTGAAACTTTTGTGTCGGTTGCTATTTTTTCGCAATAAAGCCCAATGTTCGTGTCAAATTAGGCGTTTTGTAAAAAAAGACGTTTTTTTTGACGAATTCAAAATGATTAATTTTGAACCACAAGTGATCCATAGTAACTTACTAACAAACTATGGTTTAGTGTATTGAAATTGGTAACTACCAGAAAATTCAGACGCTAGTGTACTTACAATAAATGCAAAATATCATTCAAAGCGTTACATCTACGTAAATTACACCAAATATCAAAATCAAATATATTTGTATGCCTGTTTCTATTGTTACTCGAACAACAGAAACACTGACCTTATTTATGATTCAATACTGTTAGTATCTGTACTCGCCACCAGGGGCACTGTTCATTTACTCGATCTTTTGATTCGAATTATCATCACGTCATGTGTATCGAGACCTCGTGCTAAGGCCGGTGAAGTTTGAGGGATCTTCGCTTATGAGTGATGTCGGGCGCTTCCAGTCGTTAGTAGTTGGTGAGTTTGCTGCTAGTTATACGATAGGTATTTGAGGGGGCTTGGAAAATGCCGGTTTGATTTGGTTAGATTTGCAGCTTCCTTATAAATATGACCCTTGATTCAGATGAGTTTAGAAAAAAAATATTAAAATACTTTTGAAATTTAAATACAAATATTTTTGACAGCTTTCTGTATGACATCTGTCAAAACATTAATGCTATAATGGACAGAGCATACAAACTGAAACCTCAAGCAATTTCAAGAAGCGATTACATTTCCCTTTCCAAAGAAACGCTTTAGCCATATTCCATTTTAATAGGCCTTTCGAATTACAAAAAATCTAGCAACTCACGAGTACTCAATCTCGTCAACAAAGCGTTGTAATCGGAGTGCTGCCATCTATCTACCGACAATGGTATTCAAACGGTGATGGAACACCGTCCCTTGAGCTTATGTAATGTGACACGGACCGATGGGAAATGTACGCCATGTACGGTGGTAATCGGGTTGGTGACTTGGAGATTTTAACGTGAGATTTACTTAATAGGTATGTGAGTGCTAGTTGAGTTGTGGATGAGTAAGACCGGGAAATTTTAATGAAAATTTGATTGTACTAATCAGTAAGGCCCGCTTGTACAACGAATGTCTATCTCATTTCGCTGTGTGCAATGTCCCGAAATATTTATTTATTTATTTATTATTATTTATTTAGACAGTTCTTACAATATAATTCTGTTGCTAAATGAATGCAAGTGATTCTAAGAATAAGAAAGTTATATGTAGATTATTTATTTAAAATAATGTCTTCGTTGCTAAGCGTGAGATTAACTATATTTATTTTAATTTAAGTCTCTTATATAACCATAAGGTATGAGTACAATTTAAATATGTTAAGAATTGATAAGCTTAACTATGTTTATTCTTAAGAAAAAATAAACGTTGCCACATAAATCTATATTAGTTACGAAATTAAGCCCACCTGGGATCATTACAACCAGCTAAACAGTAATACAACCTCGCCCTCCTCCGATCCTCGTATCACGTCCATTACCCAGTATTAATAACTAATTAACTAATCTTAATATAATTAGCATCTACAATGAGATAGTCCAGCAACATAAAATAATTCATGTAACCCTCTGACCCGGCAGTCCGGTCCATCCGGCTGGGTATTTGCCCACCGGTCTCTCCGCTGTTGACTCAGTGCAACACTCATTTACAAAGTTAGACGTCCGCCGAGCCCGCGCCCCGTCTCATTTGGATAATGCTAAGTAAATACCAGAATTTCCGGGACAAACACCGATGCTACTTTCCGAGGATTTGGATCGTGGGTGGTTGGCGTTTTGCGCTAGTTGCTGCTTCTGTGTTAAGAAATGTTTTAAGCCAAATGTTTGTGTCCAAAAGTACACACATCTCTACATATAATAAAACTGAAGAAGGTCAAAAATCTGAACATAAAAGATAAACAGAGACACAGATAAACAGACAAAATTTCTAGAAATTGTTGGAACGTTCTGCTATCAATTCGAAGTATCTCCAAACATTTTTTTATATCTTCTATGTTCAGACTTTCGAACCTCTTCAGCTTTATGATATGTATGATGAAAAGATATGTGTTATTTATAACTAACTAGTCACTTGTCTTGCCTCAACATTGTGACTCTAGTATTACGATGATGATTGCAAAAATGCTTTTCAGTAGTCTACAATAAAGTCTACACAATTTTTAATCCCTTTTTTTGCCTTGATTATTTTGACATATCAAACAAAATGTACCTACTAGTCCTTCTATGTTAAACATTTAAACAAAACATTCCTTTAAAAAAAACAGCGATCGGTTGGCGCCGACACCCGCGTCCGCAGTAAAATTTTACGCAAGATAAAGCAAAAACACACCCCACGCATTACCAATGTACCAAACGACCAGCTTACTTTGACCTCTTTGTTTTTGAACAGTTGACAGTGAAGTAGATCAAATTACAGTGGTCGTCAAACACATCTTGTTACGTTTGTGATATAGACAAAGTTGGGCGGATGCGATAACTATGAAAAGTTAAACTATAACATTGTCCCCTCCTAGTTACGTTTTCCTTGAGTTGAAACTATGTTACTTTAATTGCCGCTTTTGTGAGCTATGATCCGTAATCAGATGGGATTAGGTAAATCTGGGTCGATGGGGATTTTACCATTATCATTTATCAAAAGTAAGGTTTAAATTATGAATTTAATTTGTAATTAATGTGTGTTTGCTGGCACGTTGAATTACTGGTAATATTTTAATTTTGGTGTAAATGGCTTTGTTTTATTATTTAAACGTACTTTCAGGATACACTGTATTTTTAAAATTAGGTTTTTTCGTTCACGGAAGAAATACTTGTACAAGTTACAATTTACTAATAATTATTTGTTAAACTACTATAAATATAGTTAAAATAACTGCCTGTATTATTGTATTGCATTTTTTTTATAAGAAGTGCAGTCGGTTCTGCACCATCTCCTGCCACTCAAACCACATAAATTAGCAAACAGATTCTAATGTGCCCTGGGAGTACCCTTGGATAGATACAAGTTTTCTAATACTTATCTTTAACTTACAACCCACCCATCGATCGTCCAACTCAGTAATTTTTCTCGTCCCTGCATTGTTACGTTTCCGACACCCCAATCTCTTCTCGGACACGTCTGGGCGCGGATAATGTGAACAAATGAGGGAAGGCTACCGAGCCAAATTAGATTCGACCCGGCTACCCGGACACTGGCGACCGGGTAGCCATAGGGTGTCCGGGTAGACTTAGGGCGTCCGGTAGCCACCGCGCCGTGCCTAAGGAGTCGAGTAGGCGGGTTGACTTGTATTTATGAATATGCCTATTTTTGTCCAATAGTGTATGTTACTTTTGACATATGTCATAATCGGTTCTTACTGGGTAAGCACGTTCCATCCTAGACCGTAATGATTGCTTACCATCAGGCGAATTACGGTCAAGTGCAAACCCATTTCTTGTAAAAAAAAAAAAAAAAAAGTCATTTTTAGCCATCTCCAAATGTTTCCGCGAATCGTTTGTAAAATGTAATAGACAAAGCAGAGTAATGTTTTAGTTGTTTTATGTCTTTCTCTAGTAACGAATGATAAATAATGGCTGTCATTCTAATAAAAAGATTCAATAAATTGATACTCAAATATCCTCGCAAATATTGATATCAAAACAAACGACAGTTAGCAAATATGTAATTATAAAGCACAGATAATTAATTAAACAGTGTACCTTATTGCGATTCTCTATTACAACCTGATACAAACTGGAATGTTCAAATTTTATACAAATATGAAATGGATTTTCTGATTTGCGCGTATATGTTAAGTGGCCAATGATCGAATAACGGAACAAAGTAAATAAATGTTAAATATGCTCACATAATGTTTATTACTACAAATTCACTGCGTATTTTATCACTGCTTAGTAAACATATTGGTCCCCTTAGCAATTCTTTCCATCGTTTTCATAAACTCACTGAAGATTGTGATCATATACTCCCCCATTTTAGAATCCACCGATGATGATGAGCTGGATGACCCACCAGATGACCCACCGGATGACCCACTAGATGACCCTTCGGATGGCCCAATAGATGGCCCTGAGCTTTCATCACCAGCAGCTTCGAGCAAGATCAAACAGGCAAGCAGGAGCAACTACAACAAAAACAGTTTTTTCTTTATTACATAAAGCCACTTACATCAAACGTCTGATGTAAAGGTATGTTTACGTAAGTCAAATAATACGATATTTTTTTATTTAAGCTTGGATACTAAAGCTTGTAAATAGTTAAAAAAATTCTTACCACTCGCATATCCATTTTGAAAGAATTTGGATAATAACAATGAATACGAAACTTCTAGCGTCCAAGCTAAACAGTCACCTTCTTTATAAAAAGTATTTGTATCCAAGCATTTTATAGTTTAGTCACACCAGTTTTAGCAACACAATAGTAAAATACTATCAGTACCCAATTAATTTTATTGACATAGACTTTATTTCTTTGATAAAAATGAAACTAAAAGACAATTACATACATTTCAAGTTGTAGGTAGAACACATTTAATTCAATACATGCATTTTTTCTCTATCCTGATTTTACTACTTAACTATTTTAAAAGGTTATAAAGTCCAGTTTATTTTTCTTTCGACTCCTGTCCATCGTACGGTTGCCTGGAAGAAATCGCTATTAGCGATAAGGCCGCCAGTTGTGGCACTATTTTTTAAGTCGTTTGTGTTTCTGTTTGTCTTTATTTTTTTTCAATGTGTGTTACAATAAAGAGTTTTATCTATCTATCTATCTATTTTAATATTCTATAATACGGATATGTTCATTGTATAGCTATTGCGTTGGTTATTATCAAAAGTTAAAAAAAACATGCTTGAAGGAGTTGAATTTATCTGTGTTCAAATATTGCAAAATTAAAAGCAAACCCGCGTCCAAAGAGCTAGCTAGAGATCGTGTAAAAGCAGCTTAGTATAAAAATGCTTTGTTCCTCAGAATGCCATCAGTTATTCCTTTCTAGTTTACTACCAACATCCGATACAAATTCAAAATGTATTTACGTGTGGTATGTATTGCTTTGTTTTTACTCTTATTAGTTACTCTGCATAGTTTTCCTCTTAGAATTACTACAATTACATAGAAAAACTTACCTACTAAAAGTGTTTTAATCTATTTTTCATCAATATTCGCACATTATTACAATTGTAAGTTATGTCCATCCAAAAGGTTGCCTGGAAGAAATCGCCTAAGGCGATAAGGCCGCCCAATGTGCAACATTTTAATTTAAGTATGTTTATTTCTGTTTTGTAATTTTTGTGTTTTTATGGTGTACATTAAAATTATATTCTATTATATTTTATTATATTATTGTTGTTATCAAAAATTGCAGTTGTTCCTGTTTACTTGCGTGATGATGATGATTGCAGCTGCCGACGAGACCAATGGGTCATCTGCCGGGTCATCGAGTGGGTCATCGAGTGGGTCACCTGTCATCACGTCCAACTCAACAGCAAACGTGTTCAACTTCAGTATAATGCGGGAGGTGTTCACGGAAATGTTCCAGAGTTTTATGAAAAATGTGAAGAGCATGCAAAATTCGGGAAAACGCAATACTAGCGCAGTAAATAGTACAAAGGCTTAACTTGGTGCTTGTAGGAATAAAGTTTTGGAAACAAAATTACACAATAGCATATTTTTTTTAATTGTATGTTTGTATTATTCTAGTTATATTGTCTATGGTGTTATGCTATATTACACTGCATTACATCTTAGACTATAGTGGTGCTTAACATCAGGCAGGCTATAGTCAAACGTAAACCTATTTCGTGTTAAAAAAATGCTACATTGTCACTTATTTTATTTATACAGTATTTCGCACCCGTTGTATTGGGATAAAAAGCAGTGAATTTATCTCTTAGAGCCTTGTAATACCATGATAGCAATAATTATTATCTATCTTCTCATTGCAACGTGAAAGAGGAACAAACAGAACAGAACCTTTTTCTAACAAACGCTTTATGTGGCTTTATGAGTATTTCATCTAGATATTTTGTCCTACATTATGGACGCCCGCGGCTTCGCTCCCATTATTGTGAGGTAAGAAGTAGCCTATGACACTTCTAAGACCTTATACTACCTATATACCAAAAATTATGATGATCCCTTCAGCCATGTTTGCGTTTTGAGCATTTAAATAAACAGACAAACAGCTAAATAGACAAAAAAATTTAAGCTGCTGAAACGTGTTATGTTACAGATTTAAAGTATATCCAAACAATTTTTTTATCTAACATCTGTAATGTACAGAGTTTTGACCCTCTTCAGCTTTGTATCGATATACTTACATAGATGATTTTTTTAGAAATGATAGATAGATAGATGATGAAAATACCTTACACTATATACCTAACAGTATAAACTGCATACATATATGTCGGTAACAAGCGTGCGGGATGCCTCCAGGTTGTCAACCGTCTCACGGTGATTGGCTGACGTAATGATGATAGGAACGCACATTGCTACAGGCGCACAAGATAACTAAACTGGATTGGGGGCAGCACTTCTGCACTGTATATTTTACACCAGCTTTGGCAGAAAATGTTCGCGCCGTTTACAATAGCACTTGTACAATTTTATCACCCTTTTCCTGACGTGACGATTATACTGTTATGATAGTAAAATTAAATAACTATCCTTATTAACATGTTTATTGAAAACATTCGTAATTATTTTGGTGTTGAACATTATGGTATAGATACAAGCAAGTAGTTCAAGTTAAAGCTTAAAAATTTAGTTCCATATCTGTCCACGTGCTGGGTTATGTTGCAAGGATTCAACAGGAATATACCGACATACCGCCGCAACTGCGATGTCTTGAGGTATTGGACTGATACATAGCATCGTGGTGGCAAATGATAAGAGGAACACGAACAAGACAAGTGCTTGAAGAACTTGATACTAGGAAGACATTGATACTAGCCCAAAAATACTTTAAAAGCACACAGTAGTTTATTATTTTATTAACCCACTGTAAAAAACAATTTTTTTTTTTTTTTTTTTACGTGGGATAGGTTTACGTTTGACTACAGCCTGCCTGATGTTAAGCATTGCTGCAGCCTAGGGTGTAACACGTTTACCTAGAAGATACCTATTAACTCTAGATTTGAAAACCCCTGGATTGTAGTTCGCAGGAAACACAGCTTCTGGTAAAGTGTTCCAAAGCTTTGCTGTCCGTACAATAAACGTTGAAGCAAAGCGCTGTGTTCGATACTTCGGCACTTCCACCATAAAACGGTGTCTACCTGCGGACTTTCTGCTTGTTCGGTTATAGAAGGGAGCTGAGGGAATCAGTTCATGTAGCTCCTCTGCACACTCTCCGAAATGAATTCGATAATAGACCGACAGACTGGCCACCTTGCGGCGATGATCCAAACTTTGGAGTTTTGCCTTCTTAATGGTGGTTTTACCTACTAACCTCTTAGCTCGCGTCTCAATCGAATCCAACGCCTCTAGCTGGTATTTTGCTGATCCATCCCAAAGATGCGAGCAGTACTCCATGCACGACCGAACTACCGACCGAAAAATTTAATAGGAAAGTAAATAACTAAAATTTTTGATGTGTAACAAGTGACTGCACTATGCTATTATATGTACATTCACCGCTAAAATAATATTAGTCATGTGAGGACGCATCAGTAACTTACCCGTAGGAAATACGTTCGCCGTAGCCGAAATCGGCTTGGAATGCATCATCATCATCATCATCGTACATTTTATAATATAACGTAAGAATTTACGAGCATGTTATGTGACTACACAAACGATGTTGATTTTTTGAAGCTAAGCGGTAGTTAAATGCTGGAAATCTACGTTTTCTAAGTAACAAACCTTTCCGCAATTTAGAAAATTTTATAAAATGTATGCATAGTGAATCTAATTGTGCTTCTAATAATGTCCACAATGTCTTGTCGTATGTTTACGCCAGCAGGGGAAGAAAACAAGCCAATTTCCCGCCATTTAGATATTAAAAGGCTCCACTAAAGCCGCTTTAATACGCCCCTCGATTTTTAACTGCCAACAAGCCTCAAGCACTTCATAATAATAAAAAGCTGAGCCCTTTCGTCAACGTAATACCGTAAGCCGTGACAGATCCGCGTAATGCCTTGAAGCGCCAGTTTTTGCCCAGACCCCAGGTTTGTGTAAACACGACTTTGTTCCTCCGCCGATGCCGTGGGCGGTGGGAATGCTACAGTGACTGATGTAGGATTTTTTAACATGCAATATCGTAACACGCTTGCCTAGAAGAAACCTATATACACTGGATTTGAAGACTCTTAAGTAAGGTACCCTAGGTACTGATGGAAACATTGTAATAATAAATACAGATAGCGCTAAAATAATTCATTTGATCGTTAGCACTTAACTGTGTTTCTTTGTCATTAAATGAGCAATTTACTACGCGTAGTTGCGGCTTGACAACAAAAAACCGATAACTTATAATCTACAACTTTGGTAAATAAGACAGCCAAACCTTACTGACTGTGTTAACCATCCAATGAAGCCGTATTTAGTGGCCCAAGGAAGCATTGTAAAGTTTCTAACAATGTGTTTTATTTAACTCTTGTAGTTTTAGTAGCTATTCGCCAATATTTCAATAGGCTCTAATTTTAGTTGGTATACGCAAATATATACCTATATGACCTACCTATTGTTTCTAAATATGAAACTTATATAATATATGATTCATGCTAAAATCACCTAAGTTGAAGTACTGATTTTCCTCATAGATTCCGGGTGTTAGAGGGATTGAAAAAATTGTGTCGTCCAATAAAGGACATCATTAATTCCCGCCCGGAGATGCCCGGATCTGTGTAATGGCTGCTAGCGGATCAATATCCGGCCCCATCCGGATTTATAAGGAATATTGTGTTGTTAAACGGATCAAGATTTAACCAAAGAAAACTTTAAATGTTTAAATGAATTTTTAATTTTAATTTAAACTTAATGTACGTTTTTTTACTGTTGACTAGTCGATATAATAGGTATATCTAAGATACCCTACTTCTTATTTTTATTCATTGGAGACGACTTGATAGCAAAATGTTTCATAACCTAGCAATGATTTTAACCACTTCTGATAAAAACTTCTTACGTTATAGTTATTTTATTAAAATGTGTTATGAATAAAGTAATGAGGTAACAAATAGGTAAGAAAAAATAACTTTCGTCTCACACAAGAGAATAAAATCACGAAAGAGAATTAATATATTAAAATATTATGAAATGTTTTTGATAGAAATTAATAGTACAAGAAAAGTTGTAAATTTAATTTGATATTCTATTTCAGATAAATACAAAAACATTTCTAGAGAACTCGACTCGAGATGAAAATGGGATCTTGTGTACATACTTATTTATGCAGCATACCAATCTCATTACTCGGAACATTTTTTAAAACCTTCGAAAACAATTTCCCAAGTGGTCCGCTCCGGCCGAGTATTTCTTTCAAATAATTATCCGACAAAAACATCCCAAGATCCTTGCGGAGTTCGTTAGGAGGATACATAGAGAAAATAACGAGACGCCTACATAGCTATAGTCTGATCGCTGAGCAAGTAGATACTGAAACTCTGGAGATATATGTAGTGTTTTTCCGCTGCGACTGCTCCTTAACCGACATCAAACAACAAACTTGATGGTTATTAGGTGTGATCCTCCATATACCACCGCCACACCTCACCTCCTAACCAACGTGGCCTCCGTGGATCTCAAGATGTTACCAACACCGCACCTTGTGTCTTGAAGCTTTGTTGTTCTCCTTCAACAAGATATTCTCTTCGACACGTGTTTCGCCTCTCCACGAGGCATCCTCAGGGCTGAGGATGCCTCGTGGAGAGACTTGTTGACTCCTCGAACCGACGACCGAGGTCAGTTACAATGGATTTCCGCAAAGTAACGCCTGATTCAATATCTTATCAAGTAGATACTTCCATCATACTCGCATCGCAATGGGACCTACACGAGTTTTATCAACTATAGCATATCAAATGAGGACAAATCGTCATTCAGATGTATCACACATGTAATATGTATAACTACGAGTATGTACTTAAGTATTTTTATAAATTTATTTTATAGATTTAATCAATTTTGTAAATTTATTTAGATTTAATCAATGACATGTAAGAATTTATTTATCAATAATAATTTTGACTTTGACTTTGCAGTGCAGACACGGAACAGTCAACATACATCGTGTGATATTTTTATCTTTTATTCTACGTCAAAATGTTACATAGGCATAAATGTGTTGATCGGTAGGATTCAATTCTACGTTCAAACACTAGGCCATGGCTGAATATCCGAGGATATGTGTCTTCCGTGGATGGACCTGTCCGCTCACCAAAATGTATCTGCCCAAGAAAACTCCCCTTACGAATTAATTCTGTGGTGGAGTCACGACCCTCAGTCATGAGGAATACGACTCGAGAGACTAACTTACTTTGCCCTAGTTAGGTGTCTATCGAGCAAGGAGGCGGGAGTACAAGATCCCCTCTCTAAGCAGAATTAATGACTCCCTTTATTGAAAGTTCAATTTTTTGATTAGGAGCGGAGAGGGGCCGATGCCCTTTGCCCAGGGTTTGTTAAACACCGGATAACAGGGTATTTATTCATTCGCCCAATATTGGTTTGATTTATTTTACGAAGTTGTTCTTTTGCACGTTTTCTCGTTTAAAAATAATTTCCTGCCTCTTTACGGTAAGAAGTTACGGGTAGAACTTGTAATTAGCATAGTTGTTAATGTTTATTGGTATAAATAATAAAATTAAAATTGGTAGACAATAAACTATGTGGCTTATCTTTGTGTTAAGGAAACGTTGCTGTTAACAAATTGAGGTAGTCAACAAAAATACTTAGTCGCTATTTATTTTATAGACTTGTTCACTATATCACATCTTCACATGTTTGTTTTTTTCATGTGGGATAGGTTTACGTTTGACTGCAGCCTGCCTGATGTACTAATCTACTGGGCTATTAAAATCTAAAGCCTGTTATCATCCACAACATTGTCGCGTATACATATATGTATGTAAAGGCTGTGTACAGGCATGGACTCTGTAGGCACAGAAAGTAGTTGATTGGGTGTAACAACTGTGTTTCGAAAAAAAACCAACATCGACCAGTTTGCTTAGTATGTGGCTAGATGGCGTTTTGTGAAAAAACCTGGCATATTAAATAATTAATCTTGCCATGCCATGCATGTAACAATAGTATGACGTCCTCATTGTATCTACTATCTATTAAATACCAAGTATGTGTAGGGTTTTGCCCTCGCTAAACGGTGAAGAAAAACATCGTGAGGAAACCGATATGTTTGAGGACCACAATATCTGAGGACAGTCACAGACAGGAGGTGTGTCTGCCGTGGAAGGACCTGGGCGCGCACCACGGTTTATCTGGCCAAGAGAACTCCCCTAACGAATTAATTATGCGGGAGAGTTACGACCCTCAGTCATGAAAAAATACGACTCAAGAGATACGGTACGGTACGGTCCAAATTATAAAAATGTTTGACCCAAATCACAACACCTACAATATAATGTTACATACTCGTAAGGCGACATACCAACTATACACAGTGTAGGCACAGCAGGCAGTTAATTGTGTCTCGTCGCCTAGTAACAGGCGGTGTCGACCCGCTGAGGCGAGAAGCGTGAACGACACCTGCCTACTACCTACCGCCTACTGCCTACTTCCTCGGTCTACTCTCGCCCTTATTTCAATATCGCTTCACATCGCTTTCTTGGAAATGGGATCATTTTCCATGACGACGTCTTTTTTAAATTCTTATGAGAGCGTGATGTAAAAATTGGTGCGTAATATTTTGTTGGATTTGTACATGCGTAATAAGAACTTGTAAAAAGATGTTTGATATATTTAATTAAGTGTATTCACAGGCTGAAAGTTATGAGAATAAATTGACTGGAAAAAACACGATATTAATTATTCAAACTATATATAAAATTATCAAAATGTATAATTTTATACGTTAACAACATAACAGGTCATTAGATTTTTAATTTATAAATTATTTTTATTTTTTTTCCATATTAATTTATTAAAATATTTTGCACTTAACAGGGATAAAACGAAACTGCAAATTCTTACACAACGGATACAATCATCATGCCTCAGCAGTTTCCAACCCTACAATTAATAATACTAGAATATAACGATCGCTTACCATCAAGCGAACTATCATAAGTACAAACCCATTCTGTATAAAAAAACAAAAAACAATACATAACCCATGTATGAAATGTTAAAACATGCTTCACTAACAAAGAGATCACTTCTCAAAGAAACAGCCGGAATATCCCCGGGGCAGATAGTTGAGAGGGTCGGAGGGACGGCGGGGATCTAGTTACTGTTTTTGAAAGAATTGGGTCAGGAGACTTTCAACATACAAACATTTTGAGATAAAATGTTTGTATGTTGAAAGTTGTTATTGCTATTAAGTAAATGCCTATATCTCAGCTTACAGAAATATTTGATGCTGATTAATTACCAATTAAATTAAACACTGAAATGATTTTATTAGTTGTGTGCTATATACTGAGTCCATTTTTTAACTCTTGTTCGTCAGGCATTTGACATCAAACAAGTTGCAAGAACGTCTTAAAAATATAAACTCACATAGAATTTAAAGTCAACAGCAGCGACATTGCAATAAAAAGCATTGGGTCCTTATCTTTATTGTGGCTTTAAAATTTAAATGCGTTTCCTGCAACTTACATTAAGACACTTGCGTAACAATTTGTAATAAAAAAGACTACATGACGTGTTTAAGAGTCGAAGTGTAAGCGAAAGCGAATCCCCTATAAAATACCCTCTAAGTAGTAAATAGGTTGAAGCACAAGTCGCTGCCATGTCAGCTAGTACACATGTCCGTTACAATCAATCTCATTTGTCGGCAATTAGAGCTCCGCCACTCGACTGTCTACGGATCAAAGTTGTACCGTGGAACGTTGGGATACTTATTCTGGGATAGGAAGGAATTAAACAATGTATGTTGTTCCTCTAAGCTATGTTCCCAATTGTTAGAGACAATATACCTATTTTGGCAAAACAGACAGATAAACTGTTTTTTACACAGAAAGATTGCCATCAGGCCATCGTAACCCTAAAGTTAATGAAAATAATAACAAAAATATATTAAATGTGGTAATTACTTAACTTTAATTGGCAAACATTACAATACTTACAATTAATGACAAGTGATGTCATAAGTATACAATGGTTCGAAAATTAATGTGATAATCCACATTTTTACACATGATAAGTGTTTGGCAGTAGAGAACACAACGTGATTGACAACAGATTTACTATTTGAGACTGCCTAGTACAGCACTATTTCTAGTACATTACATAACATCATAATTATGGATCGATATGGCACGATTGCCAGACCTAACTAAACATTGCTTTTTTACGTGGGATTGGTAGGTTTACGTTATACTACAGTCCGCCTGATGTCAAGCATTGCTGTAGCCTAGGGTACACGATTACACAGCAGATATCTAATAACTTTAGATTTGAAGACCGCTGGAACAAACAATTTCAATCACGAGGGTTTTTTAATATAACTTTTAAGTTAGTATGTTTTATTCCAGAATATTCTCCAGCTGTGACACGGCATGTGATTGGCCAGCACCGCAGCCGTACGCCGCGACGCCGAGTTTTCTGCCCGCGGTTTTCTAATCCGAGCCGAATTCGTTCACATTTGCGAATATTTAAGTCGTGCAGTATTTTAGCGTAGAATTTATGTTTGGAATGTTTTTCAGATAACTACTATCTTATTTATTAATACTATAGGCAGTTTTTCGCACAAACAACATATCACAAACACTTTTGGTCGGCCATTTACCGGTGTTTATAATATTTTAGTGAATTTTGTCACCACACCGCAACTCGCAAATTTAACATACTCGTAAACATAATATACATCCTTTAAAATACTGTCCATTGAAACCTTACTATGTACAGCTTTTTAGTCTATAGTAGTTATCAACGTCAGTTGTATTGACAGTCTGTCAATCTATTGTCAAATTTTGAGATGACTTTCTGGATGGTGGTATAGAAAATAACAATCAGAAATTAATTATTGTGATTTTAAACGAAATTCTAGTGAAAATGTTGCAGAAATTTTAATTATGCTATTTAGAAGATTGAATACGAAATATTCTGTGCAATTAATTCTGTATTGCACTGAACCTACAATTAACAGACAAAATTTTAAATCAATACGAGGTAGGTAAGTATATTTTGATAATTTATGAAGACGGCATAAAATATTTGCTTGCTTTGTTATGCTTTTACTGTATAATATCAAACAACAAATTATCCTAATCGAATGATTCATCATATTGAACAACTCATACCAACAACGGTTTTTCTATATATTGCAACCAATTTTGCCACCGCTAAACTAGTACCTACTTTGAAACCTACTAGTACTTTAGGTGTACTAATACTTTGAAAACACATACAAGAAACTTACTTAAAAGTGTTGTGTATTTATTCGACGGTAATAATTATTATAATAAATGAGTAAGGGTCCAACCTGGATAAGGGTCTGCACAAGATCGACGCAGATGGCACATACAAAGGGAGGTCTATACGCAGCAGTGGGATCCCAAGGTGGCTGATGATGATGATGATGAAATGATTAAACAACTGTGATCTTTCTAATATAATTGCAGTTTTAGATCCTTATCAAGTCTATTTCCTAAGATGAGTTCCATCGGCTCAGCGCGGCAGCTCTCGCCTATGAACGTGTTTAGTAGAAGCGACTTCTACTTGGACTCCACTTCTGAAGAAGACGTCAGTGATGTTGAGGAGAAACCGGAAGCTGGGACGCAAACTAATTTTAACCGAAAAGGTAAGTAATAAATTATCGCCTTTTGCGTGAACTATGATAATAATGCTATATTGTGAATTTTATAATGCTCCTGTAAAAAAATAACAATGTAATCTTAACAATGTAGTTTTGGACCATCGTTACGTCCACCAACATATTTTAATACAATTAAATTTTCGTGTGCAATTTATTATAATTGTAATCTTTTTGCAGCAAAACCAATCCCCAGTGCAATGGGATCACCAACTGTAATAAATCGAATCGCTGTAAAGCACATCACACCGAATCACAAACCAAAACGAAGGAAAAGTAAGACGTATTAAGAGTATTGTTACCCCACACAATGTCCGTTACCTTATTTAAGAGATCATTTAATACGTATAAAATAGAAATTGGTTATAAAAGACACATAAATTCAAAATGTGAACTTTTCAATAGTCATATGTGTTAACATGTAGTTATTTGATTACTTACAGTTAAACTTATGGATTGGAAAAAGTTCCACCGTCTCAGCGTCATAAACGCATTTATAGACGATTTAGAGAAGGATTATCCAGCTATTTGTACAGTGTCTGTTATTGGGAAATCAGTGGAAGGGCGAGATATAAGGGTAAGAAAAATATCTCATGTCTTGTTTGATTACGTTAAAACGTATATTAAAATGTATATTAATTGACGAATACGCTTTCTTTTTCACAAGCATTAATTTTATTTGGGGCTGCGTTTTTTCAGATTTTATGTATGTTCAAGTACTATTTTAGTTTTTTCTGGCTTTGATACTTTTTGTTCTATGGAAACGATATGTGTACTATTTACTGTACAGTGTGTACAATATATGTCACAAGAGACCTCTTTTCTTTCTCCAGTCTTTAAAAATCAACGCGATATACCTTTGCAGATGTTAAAAATATCAAACAGCGACGCTTCTAACAAGGCAGTGTGGATGGATGGTTCCATACACTCTCGGGAGTGGATCAGTGCAGCCGTAGTCACGTATATCGCCGACCAGATAGTCAGGAACTTTGATAGACTGCCTACTTCTATGACTAATAAGGATTGGTAAGTAATAATTCTGATTATAATTATTTTAATAAATTAATCGACTTCGCACCCACATTAAGGTAAAATTTGTAGGTAATTTTAACAATGGGAAGTGATCAGAACGCCTTGGTTAATATTTGTTGCTTGCCTTTTCTGTCAGATAAACCACTTTTTTGTGTAAGCGTTTATCGATATTTTTAGACTTTCATGTGAATTTCACTTTTTTACACAATATGACTACAAAACACAAATCCTAAAACCACATGATTGATTTATGAATCCTGTGAAAGTAAGACAGTAATATTAGTTCAAAATAAATACACCTTCTCCTACAGGCACATCGTAGCGATACTAAACCCCGATGGCTACGAGTACTCCCACTCTCACGACCGCATGTGGAGGAAGAACCGAGCCAGCTACGGGGGCGAGAGAGTTGGTGTAGACCTTAATAGGAATTTCAGGTATGCTTTACCTTGAACTATATTTCAATTGTTATTTCTGGTGTTTGTATAGTTAGTGGGTTAGGGTGGTGTTGTGTGAAAATATCTTGAAATATCCTCTCATACTCCTTTTTCTATATCCTCTCACTCCTTAGCAAAGGTCTCCTCTAATCCACTCTATGTGTACCAGTCGACAACCTCCCGATATGCACTCCAAAATCAGGCAAAATGTTATTTAAGTATCGTAACATAATATAATAAATAAATAATAAGTAATATAATAAATGTTTGGTGCTGTAAACTTATACCATCAATATTTTTAATCATGAAGTTGAATAGCTATTTTACTGTTACTATGATTTTTTGTGCAAGGAAACCATTTCTCCTCCGTTTTCTTGCAAGTACCTACAAACAAGTTATTGAAATATTGCAGTGTAGGCTGGGGTACTCATGAGGAACTAGGCTCTTCAGAAGATCCCAACAACGTATTCTTCAGAGGCCCTGGACCGTTTTCAGAACCAGAGGCGGTTGCTGTGAGGGTTAGTAATTTATTTCAATACGCTATATCATATCAACTGATAGAATGCTGCAAATTATACTTATTTTTAAGCGAAGCTAAACTAAGCGATGTATAAGAATTCTTGTGAATATAAATTAAATCAGGATTTTTTATTGTATCACTGAGCTATGAGACCTGATACTTCCTTTATTAACAATGCCCACAAATCCTTCAAAACTAGTTTTTTGTTTCCAGGACACAATCCTAGGAGCAACAACACCGTTCAGAGTGTTCCTGTCCTTCCACAGCTACTTCGAGCTGATAATATTCCCGTGGGGTCACAAGAAGGAGCCCTGTCCCGACTACTTGAACCTGCTCGAAGCTGGTACCGTCATGTCTAGGGTAACGCCACGTAAGAAACAGTAGTTATAAGTTGGAGAACTTATAAGTATTATTAGGGAATCTAATGTATTCAAACGATTGAAAGAGGTGAAATTCGTTCGCTTTTACCTAGGTTTTAGCCATACATTGAAAGTGATTTACAAGTAAGTTTTTTTTTATTAACCTATGCTGTTACACTCCTGGGCAAACGTCTCCCCAATCTCGGTTGATAGCCGCCTCGCGCCAGTCACTCCGATTAAGAAAATAATTCATCATCATCATCAGCCTAATGGGACCCACTGCAGGGTATAGGCCTCCGCCCTCTTACGCCAATACTCCCTGTCTTGCGCTGTTCTTGCCCAGATGTTTCCTTCTAACTTTCTTATATCATCCAGCCACCGTTGCACAGGTCTTCCTACACTTCGCTTACCTGGCCGTGGGTACCATTCATTTATTGCTTTGCTCCATCTGCCGTCAATACGTCTCACCAAGTGTCCAGCCCATCGCCACTTGAGTTTCGTAATACGAGACCCGACCTCTTCCACCTTCGTACGTTTTCGGATCGCAGTATTACGAACCCTGTCGCGTAACGTAATGCCTAACATGGACCGTTCCATTGCTCTTTGTGTGACTCTCATCTTTTCGATGGTTTCCTTGGTGAGCGTCCATGTTTCGGCAGCATACGTCATTGTGGGCAGAACGCATTGGTTGTAGAGGCGTGAGAAGATTGAGTGAAAGATTAAGTTCGTTCTTATTATTTCTATATTATTTCTATCTAAGCCTTGGCTGATCTTGCAAATAAGTAAGATTTTCAATATTGCTAGCTTATCCATTTTCTAACAACTTCTTATCAATTTCAGTCAATACACGAGACGACGGGCAAGACCTACAAGGTCGGCAGCACAAAAGATCTAACCTACGACGCGTGCGGTACAAGCATAGATTGGAGTTACTCTGTAGCAAAGATACCATACTCGTACATGATAGAACTCAGAGGGAAGAGACACAAGTTCAAACTACCCAGAGACCAGATTATAGACAATTGCAGGGAAATTTGGAACGGTTTGCAGAGCCTTTTGCAGTACGTTGATGAACATTAACGTTTCATAATAACTTATTGGATGGAAAGTACAAATAGCGTACAAGAAAAGAGACCTACATATTATGTTCGGTAGCAGGTGATATCGGGCTGAAAAATTAAATTGTTAAGGAAGATGAAGAAGGATGTGATCGATGAAAAAAATCTGTGTCGATTAATTTGCAATGTTTTATTCAAATGTCGCAAATGAAAAGTCCAGTCTAGTTTACTAATGTATATTCTCGGAATCAATACATGTTTTTTTTCATGCTGATATTCGTCTTTAATTCAAAACATTACCAAAAACGTTACAAAACGCAGACTATGAAACTAACATCACTTTTTGACTTCATTACGTATTCCAAACATTTTACAATTTGATCGTTTCTAAAATAACTTGCAAACTTTTTCAAACCTAAAGCCATAGAAAATGTGTTGACGTCGCCAGTAGCCAATAGATATGTATGTATGTATGTATGACCGCCACTCATCCACAATTTTCCCTAAATGCTGTTCGTCCTACTCCCATTCATTTTCATATCCGATTTTTGTTCAAATACGGAACAGTTTAAACACTTCTTTCCGTCCACAAAGCTGGCTAATGCAATGACTCCATTGTATATCTCTGTGCAGCATTCTTTGATCTCACAAGTGGGTAGCAGAAACTTGTCCTTCTTGCTGCGTAGCTCGATGAGGTAGGAGAAGGGAATACGAGCAGTGCCGTAGCTCCAGTCTATGCTCGTCCCGCATGCATAGTACATGACATCTTTGAAATTGCCTACTTTGTACATGCGCCCGTTGGTTTCGTAGATCGCCTGTAATATATGATAAATATTAAATTGATTGAAGAAATTTAAAGGATTCACTGACTGACATTCGACTAGCTACTTAATTTGATTTCATGGATTCATTAACAAATGATGCATGTTTGTACTAAAGGCTTCAATTTATTTTATTATTAATCCTACTTACATCAAATCATTTATTTTATTTTATTTTTATTTACATCAAATCAATTCTTTGGTCCTATATTATGCTCAAAAATGGTGGAATCAATTGAGATGAACCTTTCAAGCTGCGTAAGAGAATCTTCAGCTGCTCGTTAAATGTTTGGCGAAATATCATGTGATTTAGCTTAAAATGGATAATGTATTGAAAATAAGATCTTACCTTAGCCATACAAGTGCCTCCTTCTAACAAGTTTACATAATCAGGGCATGGATCAGGTGAGAAGCACCAAGGGAAACTGATTACTTCGCTGTACGCGTGAAATGTTATAAAGATCTTGAATGGCGTCCCTGAATATAAAATGATATCCTGTAAACATATTTCAGAGTTAATCAACTGGAATTAACGATCAGTGTAATAAATATGTTCATGTGAGAAGATTTTAGTAACTTAAAAAGTTTAAAAATTCAAATCAAATCAAATTCTCAAATAAAATCAATACTTATCATAGATTTTTCAAATAATCATATCAACTGTACTGTAACTGTTGTACTTTGACAGCGGCAACAGAATATCAAAATCTAAATCACAAGATCTACGGATAATTTCAACATAGTATTATATGACTAGCTGGTGCGCGCGACTTCGTCCGCGTGGAATAGTTATTACCATAAAAACGGTTCTAGTGAGTTAACCTTAAAAGATAGACATATACTGTTGCGGACATTTTGTTAGATCATTTCAAGAGGAATAGTTCTTTCATACACAATTTTTTGATATATTGAACCGTTTTCGCAGCGCACGCAACGGAAGCCCTTAAAGATGAATAATTTTCCCCGTTTTTTCCACATTTTCTATTGTTTCTTCGCTCCTATTAGTTGCAGCGTGATGTTATATAGCCTAAAGCTTTCCTCGATAAATGGTCTATTCAACACAAAAATAATTTTTCAATTCGCACCAGTAGTTCCTGAGATTAGCGCGTTCAAAAAAACAAACAAACAAACTCTTCAGCTTTATAATATTAGTATAGATATGTTATATCATTGAATATAAAGAACAATAATAGGTATTTTACCTTGACAGCTGCACTTTCCGGTTCCGAGAAAGGTGTGGGGCCCCGAAAGTTGCGGTGATAGGGATCTGTAGATGACATGTCACTACCGCTGTATCCCCAACGATAGCTGAAGGAATAAATACGAGTAAATATATATAAGAATTTAGTGATTTTTAGGTAATAGGTGCGTATGTTCTGAATAAAGTAGAGTTTCGTATCGCATAGTAGTCGCTTCAATGAAGCGCCCATAGCACAGCTAGCAGAGGCAATCGAATGCGATTACCAATGTTAAGCAAAGATCGACGCGGTCAGTCCTTGGATGAGTGAACAAAAAGTGTTATTCCATTTTGGTCGCTTCCGTGGGTCGGATGATACGTTAAATTGTAGGTGCCAGCTGTTGTCATAGTACCACAGTCGTTAAGCCATGAGGCCAGTCAGAGGCCCTTGATAAACTCTTGACACCAGTGTTGGCCACTGTTATTCGATAAGAAGAAGAGTAATATTTTGTATTGACAGACAAACTGTTCATAGATAGTGACATATAGATACAATTATGTACGAGAATATCATCGTATAATAATGTGTTCTCATTTGATATCCCAAACACTCATTCTAATTCCAATGAATTTCTTATGTTCTTTGATGTAAGTTGTGCGTTTAGCTTAGTTGGTAGTAGCACTGCCTTCTAATCTAGGGAGTTGCGGGTTATAAAATAATTGACCTGTAAACTTTATTTTTTACCAATAAATGAGTTATGAGTTCGATTCCCGCACGACACAAGTATTTATGAACTTTAAAAATTTGTAATTACTTGTGTTGGGGCTGGTCGTTTGTAGGTAATTTATATAATCAACAGTTAATATTCTTAATTCCTTATATTTAAAAACCCAGATTGATTCTGCTAGACTTACCTAAAATTCCTATTTAGATCGACGCCCACGATAGTATTTCCAACTACGGATCTATTCTTGCGCCACATTCTATCCAACGTGAACGTGTGATGGTAACCGTCTGGGTTCATTACCGGTAAGAAATACCTGAAAATATACGAAAAGCGTTATTTAAAAATAAAACAGCAGCTGTATAAGCAAAATAAGCGTATCTTATTTTTATAACATCCCGAGTATTTCTTATGATGTTTGGTCTGAGTCTTATTTATAAAAGGTTTTTGAAAATCATACTCATAGATGCCCACTGCTCACGTTGTTTCGGGATGAAAATCACGTTGCCTAAACCACTCTCAAAATGCCATATATGCCATGCCAAAACCATATCAAAATCACGATCTGTCATACTACTTTGCAGTGTCATAACAAACCCAACTAACATATTTTTGCCTTTCATTCAAAAATATTTAGCCAAAAATATTTTTTATTCTTACCAATCCTTATTTGTAATAGATTCTCCGAGACTGTAGAAGTTCCTCGCAATCTGATTAGCAATGTACGTGACGACACATGTGCCGACCCACTCCCGGGCGTGGATGGCGGCGTCCAACCAAACTCCCGTGTTTTTGGCATCGCTGTTGGATATTTTTAGTAACTGTAATCAAAATACAATCATAATTAATCTATGAATCGTGTACAACAATCTTTCGTGTAAGTAAGTAGTAGTGTAAGTATTAAACTTTCGTGAGACATTTTATTAATATGTAACTAAACGGTTTTCACTCACGTGTAACAACATACAAATCTGGAATACAGGCCTCGCTCTCATTATTACAACTGTTTTAATAAGTTCCAAAGATGGTATATATAATAATTATCTGTTCCACTTGCCTTTATATCTCGTCCTTCGACTGATTTTCCAATTACAATAACTGTACACGTGGATGGATACTGAATTTCCAAATTTTCCAGAAACTTGTATATTGTCTCCAGAGGATAAAAATCTTTCCAATCTATTGTTCTCTCTGTAATAAAATTATGTTAGTTTTAAAATGAAAATGCAAATTTTAGAGAATTAGGTGTGCATTAAGTAACTATACAATCTTGTTTTTTGCTCTTGTCTTTCGAGCTTTTGACCACCCAAACAAACTTAAATAATGCCTTGAAATAGAACTACCTCGCAATAAAATCTGCTCCTTCACACTTCTAAATGCTTATTATACATTGTTTAGTAAGGAATATGTAAAATTTGGAAAAAGAAACACGCCAATCGAGTGCCAGAAAGTAAGAAATTACTAACTTAGCGGAGCCTTCTTCCTCTTCCCCGCGAGCAGGGGACTAAGTATCCTCCTGGAGACTCCAATGGGTGCCACCGCCATACACTCTGGCACCGCCACCTCGAATGGGATGTTCCTCTCCTGCAACATCTTGCCCACTAGCATCGTCCTGGTGCTCTCCACCATCACATCCATCTTCGTATCCTCTTCTTTGCAGATGCTTATAGCTAGAATAGAATAACTTTATTGTACACCAAAACAAAATATATGCATAAAACAATCTAAAGAGGCATAACTTAACCTAAATACATTGGACGGCCTTATCGCATAGCTAGAAGCGTGAAAAACTTGTTAAAATGTATATAAGTCATTCATTTTGGATTTACATCTATATATCCATCTAACTTCTACCCTATTTTTGTGTCATAATAAAATAACTAAATAGGCAAACTAAGGTCAAGAGCAAACCGTCCTATTTAAAAAAAACAAACAAATTTTACATTGCTATCGTTTAATATAGTACTGAGCTGAGTAAATTTGGCTCGATTACAATTTAAACTTCTATAGATATACCTGTGAGCCAAATAAATATTGTATAAAACTTATATATTCTGTTTCGAACGGGGGTAAGGATTTTATAATAAATCCTTACTTTTGATACCCCAAGTAATCGGATAAAAACGGCCGTATCTAGAGGGCCACTTCTTAGATTTATTTTGTTTTTAAAGGTTTTTAAATCAAATGTATGTTCATATCTTAATCTATTTTTTCCACGTTTCCACATAATATAGAATTATATATTTAAAATAATAGTATACTTACCACCCTTGGTGTTTAACCCTTTCAGGAAGGCTTTTTGGCCGTTTTTCACGCACGTAACGTCCCATATTTGATATTTATTTTGTGCCACTTTGGATGACTTATCTTACACTTGCCTTTTTGGATTAATAACATAGGAACAGCATCAAAGAACCTGAAATTTTTACACAAAAATCTTGATAAACATTTTTGGGATTTTGGACAAATTTGAAATTGATCGTTGATTTATGTCATTTTGGATTGTTATTTTTTTGTATTTCAGTTCAATAAGTTTCAGTTGAATTTTAATTATTGTCTCTGACTAAGTACATCTTGAAAACAAAATATGTTTGTTGAGTGATTTATTTTACATCGCAAATTTGCTACAGTTGTATTGAACACTATTTTCTCGATATAACTCAAGCGAAAATACTTGATATTTGCATGGCCAGCATATTTCCTATTCGTTTATCTGAAGCTATAGGAGTCTATTCGGTTTATATAACTTTTCGTTCACCTCCCACTTTTAACCGACAAATCTTCTCCCAGAAACTTGTCTCATCGCACAAATCCTTCCAAATCTTGTATTAAGCGGAGCTCGCATTACTGGCCCGATTCCTTCAATCCATAATCACATCGAGCCAGCCTTCCAAACAATAGCTTGCGACTTTTGGTGGAGCGGGAGAGATAAGGCTTTGTACTTACAGGAATAATATTTAGATTCATTATATTTTTCGGTAAAAGCAGACTCATTTTGAAACACAGTTTCAGATATACTCGTGCTCCATCTTTACCTACATCCTTGGCTTGCAACGTAAATAGTGCGGGTGACGAACCATGGTGGTTCAAATTTACCCTGTCATTTGTGTAAAACGCGAAAATATATGTGTCTGGTGCTTTATTCATAAGAAAATACAAAGTTAAATTAAACCGAAGAGTAGCATTGCTCTTTGTTATATTTTTCAGACACGCAAATAAAAAAAATAACTGGATGTACAATAGTACTATAAATCTGCAAAAACATCATTACTGCGGCTCTTCGGCTTGCTTGTACACTATGCAAAAATATTACCTACTTGTAAAGAAAATTATGTAAAAATATGCTAGCAAACCTGTGACTAACTCACCTAATGGAGTCTACAAGACGGCAGCTATACTACACCATAGCTACGTCTCGGCGCGAACTCGCTCGATAATTACGTGTAATCAGATATTTTGTGAAACGCCTCGCCGTCGCCCTCATGCACTCCCCTCTAATGAAACAAGGGCACTACTGCTGGGTTTTAGTTGGTAATGTCGAATCGAATTCACGTCACTCCAAATATTATGGTGTTAATTAGTTGTAAATTGAAGGCAAGAATACCACGCAGTATCAGAAGTGTATAGAGCGTGCGGAGGTATAAACTTGCACTATTTCATATGCTTATTTCAAATCTTAGAATGTAATAAGGACAAGATATGTTGTGATTCTCTGTATTTTTTATGGTTACTCTAAAAGTGATGTATTTGGTTACCGTATCTAGACGCGCCGAGTGTCAAGCGAACTTGAAACGGATGAAACTGGCAAACGCGCGCTGTAATATTGATCACATTATTATTACTTTTTAGTTGTAATAACCGGCTAACACTTACGTTAGCAGTGTTCCGAAACATGTCGAGCTAATTTTCGACATAATTATTGACGTAAGTGCTAGCCGGCTATTACAACTAAATTAAATCATGTCTTACGGAAACTATAATAAACAATATCATTATTGAAATAACAATATTGTATCCCACAATAACATAATATTTAGCCTAAAGTAAAAACGACATTCAATCAACTTAAAACTGAAATACGATATTTTACAGGCATTGCCACTAAGTAGGTATATCAGTGTTCGATAATTGTAGTTAAGACGTCCATGTTTCAATGGGTGACAAAAAAAATATTGTATATTCAAGTGCTTTATTATGTTCAGCAATATACCTCTAAAGCGATTGTCAAGAACCCAATTGTTCACTTTCTACAAATTAATACACTAAGTTGCACAAAACATCGAGTTCGAGATGGAGAGTGGCACCAATCGTAGCCCCCAGATCTGTCGGTAGCCCGCTAACCAGACGGTGGGGTCGCGTCGCCACCCAAGTGTCGCCTCGGCGAGCTCTTATACGCGTTTATCTTTTTAATTGTACCACCCACCACCCCGTCCCACCCGCCGCTTGCAGCCTAGATTTATCTGTACCTACTGACGGTATGGTGGAAATGTGTTTTATTGTGATTCTCTTCGCCTTTGAGACGCTCTGAAAAGTCAGAACATCAGAGTTCTTCTCTAGCTTAGATACTAACCAAAATCCCAGGGGTTAATTTGATTCACACTCAAGATTATATAAAAATATTGTAGAGATTGTTAAGAGCAAAGGTGCATAGCGAGTGGGATTTGTAGGTCGTGATTTTCACATCGCCTGGTACAGATCTCAATTATTGCTATGGCTTCATACAGTTGTTCAAAGAATTTATTCACAAAATATTCTCCTGAAAAATAGTATACTCTTGCTTAAGCACGCATTTGCATAATAAAGAAAAACAATATCGTTAAATACTATCACACGTCGTATCACAGGTCAAATGGCGAGATCTAATAAATATTTTTGATCCTATAACCTCTATAACCTTAACAGATTACTAATTCTCAGTTAGCATTAAGTTTACGATGACACGTCGACGGTACTGGCGGTAAGCAGGTTCTAATGAAAAACAAAGCAGGGGACACCCTCACTCCCCTGGCGTTTAGCGACTAATTGTTAATCCTCTAAACTTACAACTGCCTGATTAGCAAAAGTAAACCATATTTATGGCGCAATAAGATCTAAATTAACGTGAATTCGTGACGATGTAACTATGAGTATGTGTAGATTGTGCTTTGTAGTGAACTTGTATGCGAAGACATTATAGAAAAGCGACATATATTAACTATAGTCAGCTTTTTAATTCCTGCTTCAAATAGTTGAGTACGTTATTGCATAAACTCATATTATCGTTTAGGATCATATTACATCATAGTTCCATACAAAGATCATAGTCTAATAATTATATTTTAAAAAATCTTTTTAGAGAAACCTACTAGACAACTGATAAATACAAGAGTGATTGAAACTGTCATTTCACATTTTTTTTATAATAATCCTTAAGCAGGCAGTGTTTGGCGAAAATAAAATAAATAATAGCAAAAAATAAAACATACTAACTAGGTAGCACATAAAAAAATAATGTACTTACATTTGGGCAATGATTCTCCAACAAATTATCGGCATTCGCTCACCTAAGCTTACGAACCACAAAACACTAGTGTTGTCTATAAGAAAACATTTTAAAATATAGCAAAAACTCAAAAAACAATTATAAAAATGCCGACGTATTCTTTGGCTGAATCCTCTCCATGCTACGATATGCGTTATCCATTTTCTCAAGACTGTCCTTACGAATTCGCTTACCCATTTTGTGAAGAACATATCTTCAAAAGCGACTCCAATGTTAAAATAAAGCGCCGCAGTAATGCCGTCATACAAACAGGACAAAAGAGTAACATAGAAGTGAAACCTGTAAATAGTAAAGTAAAAAACTGGACCAGACAACCTAGTAAAACTAAATTCAACAGAGACACAAAGGAAGAACCAGCGAAACCCCAAAGAACCTTATATCGAGGCCCATGTCCAAAACAATTAAACATTCGACGGAACAAAGAAATAATAGTAGCGACTGCTCGAGTAAACTCATTCAGAACCCCTAAAACAATAAGTGCTAAAAACTCTGACTTTTTACCTACAGACAGCATAACAGAACAATCCTGCAAAGATAAATTTAAAAGCATTTTGATTAGAGATCAGGGTAAAACTCTACTGAACTTCCCGAGAAATGAAGAGGTTATAACAAACACTGCACGATCAGAGCTGTGTAGGCCTATCAAATCTGTATATCCTGAAAAATCATTTCACAAAGGTAAGTTCACAGTATTACAGCATTTTGCTTGATAAAATTATTGAATAGCTCTTATAAGTGATATGTTATATCATATGTTATATCATATGTTATATCATTATTTATGGGGCTAGTTGGCGTTATATGATATGTCCTGAAATATTTATTTATTATTTATTTTATAAGCAAAGAATACTAACGTAGTACGTAGTGTTTGATGAAATGACTTTTGATAGTCTATATAAGTAATTTCCGAAGTTATGAGAACTATTCTTCAACAAAAAATAAGAACCTCTAAGATACCTGTTCACATTCCTTCACTTATTTTAGTAACAGACCAGAATCGCTTCGACTGGAACAACTATCACCGATTGAAGGCGATCCATGGGTTTATGGACGGATTGGAATCTGACTACCCTTCAATATGCACTACTGGCACTATTGGGAAATCTCTTGAAGGTCGGGATTTAAAGGTAATCGTTTAGGAACTCCATATCGCTTACTATCAGCCAAACTACCTGTTTTAGTAAAAAAAAACTAATATTATTAAGGGGAAGTTTGCGCGTGTGTATGTTTGTTAATTTATCATACCTCAAACGGCAGAATCTTACATATTAATGATTAAACTAGTGGACGCGCGCGGCTTCGCTCGTATTATTTCAGGATAAAAAGTAGCCTAAGACACTTCTAAGACCTCATAGTGCCCACAAACCGAAAATCATGATGATGCGGTCATCCGTTTCTGCATGATGGGCGTTTATATAAACAGATAAACAGAGACAGATAAACAGAAAAACAGAGGAAAAAATATCAAAACTGCTGAAACGTGTTTTACTATCGATTTAAAGTATAGGTACCCAAACATTTTTTCTAATATCTTCTATGTACAGATTTTTGAACTTCTTCAGCTTTATTATGTGTATAGATTAACATTTTGTTTTATTTTCTTTTACTTTTTCTTTTACTTTTGTAGATCCTTCGTATATCAAACAGCCACGCTGGTAATACGGCGGTATGGATCGACGCAGGCATACATGCGCGGGAGTGGATTGCGCCCGCCACCGCTACTTATCTAGCTGACAGCATAGCTAGGAACTTCCAATCAGCGCCCAGCTTCATTACTAATAAGGACTGGTAAATCATTAATCACTCTTAATGAAATATCTGATATTTAGTATAAACGGCGTTGTGCGAAAGTCCCGTCTCGCCACAGATTTTAATTATTTGCTGTTGGTAAGACCTGCGACTCGACTCGAGTTACGATTCGAATTAATCAATTCACAAGTCATATAAGGACAAAGTCAGTTTAATAACCATGTTAAATATCTCAGTAATAAGTATCTGATTAATTTTCTTTCAGGTACTTCTTGCCAGTGATGAATCCAGATGGCTACGAATACTCGCATACAAAAGACCGCATGTGGAGGAAGAACAAAGCGTGGCACCGCGGCCAGCTGGTCGGGGTCGATCTTAATAGAAACTTTAGGTAAAATCTAATCGGTTATAGATTTTCTTGATTGACGCTAAATAAGCTAATTTAATGTTAAGATGTAGTCGCCTGGCCGCTATTTTCATGAAAAGTGTTGTATCTCTCTCGAGTCGTATTCCACATGACTGCGGGTCGTGACTCCCCCGCAGAATTAATTCGTTAGGGAAGTTTTCTTGGGCAGATACATCTTGGTGGGCGCCCAGGTCTTTCCACAGTAGACACATATCCTCGGATATTGTGGTCCTCAAACATGTCGGTTTTCTCACGATGTTTTCCTTCACCGCTAAGCGAGTTCAAATCCACACATAACTTGAAAATACAAGCCATTGGTGTAGGGCCGGATTCGAACTAGGGTGCATATGAAAGGATGAAAAGCAGACTCTGGAACCGCTAAGCCACATTCGCTTAGTTTAAAATTTGTTTAATATGTTCCAGCTATGGCTGGGGTCGTACAGGCTCCTCAGACGACCCCATTAGTGGGTACTACCGAGGACCCACCGCCTTCTCGGAGCCGGAATCTTGCGCTGTCAGGGTAAGCAACCTGTTATACCATGTTCTTTTAATATAAAACATGTATAATAAATCTAAATTAAATGCGTGAAAACTTCAAAAGTAACATATGTTGTGTTACTGTTAATTATACAATAATTTAAGTAAATAATAGTATAATTTAGTTGTAATAACCAGCTAGCACTTACGTTAATAATTACGTCGAAAAAATTAGCTCGACAAGTTTCGAAAAACTGAGGTTTCCATCATCAGGAGGACGAGTCAGCACGCGCGTCCCGGTTGGCCGCCTCGTCCAGACTGGTTCGCCGAACCGCTGCCGCACCCCCGCGCCTCTCAGACCTCAGTTTTCCGAAACTTGTCGAGCTAATTTTTTCGACGTAATTATTAACGTAAGTGCTAGCCGGTTATTACAACTAAATTAAATCATGCCTTACGGGAACTATAATACAGTGAAATAATAGTATACATTCATTTTCACGTAGTTGCGCTCAATTTAAACAATGACAAAATTACAATGAATTGATTTTGTAAAACTATTATCATGTAATTTATGCTAAAAAAATATTACTCATGCATATTTTATAGACAAACAATAACGCAAATAAATCCTATTTGTCATATAATCTCTCATTGGATTGGTATCGCCACGAACTCAGCATCAACGCACAATCATCAAATAATATTGGCGTACTTGTTACATGTTCATTACGAGCTTACATTTTTATTTAAAACTTATAAGTTATCTATAATCTAAGACTCTCGTTCGACTGTCACTGTAAACTATCCTATTATTATCCATTTTGGATCATATCGTAGGATAAATTTAATACCTATATCCTGCCTGGCTGATCGTATTCTGGTATATCACGTTTGACCACCAAATGACTACTAAAGCGATCTATCCTAGCGACTTTTTGCGTCGAAGCGAGCGCTTTTCGATATCAGAGAGCTTCTAAGAAGATCAAAAAACTATAACTAAGTTACTAGATTTTTTACCACTTTTACTGTCTATAAAATTAATTGTTATATTCTCCAGGACATGCTCCTCCACTCGGGCACGAAGTTCTCAGTATACATCACACTGCACAGCTACGGACAGGTCATCCTGTTCCCCTTCGGCTGCCGCGCCGAGCTCTGCCCTAGCTACGTGAGGCTGCTTGAGGGAGCTACTGTTATGTCAAGGGTATGTGTTTTTTTTATGTAGTGGATATCACTGGTTGTATTGCTGTGGAGTAAAATGTAGTCTATTACTCGTATGTCACTTTTTGGACTCTTTAGTTAGACCTCCATACCCTGAAACATGTTGACCTAAATTACCAGTTATTATCCCTGCTTTTCCTTCATTTTGGGCAAAAACTAGACGTTTATGTATGCCAAAATTCACGGTGATACGTTGTTTTCTTGCGGAGTCAATTAGAAATAAAAATTAACTAACTACAGTAACAACAAAACTACACACACCTGCATTTGACAAATTTATGAAAATTGGCGGGTGTCCACGACTTTGCTTACATTGGCAAACTTTTATACGATTAATTATATATATTTTTAAGATCACTTTAAAACCGTAATTTTCTCACCAAGTTTTTATGAGTCACTACTTTTGTAACATCTATGAATCATCACTGACGCTCTTTTAAAAACCCTTCTACACTTTTATCTACCTCATTAAGATTACCTCGAAAAACCTTTGTCTCTAACGTCCATTATTTCTTATCCAATCTCTTTGTCCAGGCAATTTATGACTGCAACGGCAATACATATAAGGTGGGTATTTCTAGAGATGTCATGTACGGAGCTGCCGGCACCAGTAATGATTGGTCTTACGGCGTGGCCGGTATACCTTACTGCTACCTTCTCGAACTAAGAAGCAAGCGACATCGATTCAAAGTGCCTCAGTGTGAAATCGAAGAGACTGGCACGGAGATATTGAGCAGTGTGTACGCGTTAATGGAGTTTGTGGATAATTACGTGCCGCCGAAAATAAACCCTGTGCCATTGGATGATGATGAGGAATATGATGCGAGTGCGTCTTTGAAGAGCAGGGATTCTGCGACGCAGCGGTGTTGAGTGAGTTTATTTTATTTTGGTTTTTGAAAGCTTTTATTTGTAGTTTATGGTGTAGTTATGATAGTGCAGTTGCCTAAACATAAATTATTTGCATTTAAATGTAGGTTCATCTAAGAGTTATTTCAAAATTCAAGACGAATATCATACAAGCGAGGCTTTATAAATGTAATAATATAAGTAATAAAAATAGTTAATTTTCTTATTGCAACCTTTTTCAAACAATATTTTTGTCTAAGAACTTATTACATTTCGAAATACCAAAGTCACGATATGTCACTGCCAAAATAAAAACACGAAAACTCAAAAAAAACATCAACTTTTCATATCTTTGTTTACAATAGTGTTACAGTCACTATATTTACGAGTAAATTATGATATATTATCATTGGGCTGTCATTGTCATCTAGTCGACGTTGAGCGACACTGACAGCGCAAACATCAAATTGCCACATTCACTCTCTTGAATGATTAAAAAGGGCGGCCATCTTGACGGAATCACTCTCTTTGGAACAAGGCGCCGTTGGATGTAAAAGGTCGGTTTTGAGAATATTTGTAATTAGATAATAAGAGAATAATTGATAAAGCGAGAATAAATGTATAAATACTGTATCAATGAATGTTATAATTTATAAATTGCACCCCTTCTGAGCGATCGTAACAGCTCAGAAGTGGGATAAATTGTGAAATTACAATTTCGCAAATGAATACCACGCCATCGAAATAATAAATTTGTACCAAAATATCAAATTTTGATGAAATACACTATTAGATCGGTAGAACAGTTAATGCATGGGTGTAGCATAATCAAAATTTAGTTATTTTTGCGTACGACGCATAGTTTTCGAGATAATAACGTTTTTGTCTTTTTAACGTGATCATATTGCTCGATTCTGTATCTAATGCACACAATTTCTGGCTACGAGTTTAAGGCGATTACGGAGTACGGAAGCTCTGTGTCGCGGGCGTCATCGTGACTCCAGTCCACGCAGCTGCAGCTACTGCCGTCGGCTGCAGGAGCGCGAGGATGCGCTGAAGAGGGAGTAGGAGCGGAGTCGTCGACGGAGACTGCGTCGGGAGTCGCCGCAAGGGGTGACGCGTGGTTGCAGCCATGGTATCAGCCGTGGCCGCAGCCGTGTGCCCGATGGGGACCATCGCGGAGATTCAAAAAGGTCACGTAGTCCATTGTTTTCTTCTAAAGACGTTACTCAGATTATTAAGTCTATTAAAGATAATTATCCTCCCGTCACAGCCGAGCCATAGCACACGAATGTCGAATAGAGATAGTAGTACATAGCACACGAATGTTGAATAGAGATAATAGTAGTTTTATTTATGGTGGGGTGTCCATATTTGTAAAAAAATAAGATAAAATATATTAAATGTACAAAAATAGATGAACTATGTCATGAATTCCATTGTGAATTAAGTTGTATAGAAATTAGCTTGAAGGACTGTAAGTTGTTAATCATAGGTATGTTTAGGACCGGGGCAGATAATTTTATAAAAATGACTAAAGCCTTGGATAGACTGTTTAGTTTATTGTGTGATATGACTAATACCAAAATTCTGTTTTTGGGAGATTGGAATGTTGATTTTCTGGTAAAATCCTCAGAACGGACAGCAATAAATGTCATCCTAAAGACCTATAAATTTAGAAATGCTGTAAATTTCCCAACTAGATTTGATAAAGGGTCTAAATCATCAATTGACTGTGTGGTTACTAATGTACCAGAAAATAACATTAATATTAAGCACATTGCTACAGCAACTGGGTCCGACCATGATGCTCAATTAGTATACTTGAAACGTTTGCATACCTCATGTGAGGTTGTAATGGCGGATATACTTATATTTAATGTGATCTTTATGTACCCATTTACATGCAAATAAATAAATGAATCTGAATCTGAATACTGCCAAGAAACAAATACCCAAATTTAAATATGTTGAAAAGCGTTTTTGTGAAAATTATCAAATAGAAGAGTTATGTAACTCAATGTTAGTTACAGACTGGGACACATTATTTAGTGTGCACGACAGCTCCACATTTGAAAAGTTAATAAATTAATATGGTACATGGATGCGCATTCACCAATCAAAACAAGGCATATAAAAAAAATAGACAAAAATGTCCTTGGATCTCTGAAGATATAATAAGATTACAATTAGACATACATGACCTAAGTATATCAAATTCAGAGACAGTACCCACAAGTAACATCCACTCAGGATATAATAGAAATAAAAAACAAGTTAAAGAATAAACTTTTAGATGAAAGTAAGAAAAAAAACACATTGAGGGTTGAATAAATAATGCGAAAAACCCCAAAAAGGAGGTATTATGGAATGTAATTAAAGAAGAAACAAACAAAGACATAAAAGAATAGACATGGGATCTATTGGACGAGAACAAAATAGAAGTGAGGAAAGACAAATAACCCACCAAACATACAAGAAGCAATGGGTCTACTACAAATACAGGGATCTTTTCCATCGGATAATTTTAAATTTAAGTAGGTATGTAACTCTCCTTGAATTAATAAAGATAGCTAAGAGAAAGATAGACCGATCAGAGACGATGGATATATTCGATATATACGGATCTTTTCTATATGATATAATTTTGCATCTGGGGACCATCTAACTTTCCTTATTAACAATATTCTACAGTCGGATGAATATTCTAGAACACTAAAAAAAAACAGAGTCACACCATTATATAAACGCAGAGAAGAACTTCAGAAATGTATAAATAAAACTTTTAGAGAGTTAGAAAACGGGTGTATGGTGAATGGTCTGAAACTGAATACTGTTAAAACGAAAATAATGTTCTTCAATGATGTATCACCAAACATTAAAGAAGCTCCATTAATATTAGAGAATGGAACTGAATGTGTATATGCAAAGCATGTAAAGCTATTAGGATTTAATTTAGATCCCTCCTTAACATGGAAAGAACATGTTAATAATACTTGTAAAAAAAAGGCTAAAGGTGTTTATGCATTAAACCAGTTGAAACCAATAACAGGCCCAGAGCACCTAAAGGAAACATATTATTCATACATACACTCTAAACTTTCATACGGCATAAGTACCTATATGGGGAAATGCTACAGACTTTGAAAGAGTATTAATAATGCAGAAACAAGCAATAAGAGTACTTGTGGGAGGTAGATATAGAGATTCTTGTAGAAACCATTTAAAAGAGTTGAAGATATTGACGTCAGTGTCGCAATATATATTAGAGATTGTAAAGTTTGTAAAAAGAAATCCACATTTGTTTAAACTTTAGACTTATAACTCAAATAGATCCAAGATAAACAGAGTATTGTTAAAACCTACTGTGTCTAGGCTGTGTATGATTAAGAAACTATCCACTATAATGGGAGAGAAACTGTTCAATAAACTCCCCGCACACATTCAGTCTATGAATTCAAAATTATTTCATAATTATTTATTATGCCAAAATAAACACAGTACTTAGATTAGGTAATGTACAGGAGTTTAAATCCTACATGTAGCAGTATAAGTTGGTATTCCATTGTTCCGTGCTAAGTCCCATAGATGGGCTTGTGTTGCGGGACAATGTTTCCTTTTGTGATCTTTTATTAGATAGTAAAACTCATATTACAAACAAACATTTTTCACTTTACAAGTTTGTAAATAGACTAACATAACCTTCAAATTTGTAAATACATTTGTGTTGCCAGGCTTAATATGTAAAGTTTGTAAGAGATATTTACAGGGTATAATACTTATCTGTTCATGAAGTAAAAGTAAAAGGTACCTATATAATATTTCTAAAATGATGTTTGTTAACATTTAAATGTGTTTGTGACATTGTTCTATATCAGGTTGCAGGTTCTTAGAAAGATTGTGTCTATTTTTCTATTTCCAGTAGTTTTTCTGTTTTGTCATAATCAAGGGTCAGCAAATGTTTTTTAAGGTTAGAGTAAAACTCTGAATAACGATCAGCAATTTTGCATTAGTGTCAAACAATTATTGTTAGAACAGAAACTATACAGTTTTAAAGAATACTTTGAAAAATGACTACAGTCAACTAGCAATTGATTTTAATCTTGCTTAGAAATTAAGTAATTAACTACTAGGTAAGGAGTGTGATGCCAAATTGTCATTTTAGCCCCTATACAGCTAAAGTGACAGTACCTAGATTTAGTTGAGTTGACATATTGTGTGATTACATATCTACTAAGTATTATGTTTGACATGATTTTAATGACAAAAATTATCATTATGTTATTGATAAAATTGACATTGTAACTAAAATTTTATTAAAACTAAATGTTATAAATTCAATTGACGAGGTAGTGTAATTTGTGTGGCATATTCTATGATATTAGTACTTATACCTATGTTACAACTTTACATTATCAATAAAGATTCTTTATCTTTATCTTTAGTAAAAACATAATAGTACCTGAGTATCCTTCAGAGAAAAACCAGCGTATGGATATTTGGCTTAAAAAGGTTAAAGAATGTGCGAAGGTTACGGCTGGGACGAGAGGAGTACAGTACATTCTGCTTTGCAAATAAATTCAGGCTAGCTAAAATATGGTATGAAAGTCGTGAGTTCTAATTTGTATAGCTGGTCGGAATGACAAGCCGAAATGTTAAACGCTTTTCCTTGCGGCTAAAATTATGGTCAGTTGCTTGAAGACATATTAAAGCGCAGAAGTAGGTAATCCTACTTTAAATTGAATCGAATTGTTTAACTACTTTAATGAAAATTTCTCCCTACTTTACCAATGCGAAATGAGCGGCAAGCACGCCATCGAATGCTTAGTTAGTGATTGGACCACATTGAGTTTAGCGCATTAGCACTACGGTGCGAGGAACCTGACGATCTATTGATGTTCTTGATTAGCAATAATAGAGATCCTTGCACCCCTCAACAATTATATTTGAAGGATCGTAATTCAATTACGAGTGATGATAAATTCAATATTTACTGTAGTATAAAACATACAAAGCGTGTTGGGACGATAGAAACATGCAATTAAAACATTTCGGTTAAACAATTAATAGTAGTAGAAAATATGTAAGAAATATTATTTTAGCTGATGCTTACTCGGATGTAAATGGATTAGATTACACCCTAACGGGTTATTTCCTCTTTTGCCTTCCCCTCTTCATGTGGTTTTATGTATGAATATAAGGATACGTATTGACACGATATGTTTAAGTTTCAGAAACATGAGCGACCAAGGCACGGGTTTGAGCCGCCGCTGTGACCAGAGTCATGCCCGACCCTCGGACAGACAGCGCCGTGAATCACGAAGCCGTGACCGACGCGGAGACTCACGATGCAGTCGCAGCCATGACGACAACACGCTGCAAAGACGGCAATCACGAAGTCGCAGCCGTGACTAGCGCAACCATCGCAGTCACCGTCGGAGCAGACGTATCAGCAGCATGCGGTCACTGCGGATGAGGGAACGGGAGCTGTCTCAGGAGAGGAAGAGGCTGAAGGTACTCGAAAATGAGATACGTCAAGAGCGCGACCGCTCGACTGACCGCGGTGGCGCTCAAAATCCAATCCATAACACCCAAGCCACGCGAAAGATACGTGTAAGCTCGCGAGTTACCTTCACGTGGTACTCGCGATCGATCGTTGGTTACACCAAAGCGACATCCATCTGAAGACAAAGAATGTACTTCAAAGAAACGAAGGGTAGCTTCCGACTTGTTTGTTGAATGTATGTAATGAAATACTAGCTTTAAGTTAGAAATAACGTAAGTGATCATGACTGATTGAATGTATGTAATGAAATACTGGCTTTAAGTTAGAAATAACGTAAGTGATCATGACTGATTTGAAAAATTGTAGTGAGATAATAGATTCAAGTTACTGATAAGGATAGTGATCATAATTGATTAACAAATTGAACTGTAATTACTCATTAGTTAGTTATAGCGAACGTATCCAAACAATATTTGATCTAACGGATTGTAATTTAACTTGATCATAAATTATTGATAATGATTAATTTTATAAATTGGAAAGAGATAATGAGATGCGATTGACTGTTATTATTGATTCGTTGCACAGCTATATGTAGCTACAGTGAGGGTGTATCTGAACCGGGCACGCTGGCGTACGAACTCGCCGCCCATGAATTGGTTTGGTGCATCGCGGTTGTGCGTAGTGACGGTGAAGGGATTGAAGTAGCTGTTACTGCGCACAGCTATATTTAGTTACAGTGAGGGTGTATCTGAACCGGGCACACTGGCGTACGAACTCGCCGCCCATGAATTGGTTTGGTGCATCGCGGTTGTGCGTAGTGACGGTGAAGGGATTGAATTAGCTGTTACTGCGCACAGCTATATGTAGTTACAGGGAGGTTGTATCTGAACCGGGCACGCTGGCGTATGAACTCGATGCCCATGAATTGGTTTGGTGCTTCGCAGTGAGTGATATGACAATGAATTGTCACAGACCTCAACTATAGCAAAATTATATAAGATAGAACCTAGATCCTATTTTTGTTATTTCTGTGATTTACCTACATAATTGGTATAGTATGGTGTATCTAATTATCTACATACTGAACGAAGGGACTCGTTCCGTTAGGATGGCCGACTGTTACAGTCACTATATTTACGAGTAAATTATGATATATTATCATTGGGCTGTCATTGTCATCTAGTCGACGTTGAGCGACACTGACAGCGCAAACATCAAATTGCCACATTCACTCTCTTGAATGATTAAAAAGGGCGGCCATCTTGACGGAATCACTCTCTTTGGAACAAGGCGCCGTTGGATGTAAAAGGTCGGTTTTGAGAATATTTGTAATTAGATAATAAGAGAATAATTGATAAAGCGAGAATAAATGTATAAATACTGTATCAATGAATGTTATAATTTATAAATTGCACCCCTTCTGAGCGATCGTAACAATAGTATTGGAAAACTTTTACAATAACCTGAGTTGTTCTATAAATGTATGGAATATAGTAGAAGATAGAAAAGATATTTCTGTATTTGATCGTGTGTGTATAAAATCTAATCAAGGTGGCTCGGTCAAAGAGTACCACCCAAGTATGGGAGGTCACATTCATTAGGGAGGGGCAGAGGTTCTTCGTCAAGAATTTGGACACGGTTGGAGGTAAATTCTGGCAGATTTTCGAAGAAAGTCTTAAGTATAAAAACAGATAAAGACAAGACACGAGCGTTTGCTTAGTGTGGGGCTAGATGGCGCTGTGTGGAATGTCCCGTTTTTTTTTTATTTTTTTATTTTTTAGACCAAACAATTAAGTAATTGGTAATGTTTTACAATAACATGTCATTTATGTAAATATTACTTGTACAATTATTTCACATAATTCCTACCATTTATAGTTAGGTAGGACTTCTTGTAGACAGAAAAAAACTCGACAATAGTATAAAAAATTTGTTGAACGAGCCACGTTTTTAGTTTTAATTTATTAATTACAGTCCGCTCTTGGAATATTTATTATGTGAAGCTAGTATATTGCCGTCACGCTTACTTTTGGTCCATACAGTAGTGTTAATACATATATTTATTTTTATGTTACATAGCCTTAAGTCGTTTCCTAGTACACAATAAATAGTTTCCTTTTTTTTTCATTTTTCATATTATGTACATTATTTTTGTTTCATAAACAGGCTATTAGAGTAATAGATTAAATTCATAAAAAAGATTTTTGTATATAAAGCAGCTGCTTAACAGATATTACGAGTAGCCCTGAATAGGCACATATAGGGAATATCAATACAACATGATTGCGTTTATCGCAAGAGCAAAGATTAAATGTAGAGTAACCTATATATTACGTTGTGTGTTGTATATGTAAATAACAGATAGTAGACTTACTTAGGGAAGTCCAAACACATTGCTTTCTTGAGCCCTTATCTAGTAGAGTATAAATAAAAACTAGTCTGTGACATCATAACGTGTGCGATACAAAACCACACCAGTTGTGTGATTTATTATATGGTTGATGGACTATGTATATCATTGAAGTACTTGCATATATGTATGTATATAGGGATCACTCATTATATCAATATTGTAAGGCATATTAGTTTAATATTAGGCAAGTTAGAGGTCAATGAATAACTTTTTTTTATTTTGTTCTAGAAATGATAAATTTTGACCAATACCTCGCCTCATATTAAACTTTGAAGCAGTGATGATGGAAGCTTTTAGAAAAATACATTTTGCCATAACTTAACTCTTAGCCGAAGGTATTATACAAAATTCGATGTGGAAGAAATTCGTCTCGTATTGGGTACTGAACGGTAAAATTTATGTTTATTTTTTTATGATTCTCTGACATTACTTTTCTTATATATATTTTTTCAAAATACATCGCGTTAATATTCCACTTGTACAATTGCACAATGCACATATTATTCATTAGTTATTTATATTAACGTGTTACTAATAAAGACTATAGCGATATTAGCTATAATTAAAAAATACTAAAAATTTAAAAAAATATATTAAGGATGGTCCCCAAACAACAAACGTAATTTTTAAGCAAATTTTACCCGTTCATAATAAACAGATAGAAACTTAAATATTTGTAAGTAAATATTAAGAAATATATTAACTATAAAAATAAATACCTAAGCTAATACATAAAATAAATGATAGTACGGAACCCTTCGTGCGCGAGGCCGGTACTCACCCTTGGTCGGTTTTATTTTTATATCTTAACTTTAAAAGTTATATCTTCCAGCCATCAACATCTGGAAAGAGGAGCGTAGTACGATGGACATAATGGTGGAAGGTCGTCGTGCCGCGCAGGTGGCAGGCTTGCTTCACGAGAAGGAGATACCATACACCGTGGCCGTAGCGAACGTGGAACAGATGGTAAGCCGGGAACAGTCGGCCGGCGCCATTTCCAAGACCTTTCGAAAAGGAGTTGGGAATAATTACCGTGAGTTTATAACAAGTCTTTGTTTTAAAAGGAACGACTATAATATCTGTTTATATAGACATATTCCTCAACACTGAGGGTCAAGGCCCTCGTGGAATCTTCGTTTGAGGAGTTACCGTGGGCAGGTAAACAGGCTACGTGCAGAGTTTCTTCGTTTCTTGGTATTTATGATACCTTTGATACTATACACCGTGGCTATTGCCAACGGAGAACAGATGTCAGCAGGGAACAGTCTGCGGGCGTCATCTCCAAGAAAAGGAATTCGGAAAGGAGTGGGCAATAATTACTGAAGTAGTACCGATTAGTTATTTGGGGTATTATATAACCTTGATTCATTTTATTATATTTAAGAACTTTGAAATTCCTTTTTTAAACCACGCTTGTTATCGTAAATATTCAACATAATAAATGAATTTCCTGAATTCATAAAAACAATTGCACAAAATAATCAGTTGAGTCCTTTAAATAATAAAATACTACGTGATAATTAATTTCGTTGTCATTACCAAACCTCCTAGAATTGATATGTTCGTTTAAAATTCTCAGTAAAACGTTATTATTTATCAAGTAAGTATGCAATATGTTATTACATTATGTATGGGCTAATTAATATTTAATTACCAATATTGAGGTAATCAAGTGATCGCTACTTAAAATGCAGGTAGAAAATTATAATATTATTCATATTACAAACGTTGAAAAGGCAAACAATAAGAATAAATTGGGCGTTAATACTTTAAGAAGATTTCGTGAATGATTAGAGTTTTAAAATGAACTAATAATTAAAAGACATATCTTATCTTATCTTATCTTATCTTAAAAGGTGTACTTGACTCAATCCTTTTTTAATATATATAAGTGAGAATAAACCCCATTAGCTATCAGTGTAGATTGGATAGTCAACCTGTTAACAATGCGTTATATTGTAGGCAAAGCCATGGACTGGAAGAACTACCATAGACTGGAGACCATATATTCCTTTCTGGACAATTTGGCGTCGGAATTCCCTTATCTATGCACCGTGCAAGTCATCGGCAGATCAGTTGAGGGAAGAGATTTGAAGGTATGTGCATTGAACTGATTGATAACTAGCATTGTCTATGTTATTTATATTTTATACGCCTTCTAAAAAGAAGAAAAAGTTGTTCAATAATAATAATAAAAGCGTTTATTTCAGACAGAATCCATTCATAACTAAATTATTATACACATACTAATACAAATGTCAAAAGAAATAATTTATCTAATTTACACACACAAAATTACAATCACAACAAAAATTGGAAACAAAACACATTATATTTAAAATTACGCACGCAAAATTACAATCACAACAAACAAAACATTCTAACAACTATTTAGCACATCGCCGCAAAGGAAGCACATGCAGTTTATTTATTTGACACTGAAGAGGTCCATCTATTCTATTAGCTAATACCTGTAGGTAACTGTTCAATAAATTGTAAAATTCTCGTGTTATTTAACTGCATCACTTTATAATTTATTCTAAAGTATTTTTCACTTATTTAAAATGTTTTAGAAAACGATGAGCTATTTTTATACAATTTGTTTTCCTTTAAAAGTTTATTTTTTTACCTTCTAGACTAATGAATAAAAAACTTCCAAAAGGCTCCAGAATGATTACCTTACATCAATAGATTTGATAGTAAATATAATTCATAGAAACTTGCTTACACATCATAACAGTATTCACGCCTGAGGACAAAATTATACAAAACGTATGGATCTGAAACGCTCACAACTAAAAATACCATCACAAATTTAAGGGCAAGGCCCTTGTCTGTGGAAAATGCTCCATCCTTCCCGATCTTCTGCCAATTCCTTGACCTCCTTATACGACATGACATCCGCCTTTTCTTTTACTTGGTCCATGTATGACCTTCTCGTAGAGCTTAATTGCCTCTTGTATTATTTACCTCTATTAACCTTACTTTCAGCTACTAAAGGTCTCCAACGGCAGCCAGAACAACTCCGGCGTGTGGCTGGACGGCGCCATCCACCCGCGAGAGTGGATCAGCTCGGCTGTGGTCACCTACTTCGCAGACCGACTCGTGCGCTCCTTCCATGAGCAGCCTGACAGCGTTACTAATAAGGACTGGTAAGGATTTCGTTATTGATATTATTAAAAAGTATTTCTGGGAAATGCGTACACTAATAAATAGTAATCATCCTGTTGGCCAATTTCAACTACCTGTACCTTCAAATAATCGTAAGACAAGTATATCAAATATCTGTTTTCCAAAAAAGAATTTGGCCTTATGCTTAGTGATACCTATAATAACTAGTAAACGTGTGGCACATCTCCAGATTACATCTGCATAAGTATCTGTAAATTACATGTTTCTAAGTCGAGCATAAATGTAGAATAATGCTGTCAAGCTTATGTGTTTGAAAAATTACCACAACTAAATCCTGTCCATCCAAAGGTTGACTGGAAGAAATCGCCTAAGGCGATAAGGCCGCCCAATGTGCATTAAATTACTTTTTAAATTTCTTTTATTATGTAATTTATTTGGTGTGCATTAAAGACATATCTTATTGATACGATTATTGACATTAATATTGCATTTCCACTTCCAGGTACATCCTCCCAGTGCTGAACCCCGATGGCTACGAGTACACTCACACGCAGGACCGCATGTGGCGGAAGAACAGGGCCCAGTACGGGGAATGTGTGGGCGTCGACCTTAATAGGAACTTCAGGTACAGATAATACGGAAAAAATCGTTTACTTGCTAGGTTCTTTTTACAAGAATTTAGTATATTTTATTGTTTAATCATACTTATTTTATAATTATAGGTAGGTACGTAAGTAAAAACCGTAATAGTTACATATTGATTTTATTCTAGTCGTGAAATGATGTTAATAATTTTACTATAGGGTTCAACATTGTTGTGTGATACATAAAAACGTGTATTTATTTTATTAAAAGTTTCTCCTTACTTTTTTTTCATACATGTTACTCTTTCATGCTGCAACCGTACGTTGAAACATCGTAATTTCACCATAGGTTGCAGTAATGGTTAACGCAAACCTATCCCACAAAAAAGAAATATGGTAAAGAGATAGTCCAGGGTCCTAAATAGACAAAACTTACTTTTTATCCCATATAAATGCAGTAGAAGCCGCAGCTATCCCTGTTTATTTTTAAAAATTGATACAAGTAGTACATTTACCGTCTTATTCATAAAACTTATATAGGCTTTAAAATACATTTTAAACGTGATATAAATAAATTTCCAAAAAGTATGATTCATAAACGTTCAATAGCGCTAAAATACGCTTTAAGCCTATTTTAGCGACTCCATAAGATAAAGAAGGTCAAACCCTACTTTAAACCTCTATTAGAGGAAAACATGGCCGACCTAGGCTGCAGCAATGCTTAACATCAGGCAGGCTGTAGTCAAACATAAACCTATCCCAAGTAAAAAAAAAAAAAAAAACTATAACAGCCAGCTGATTTTGATTTACTGTCTGTGTTGTGTGTGTGTGTCAGATTCACATGATCACTTTATTTCACGATCCAGTATTTTTGAAATTGTGATATTGTTTTGATATATTCGTGAGATTTATCTATTGTTTAAACTTTTGATATACCGCGCAGTGCGCTTCATATTCAAAGACGCGTAGAAACAGGGTGAAGATTCAACCGGGCGGGAATTGGAAATAATTGGAGATAATTGACAATACTTGAGTAGGTATTGAGAAACCTGCTTACTAACCTTATCTTCCACAAGCCAATTTTCACTTCTTTGCCACTTTTGAGGTAATTTATTATAATTGTTGGTCTCCATTTGTCAAATGAATGGAGTATTATGAATTTTTACGAATTTTCTCCACGGCCGCAAAAAAATCACACATGTATGACCAAAGAATACTATACTATTACCCTTTTTGTATGACAATGACAACCGCTGTCACTGTCAGTTGACGTAAAATTAAAAAAAAAATGTCACCAATACTTTTTTTTTGACGAATGTTTGACGGTTTGATGAAAACTTGATGAAAACGACAACATAACAACGCTAAAGTGTATCTTAAACTTAACATAGTTATAGTTGGTTTATCGAACGTTTATGAATTTTAAAATACGTGTATTAGGCTTAATGAACGTTTTAACTAAATAGCGTTATAAACCTGTTTTAGACAATATTTATGAATAAGACGATTAGATTTTTCTTATTACTGCTAATTAATTGCTGTTCAAAAACCGATATGCTTACATAATTTTTACTTTCAGCTACGGTTGGGGTGAAAAAGGCGAGGAAGGTTCATCAGAAGATCCCGGAAACATATTTTTCAGGGGATCCAAACCTTTTTCCGAGCCGGAAACCGCTGCTGTAAAGGTACATGATTCTATTTACTGAAACTGTATATATTACTATTGTAGTGTTATTTGATAGTTATTTAAAACTATTTACACGATGAATTTGTTATTTATTGAAACCTTATTGAAATATAGATATTTTTTTAAAACCAAAACACTTCATCGTGCAGAAAAGTAAAAAAACATCTAAATTTCAATAAGGAAGTAGCGTTGCCTATATGTTACATGTCATATTATATTTAATTTGGTTGCATCTCGTCGGATGTTAAACATCGTTGCAGTCTGGGGTGAAACACACTCACTTAAAATGTACCTATTTGCAAAAATATAATTGTGATCACAGGTTGCGGTAGACCATATAAAAGATTGTCCGTGCTTACAATAAAAAAAACTACTTACGTACTTTATTTGACAAGTACACTTTTTAAAAAAACTTACCAGAAACTTCTGTAACTTCTTTTATTATTTATTTCCAGCGTGCAATCAGCGAGTCTGGCACATCTTTCAAGGTGTTCCTCTCGCTCCACAGCTACGGCGAGGTGATCATATTCCCGTGGGGCTACACGGGCGACCCCTGCCCCGACTATGTGGAACTGCTGGAAGGTGGCACTGCTATTGCTAAGGTTAGTTTTAGCAACACTTTAGTCTCCTCCTTCTCGGGTCGCATTCCTCATTAGTGAGGGTTGTAACTCCTTCGCAGAATTGATACATTAGGAAAGTTCCATTGTGCACATACATCGCAGTGGGCTTCCAGCTTTCTTGGCATTCTCAGGTTTTTATTTATTTGGTACGGAAAGCTCTTACGAAAGTAGCCCAAATTTTATTTGAAATTTATTGCTACGAATTGATACCTGTTTGTCTAGTACGGCAGTAGTTAAGTCATGTCAGAGGTTCTTACAGCTTGATAAATTCTCGACATCAGCGCTGGCCACTCTCATTCGATAAGAAGAAGAAGATGCAAAATACTTCCTTATACATAACTCATTAATCAAACCAAATGGTTTTAAAATAAATCATTATACATAAAATTAATCAGTTAAATAATCAATCTCACCTCTCATTCCAGGCTATCCACGACACCAGCGGCCGCACATACAAAGTAGGCAGCACTAAAGATCTCATGTACTACGCATCAGGCACCAGCACGGACTGGGCATATGCCGTTGCAAACATACCTTACTCATACATGATAGAGCTCCGAGGGAAGCAACACAGGTTCCTGCTACCTAAGGAAGAAATCATATCAACAGCTACAGAAGTAACTAACGGAGTCATGAGACTTATGGACTTTGTGGATAGAAGATGTAGAAGCACACAGTCTTGTTCCTGCCCAAAATAATAACTACATATATTGAAAGAAAGAAAAAATAATATTGAAGATATCTCTAATTGATGCTCAGTGAAACAGACCTTTTTTATCGGATGTACTTTGATATATTATTCAGCAAATTATGTAATTTAACTAGTTTGTTATCGATCATGTTGTTTTGCAAATGACTTATTTTATCAACTAACCACATTTACGAAATAAATGCAATATGAAACAGCGCCCCCGTATTTTGTTTAAATAAGCCCGCAGCTGCAGTGATGTAAGAGATAATGCATTTAATAAGTAGGCACTTGATACGCATTAACATTTTATCGGTACATACATTACTAGGCATATTCTGAACGCAATGACCTGTGCCAAATAGCTCGATGTGGTTTTCGGTATAATGGATACAATCCAAAACTTTTAACTCGCGCCACTTTTGCGCGACAATATCTCATTCGCTCGATTCAATTTAAAACGACGGTTTAAAAATTTCGATAACTTTATTTACAGACTTTGCATTATCTTATAATACAGTCAACAGTTTTAAACATTACAAATGAAGGTTCACATTCATTAAAATCTAACGTAAAAACACCTATCGACAATCACTATGACCGAAATCGTATCAACGTTACACGACCACACATCGTCAGAGTACCGTAAACGTCAAACACGGGGGACGGTAAACTGCGGTAAATAGCCAATTTATAAACCAAACTGAGCACTAGTACGGGCGCCAGACGTCGACCGGCCGTCGCTCGGGTGTGACTAGCGACTTGCTGCGAGTTCTGACGCCTTGCTCGCTCCATTCTGGTGACGCTGGTCGTTTCTTGCCTGATGCAGACGCCGTAGAACCCTCGTCTTCTCTGTCCGGGCTGGAGTTGTTGGAGTCTTCTTGCTGCGGCGGCGGCCGGAGCCACCAATCATATCCCCCGTAGAGTTGTGAATAAAGCCAGGCGGGTGGTGTCGGTAGTAGAGGAGAGTTGAGGAACAGTTGTGCCGCGAGCGCGCTGTGGAAGAGACTAGATGGCGCTGGCAGTGGTTGAAGAGGTTTTCTCCTGGTGACGGAGGTGAAGGCCCCAGGTCGCTCGTCTGGCGGCGGGCTGGAGGACGCTGTGACGGAGATATCGTCATCCTGGGGGGACTCGGGCCGAGAGTTGGCGGGGCTCGTTGTGCTGTGCGCGTGCATTGTTATCGGATTGTCTGATGTCGTTTCTGGGGACAAACACATATCTATGAAGAAGAAAATTGTAAAATGTCATGTTAGATTAGAAAGTGTAGAGATTTTCCATTGTTATGACAGCCAATATCCATTATATATTGTCAGTGAGAAACACGAGTATAAATCGGTGTTGTTAATCTACATAGCTTAAGAACAAAGTAGCACTAAAATCCAATCTCTATCAATTTGCCATTGTAATGAAAGATTAGCGAGCTAGTATTTTTATCCTCATGACAATGATTTTGAGAAATGTATACCCCAAAATAGGTGCAATAAAGTTACCTGCATCAGTCGGCGGAGGCGGCACATGTTGCGGCTGCGTATGCGCAGGCAGCACGTGCGGGGTGAAGTGGGGGTGGGAGGGCAGCAGGGGGGGAGGGTAGTGGCGAGCCAGGGCGCCCCACTCGTTGCCCGGCAGGCCGGCTAGCTGGTGGGCTATACCTACCGACAAATATATGTATACATGATTTTAATAACAAAAAACTACATTATTTAATTAATAAATAAATAAATAAATAAACATCGCAGCGCACGCAACGGAAGCCCTCAAAGATGAATAATGTTCCCCGTTTTTTCCACATTTTCCTTTGTTTCTTCGCTCCTATTAGTTGCAGCGTGATGTTATATAGCCTAAAGCCTTCCTCGATAAATGGTCTATTCAACACAAAAATAATTTTTCAATTCGTACCAGTAGTTCCTGAGATTAGCGCGTTCAAACAAACAAACAAACTCTTCAGCTTTATAATATTAGTATAGATTAGTACTTATATATGTATGTATGTTACAACTTTACAGTATCAATAAAGATTCTTTATCTTTTATTTTCATATATGTTTCATTTCATTGTTTCATCGGTCCTACAGACCGTTTGTTTAAAGAAAATATATGTATAATGAGCACAAAATACAGAAAAGTAAACATGGGTAGCTTGCGTGTTAGAACTTAACTAAGAGTTGCTAAATATCAAGACGCAGAATCAGCTTATTTTTTTTTTTTTTTTTATGTATTGAAATAAAGAAAAGAGCACAATGCAACTGGAACACATTATTCTTTTTTTTATCGAAGAAAGCTATGTTTAACGCTGTGCTTATACTGACTGTGAATATCAAATCTATGCTCTGTTTATTCACCTCAAACCACTCGTTCTTTTTTTAATCAAAAGGGTACAGAGATCCTTAAAAACTGTGATGAAATAGAAACAAACCTAGCATTTCACCCCACATCATTATCGACCTAGTCATTAAGGACATAAAGGCACTTTTCTCTTGAAGATGCTCAGAATTCAATCAACAAAACAATAGCTGTAAGAGTTATCGCGAAACGCTCCACTAACGCTAACGGGACGCTTAACGCACTCATCAGAATATTTAAATAATGAGTGAGCCGACTTTGCCGTACCTCCCCCCGACTGGTCGTGTAGTGAGAGACAGTAGCCAAGATACCGCAATAAAATAATAATAAAGGCGGATAATACCAACATGTCAAACATTATATACATTTATGTCAATTTTTTTATGAGTCAATACAAAATATACACGATAAAAATGAAATACACAATCAAACAGACAGACAAACGAACAAAACATTACATCCCGCGTGCGGAAATGAATGTCCCCAGTAAACTGGCAGCGTTTCCTCGCTGAATAGCAATGGAAACGCATTGTGCCAGATAAGATCCCGAACGATGGTCCTGCCCTCTATCGCGCAACAAGGCGGATTATGTACTAAGTCGTTTAGTTCACACATACCTATCAATCTACATCTACACTTACAAATATGTAATACGAAAAGAGTTTCACAAGTCGTGTATGTGTTCCTCTAGTGTCATTTATATATGTGGCAGTTTAGAATTTCACTCGGTTTTCTGCTTGAAAAAGTTGTAGATACCCGGTTTAATAAAGAAGTTACAGTTGGCATATTTTGGCTGTGATCATTTATTCAAGATTTAGGTGACAATTTAATACAATAAGTTGTATAGCATATTGATGATGCAATAAAAATATTTTTTGTATAAACAGGATACAGGGGTTATCAAAATTATTTATAAATTTTGTAAAAATAAAATTTTATGTTCTTTTTTCCATTGGCCAAGTTTGTACCAGCGCGGGTGTTATCTCGACTGCGGCACTCCTCAATTGTTGCGACAAACGCCTTCTTTGACGGCAGCTTCACAATGATTGGGACAGGAATTAATATTGTATTGTACTAAATGTTAAATTAATAATAGGTGTTGAAAACCCTTCGCTTAATAAAGCAAAATATTCATATGTTGTTTTAATTCAAAGTAGAGGTTTTGATTGTATTTCAATCTATGATATAGTTTAGCCGTATAACATAAAAAAATTAAATGAAACAAGTGTAATTTATGAAAAAATAAACGTAATAACAGTGTAAAATATTGCCGTAATACAAAATTGAGCCCAAAAGTGTTGATTACATTTTTATAGCCCCAATCACGGCCATAAAACAAAAATAGGAAATGTGTTTTGGTGTCATAATTTCCAGTTGACATTTTTAAGCGCATAAATTAACAAAGTTCGCCGGCGCGGCCCCGTATATTCGGCTTAACCCTTTAGCACCCACCTTGGGTAATTCCCACCCCGGGCCTTCGCGACCCTTTCAGCAATAGAATAAATTACAGGCCGCTTTATGTCGCAGATACCGTCGCAACGAAAATGTAAAACACATTATTTTGAATCCGACCGCTTAGCCTTTATAGGTGTAGTGCTTTATGAGTTCGCTGCAATTAGACAAGCTGCTTTCGAGGATTAGGATGGGTTAATCCTGTCTCGAGGCTGTCCTGGCTTTTACGATAGCGGAGATGTCGAATCTCGGTCGATAAGCTACATTGTTGCCAACTCTGCGCGAGAAGAACAAAGGAGTTTAATAAAAAGCAGCACTTTATTGTGCAATTTGAATAGCATTTAAGTCTGAGGCGGTATTTAAGGCTTTCTTCGAGCTAAGAGCATCCGCAGGCAGACAATATCCGCAACGCAGAGGGCAAAAAAACGCAAGATTACTGCTCGGCGGGTAGACTGCAGTGAACTAACTTGTGAAGAATTTGTATCGATACTTGCTTTATGTTAATAAATAGTTATTTATAAGATGGATTTAATGATTATAAACGTCACTTATTCGTACATTTCTGTACCATTTTAGTTGAACGTATTTTATAATACACATAAATTTACATAAATTTGGTTACTGTTTCTAATAATAATAATAATAAAAATAAAATGATGATGATGATGATGATGATGCCTTAAAAATACCGGGCGTAAGTCCCGAGAATCTGTGAATAATAATAATAATAGGTCTTTATTTCAGACAGCAGGGTCCATAGGAAGGTTCACACACAAAAGTACAATATAAAGGCATAAAACAAGATTAAATTAAATTATGTAAGTAAGTCATAAATATCTAAGTGCTTATGTTCATACCGCTTCCAATTTAATAAAAATAATAAAATTTAGCAAATATCACAAAAACTAGATACACAAGACAATTTAAGATTCCTTTCTTACCCATGACATGAAAAATGGCGCGGCAACGTTTCATTTTGTATTCCCGATGAAAGATGCAAAAGAAAGGGCCGCTACAGACGATTTCCATTCGTTAAAAATGTTAGGATTCTTTGTATTGTGAACTTTGGGTTTAATCGTAACTATAGAGCGACTGACTAGTCTACGTCCTTAATAAGGCTAGAGCGGTGGATTTAGGCAGGATCTCATAAAAAAAGATAGCGATCTCTTCTATGTTAGGTCTTTATACGGTTTTTTGGCTGTAAAGACCAAAAACTTTATGAACCGACTTGACAGCTGGTTACAGAAAACCAAAAAATCTCTTGTTAACTTGTGATGTTCAATGTTCATTTATTCATAAAAATTATTTATACGTCAAATTTCATACACATTGATCATTGCACCAGTGGACTGTATAATTGTGAACCTTGTTTGGACTTTATACCTAAAACAATTTTGACACAGTGTATATATATAGACATATAAGCAATCTACCTATCTATCTAGTTATTTTAGCTTGCATTGAGTGAAACTATCAGCCATGCAAGGCCACTTGCAGAAGTTCTGTAATAAAGAGGCTCGTTAATAAGATGAGTTAGTAGTACAAAAAACCTACTCTGCACAATGGGTTTAAAAAATACCTGCATTTTTCCCAAAAAAACCTTTCAAAAACTTCAACCTGTTACTTTATGAAAATTAGATTATAATCAATTTTATTGTTTAAAATTGTGACTTAATAATTGATTTGACATATACATATGTATATAATGTTTGACATAACACGAATAATTAAAGATATAATACATATAATTTAAATAAACTATAAGTAGTAAAGACTTTGAGTATCTAGTAACGTAACTACAACATTTAGTAAACAGATATCTAGTTATTCAATAAACAAATGGATTTAGGAATACATATTTCTTATCGTAAATATTTTTATCATTTTCCCAACACCTTTTTTTTTTGTATGTTCTTTGATCAATCCACCAACATATAGAAGTCGGAGATGTTGTCCAACAAACACTGATCACATCAAAAAATTTGAAGCGAAGTTTAGTCTATAAGTAAAGTAGCAGTATATATTAATATAGTGCTTATATAGGTTTTTTTTCCCAACACCTTAACCCTAGAATACGTCCATTACAGCAATCATGTCCTTAGTCGGTTCATTCCAGAGGTGGTAACGCAAATTAGCTATTCCGAGCTAATTAGACGCGATGGCATTACGCCTGTTGGCGCGAGTAAGTGATACAAGTACATAAGATATCTGCATAACTATGCATTTACATAATCTATTGTGACGGGCATTGCAGGGCAGGATTAAATTAATTAGTTAAATAAATAAATAAATAAATATAAATATTTCGGGACATTGCACACAACGCCATCTAGCCCCACACTAAGCAAACGCTTGTGTCGTGGGTACTAGATAACGGATATAATACTTATATACTTTTCTTTTGTAAATACATACTTATTATACATACAAACAACCTGACTCAACACAAGAAATTATACATTATTAAAATGCATAAATACTTGTGTCAGGCGGGAATCGAACCCGCAACCCCTAGATTAGTAGGCAGAGCCACTACCAACTAAGCTAACAGGCCAGTCAGTTGTCAGTTGGGATAATATGCTTGGTATGTGCGTATAAGTGATTTTATATATGAAAAGTACGACTCACTTTTCTGATATTATAAAAACAAGCAAGCGATTGATAGTTTGATAAGTTACCTATTACAATTTTCTAGACACTACAAGATTCTAATATGACATTTGTGACAAAGCTCTTACTAATTTTCATACTAAGCAGTGATCACACTGCTGAATAAATATTGAGAGATTTAAAAATGTGATTATATACATAATATACCTATACTTTAATAAAATCGCTAAGTCAACTTCATATTTACAAAGTGTAAGTATCAAAACCGACTATCCCCGTACCGTCAGATTGTCCGCACCCGAAGACGTGCCCGCGCGCTACATTGCCCCGGACGAAGGGTTTTTTCCGACTTTGAAAAATCGCGTGCCACCGAGAGGGTTGAATCCAAACATTTTAATGCCATTTGCTAGATTGCGCCTTGCATTTTTCCTCTAAGCCCGTGATAATCCGCGAAGAAGGCCGAGGAAACTGGCTTAACGCTTAAAGTATTTACGCTTTAGTGTGATTCCGATGTCCCTAGATTAGTAAAAGGGCGGATTTTTTCAACGACACTTCCAGACCCTTCCGTGATTAGAAAGGGTTGGTGGAAGCGCTTTCGAGTAATTATTTTACATTTCTTGGAGCTCACTCGAGTTGCGCTTCAATGATTTCCCTTTTTGTTCTTTTGTTGCGGGAGTGGCTTTGATTTACCAGTGTTTTGCGTGTTCTTTGTCAATGATATGGCACACCACACGAACACTTGATATTATAAGGATTCAATTTGGTATGGAAAAAGAAGACCTTAATAGTCATAAAGATTGTTTTGCCCTGTTTTGACGTTAACAACTGAGGCCATCTGATACAAAAATTAAGTACTGAGTACCTACACATAACCATAAACACATTATTTATATAAGAAAATCACGGCAACAGATTAATCTTCGCTCCAAAATCATGACCTACTTCGGCAGCCCTTGGCAACGGCCCGCGCATTAAATATAAACAACCTACCTATCGTATACTATAAACGTATTTATACTATACACGTATTGATACGCCCAACTCATCAGGATAAGTAACGTGAAGTCACTCAAGCGTGCAATTAAACCAAGTTCTCTCGACGTCACATAATCTCGAGGAAACTACTAAGATTGCCATTTTGTTTGTTCGTAAGCAGCCACGTTTAATATCCTTACTCGGCGAAAGTTTACACTTAAATTAATTTCGGTAGTTTCACGCGTCGAGATCGCATGCGAGGCTTTTAAAGGAAGTATCAAGTTTGTTTATATTCTAAGTAATGGTACGTAGGTATAGAACAGTAACTTATATAAGTAAGTAGCAGCAATCTTATTTGCTTACAGAGAAGTGTCATAATCAATGTGAACAATTCAGAGTCTTATTTTCACTCTATTTCATCTACGAATTGTCATATCGTCGGTGAGTCCATCTGACTTATCAATATAATTTGTGATGAACTGAACTGAACGCGATCACCTACCTACCTTAGGAGAAAAAACAAAAACATATCGTCTCTGACTTCAATTCCGAAGTTTCCCCAACTATCACAGCAAAGCAGTAAACACATCGGGCTCGGATGACGTCACTGGCAGGAGCTACCAAGACAGATGCCCTCGTACATCATAAGGTTAATAAGAGGGCTCCCGAACTAACGGCACCGCTTTGTCAACGTGCCTTAACCCGACGCCGTCTTGCCGCCATGTTGGATTTCAATCTGCTTAGAGCTTAATGAATTTGCGTCTATTGATTTTGTTTAACCCCTTTTTGTTTTGCTTAATTAACCTTTCGTGGAAATAGTAGCCGAGACGGGGTCTGTTTTTGTAGTGACTAAATACGACTTCATTAGGGAAGTTTGAGGCTTTCTCGCGTTTGAAAGGTGTTGTCTATGAAATTTTCTTGGAAACGTTTAGAATACTTTGTTACAATATTATAAAGTATTTCAGTTAAGCATCTAGTAATATTGATTTACTAACCAAACACTTGTAGATTTGACACCAGTTCCTTTGTATCTATTTTCTGCTACGTTTTTCTTAGTAATTCAAACAGGTAAATATTAATTGCATGTCGACGAATTCAAAATATGAGTTTACATAATTAAAGTATATTTGAGAAACTATATTGTTCCTACATACCTGTAGTTGAATTTTAAATTTAAAACAGACAATGAACTGAGCAAATGAAACTATCATCGTTTTCATATATTCATGCAAACGACAGCCGATATTGAGTTATGAAAATTGCATCGCATTTAGAGTTAATGGTTCACGAGTCATCATGAAATGAATTCATTTCAGCTAGATATGTGATACCAACGTCGATGCGATGGGATAATGTCGATAATTAATTTTGTCATTAAATCGAAATAATACACTGAGCATTCAGATCATTAAAGAATATTAAATGTTACACAAATACTAATAAGAGCTTATTTTATATGAATACTAAAAAGATATATATTTGCAGATCGACCCATTTTTTTACCATAGCTTTATATATCACACAGATATTTTCCTAGAATTATTTATGAAATAATATTGCAGATGCAACAGTGAATCGACTTCCTTGTAGATACATTTTCAGAATCCATTAATTCCGTTATATTTTCTTAGAACCTGTTTTTTTTTCTGTAATGTAAGTATATACATATGTAGTACATCTTTGATCTAGTACCCATGACACAAGCATTTGTTTAGTATGGGGCTAGTTAGTGCTGTGTGATATATTCGGAAATGTTCATCTATTTATCCATTTGATGGACGATAACGTAAACGTGAACGATAATGTCATCTCTACGCTTCAAGTTATAAAGGTGGTGTAAAAGCGCGAATCACGTCATACAAAAGGCTGTATGAGGTGGGAGGGACATTTAAAATTTACAAATGCGTAATTATGCACCCGCATTGTCGCGGGAAAGGGTTGACTCCCCCCTCTCCTCCTCCTCACAATCCCTGCTTCCGGGCCTAATGCTATATTTAATTTTCTCTAAGGCTCCCTCATTAATAATGCGAGCGCTGCGACTTTAAGTGGCGCTCACACGGAGTGACAGGATGTGAGAATGGGAGGATGTCGCGTCCGGTTTACACTTCAGTAAATAGTTGATTCTAGAAGTAAATTGGAAAGTAAAACTAAAGTTTTCTGTTGCTTTTATTCAATAGACAACAAAATAACATAATGAACTTCAAAAATGTATACAACCTAATCTTTATCAAAAGGAAGCGTACTAATTATTATTTTATTCAAAATGCTTATAATAATAATTGTATTTATTGCTTTTAATTTTGTTCCTTGATACAGAATAAAATATGAAAGAAATGTTTATTACTTTTATTTTAATTTAAAATACCTTCTAGATAAGAAGATACTTGAGAGATCGCTTAGTTTTAGTGCATTATATTTTGCTTTGCTTTTTTAATCTGTCTCCATTTTTTTTCCAGCAGTTTTTCGCAAATTTCAAATTTATAGCAAATGTGATCGAGATAATTATATCTTACTGATCTAATTTATATACCGCGTCCATTCGACCCTGTCTCCCGTTAGAAAGTTACGTCTATAAGAGCATCTGTGGAGCGTGAGTGTGTATAATTTATCATGATTTCGCGCGGGTTATTGGTACTCGTAGGTAAGAGGGCACAGGTCGCTCATTTCACTCTTCAATGCTATATCAAGGGGAGTACACTCTAGTCTCATAGGTGTTTATGAAGATGGCACAGTAGTGTGTTTATGTGAATGGTTTACAAAAAATATATCTAGCGGTATGGTGGCGATAAAATCTTAATAGGTTTGAAATTTATTGCATAATGTTCCAAAAATGTGATACTTTTTAACTTTTTTAACTTCATACTAATAGGTACTTATATGTTTTGGAACAGAGTGCTAAATATGCAGTGATCTGAATTTCCTGCACATAACTTAGAAAGCTTTTAGTTTTAAGCAATTTATGATTCATTTTAAACTCAACATACGTACGTACGTACACTTAGATGCGCATAAAATATTCCAAGCACTCATACCTTACCTAAGCTAGCTTTTTGTACAGATGAACCTTCTGTACAGACGTTAACCCCTCTATGCCCAACTTTCTTCATCTCCACTCATCAGCCGCGAAACAAGAATCCGCTCGAGTGTGACGGAATGAGAAATTGTTTCTTGACGAGTGTCTCATTTTAAAATCAAGAGCCGACCTGTCTTTAACTTGAAGTAGAGATACAATGGGTGAAATGCTTTGAATGTTTTCACCGACTACCAAAAAATTATTGTAGTTTAATATTTTTTTAATATATGTGATTATTAAAATACGTTATTTATGGGTCGACTAGTCAAATGATCAACATTTTTATAGTATATTATTATATGTATGTTTAGAATTTACTTAAAATCGCATTACAACCATGTGAACTGTTTTCAAAGAAATGCACCTTTTTCTCAACTACGTAAGAACGAACCTAAGATAATTAATAATCATATCATTTTAAGAAAAAGAATCGTCAAACTTCCAACACTCCATTTTGAGAAAAGCTGCTAAACAGAGTCCCGAAGTTACAGTAGAAGTCTCTCGGTATGTAATTGAGTTTTAGCCCTTTGACACCCTCTAACGAGGCCTTGCCTGCTCACACTTTGGATAATGCAAGTAATCCGACGAAATGAGATTTGGATGTGACTCGACTGTGTTTGATAAGTGATATTGCTACGGTTAAGATGGTGAGCTGATAAGTCAATCTCTTGGACGGGTTAATTCTTATGTGCAACGTATTTTTTTGGTACGAATATTGTGATATTAACACATTTGTTCAAATTCACAGCACGCGTATATTAATATGATATATATACATATTTTTATATACTGTTTTAGGTAATGTATTAACTACATCTGGCCTAAAAATTTTGTATGATTTAACTCTCGTAGACTTCGATAGACTTAGAGATCAAAGTTATATCGTTTTGAAACCATAAAATGGTTCAGGAACACCATCAATATTAGTGCAAAACTATAGCTTAAAAGTATACAAGTTCTTATCAGATGTTTTTTCGATTTGAGGATAACTGCCGAACCGATTCCGTCGGGGCTACGGGTGCGTAGCAACACCCGTCGTAGCCGTGGCTACGAGACGTAGCACCGTAGCAGGGCGGTGAGTGGTGTACCTAATTAGTACAATAATATTTATTTTCCAAATTAAGATAAATTTAAACGATATGGGAATTCTCAATTCAGTTGTTTTTTAACAAGGACTAGTTACTAGCTCCATATTCGCTCAAAATGTTTTTTTAAGGTTTAAAATAGTTAACAGACAAGGCTCAATGCTATCTTTATGCTAAAAATAATAGTCTCCAATTTATTAGTCTAAATTTGTAGGCTAAAGACTAAAGCTTGTCTGATGATAAGATCCATACGTTTGCCTGAAATAAACCTATCACTTTGGATTTAAATACTTCTCGATCCATCAAACCTAATCTAAGATCTAAAACTTTAAAACTCAAGAAAATAATATACATACAGAGTTCCACAGCACCGCACTCTGTGCTCGCCAGGTGTCGCGAGGGTCGTGAAATTGATAATTAATTGTAGCGAGAAACTTGTCCGCCCTAAATCCCTCCGAGTGACAAAGGTCCAATGTGACAATTTAATAACTCGATGGAAATGTTGCTGACGGATAAAGTGTTTGATGCTGCTTGGGTTTTAACTTGGTAGTGTTTTGGTTCTGGACGTGTTTTACGTTTTGCTAGAATTCTGATAACATTTTGATTCTGAATTCCGTTTTTTATTTTATTTTAAGTGCAAAGTCATTTTTATCAACAGGTCATAATTTTATGTACGAATCAAACATTAAAATGTTGAAATAAAACATAAACGTTTTTGCGGGTTGTAGTCAAGCGTTTACAGGCAATCCTATTGTAATCTAGGTTTTTAGCTCTTATACATCACACCTACAGCATACATACTTTATCTGTCTTGCAAAATAGATACTCAACTAATTTCTTTAAATATCATTTAATCTTTGAGTTAGTAACTGTTAAATAGCAATCTGGTTTATATATCTTAGAACCGCTTACACGAAGGTTCTTAAACGCATTATAAAATTTGATGAAGTGGAACTTAGTGTACTGATTTGTCCGTCAGTTTTGTACAAAATATATTTTGGGCTAGATGGCGATGTGTGCAATGTCCCGGAATATTTATTTATTTATTTATTATATACCTAATAACAGATGTACTCGTATCTTACCTGATAATTTAAAAGGTAGTGACCCCATCAGTGGGTCAGGCGCGAACCGTGGCCCGAAGTGGAAGGGATGGAAGCCATGATGCCTGGTCTTTGAGCGAGGCTCTCTTGGACCATCCACCGTCACCTTGATAGCTTTCTGGTAGGTGGCCACTTGCGGCGGCGAGGTGGCCAGCATTATCGTCAGGGTGAAGGACTTGCCTGAAAGAGAGAAAACTTTATTTCATAGAGTCAGTTACAAAACTTACGATAACATATTATAAACTAGTGGACGCCTACAGCTTCGCTCGCATTATTTCAGGATAAAAAGTAGTTGATGACACTCCTAAGACCTCATACTACCTACATTCCTACTGAAAATCATGATAATCCGTTCAGCCGTTTTTGCGTGATGACCGTTTAAATAAACAGACAAACAGAGACACAGAGAAACAAACTAAATTTCTCAAAATTGTTGGAACGTGTCTGTTATCAATTCGAAGTATCTCCAAACATTTTTTTTAATATCTTCAATGTTCAGATTTCCGAATAATAGAGGTTATGTGGAATTTGGAAAAAGTACGGCCAAAGAATCTGGTACGCGGACGGAAATGTACAGCCATGCTTATGCATTTTTGCCAAGAATTTGGTCGCTGCGATGGAGCCGCGACAGACCCTTTTCAGCTTTATTATATGTTTAGTAGTAGAAGATGGATGCTGTGCGCCATTACAAACTGAGCATAGGTATTAACATAAATACAACTAATAACTTTGATAAATTAAATAAATAATATTTAGTGTAATTTCACTGCCAACTATCTTTCGACAGATTAAGTAGGTAAAACATAGGTTAAACAAAAGTAAATAAATAAATAAATTAAATAAATATTCCGGGACACTAGACACAGCGCCATCTAGCCCCACACTAAGCAAACGCTTGTGTCGTGGGGACTAGATAACGGATATAATACTTAAATTACTTTTCTTTTGTAAATACATACTTATCATACATACAAACGACCAGACTCAACACAAGTAATTATATTTTTTTAAAATGCATAAATATTTGTGTCATGCGGGAATCGAACCCGCAACCCTTAGATTAGAAGGCAGAGGCCCTACCAACTAAGCTAACAGGCCAGTCTGGTCAAGTAAGGTTAATATTTATCTAAAAATATAAATTGCAATGAAATTTTGCAAAATAAGACTTATCGAATATCTGAGTGAAAACTGTATATTAGTATCTTGAACAACATTTTCCAAAAAAAGGCTCTAAGTTCATTTTTTTTTTAATTTAGTTCACAAACAGTGACGTACAGTTATACATTGACACTTAAAAAATAACAATAACTTACAGTGAGTACATCACCTTAGACAGTGAACCTAACTTTCACATAATATAATCTATCCATAAACCTTCCTAACAATTTATACTTTATACAGTCAAGTTCAATTCATCATCAAATAAAGACGCAAGTCCGTTGAAAAAGTATTTTTTTAAACACTCACTTCTTCTTCTTCTTATCGAATGAGAGTGGCCAACTCTGGTGTCGAGAGTTTAGCAAGCCGCCCTGAGGGCCTCTGACATGGCTTAACGACTGCCGTACTAGACTAACAGCCGGTACAATTTAACGTGTCATCCGACCCACGGAAGCGCCCAAAATGGAATGCAAAACACTCACAAAAAGATGAATACTTATTACATCTCGTCAGCATTTCAAAACACTAACATATACCACTCGAGTAACAAACTGGCTCCAATAGCTCGGTTAGAGTGATAGACCAGCTAACAAGCGTGTTACCGCCGCAGTCAAAATGCTATACATATTCACCGCACGGGGCCCGCAAATACGACGCCTTTGCTATTGTACCACTATCAACTACTATGGATTATATTGAACGTGGTTTGATGTGATGTTTTATTGTACTACTAGCGAACGCCAGCGACTTCGCTCGCATTATTTTAGGATAAAAAGTAGCCTATGACAGTCATAAGATGTCATACTACCTACATACCAAAAATCATGATGATCCGTTCAGACTTTTTTGCGTTATGAGCGTTTAAATAAATAGACAAACAGAGACACAGATAAACAGACTAAAATATATAAGCTGCTGAAACGTTTTTTACTATCGATTTAAAGTATACCCAAACATTTTTTCTAATATCTTTAAACACAGATTTGTAACCCTCTTCAGCTTTATTATATCGTCGCAGGAAAGGCAAATTTACTTAAGCTCCAAATGACCATTTCGAGAAAAAGCCGTTTTAAGATATTTTTTTTCGTTTTTAATTCATAACTTTTTTCCCAGCACACGAATTTCGATGACGTCAAGGTAAATTTTAATTAATTTGTCATTTTCTATGTCCAGAAGTACAAACCATAATAATTGGACTGCTGGCTTGTGATATAGTGGCGCTTAAGTAAAAATGACTTCAATTTACCGTAAAGCAAAATTTCTTAATCGCCATTTGATTCAAATATTTATTGCAATCAAAATTACTTATGACTCTTACGTATATAAATTGGAAAACGACAAATTTTCTGGAACTATAACAATAGTGTAATGTTCGTAATCTTAAATTACTGAAAGGACTTTTACAAGTCTGGTTCATCATGTTAAAACAACTTAAAAAGTGATCGGCTCATTATGTTGAATCACTAAAAATCCTTAATGGTAGGTTACTGTTTTAGTTTTTTCGAGTAAAAAGACATAAGAGATAATTACTTTTGTCTAATCACACCTTTAAAACTACTTATAACTTCAGTTAATACACAATAAGAGCTACTTAAATACTGTAGTGACAATGTTAAAGTTACTTGAACCATAAATAATAACGTATACTCCTTTACTAATGTGTAAGATTATGAAAATTCCTATCTTTTGTTTATAATCTTACGTAAATTAGTAGGGCATTGAGATGGGCTTCAGCTGGGCTGCCTCCTCTGATAAGAGCTCAGCTCTTAAATTGGATAGATAGCTGGGCAAAGGCCTCCTATTTGAGTTAAGAGGGAAATAGTTTGGAAAAATAAATTAAAATACAGCTGTTAATTGTTTTTTTTTAATCTACGAATTGTTTGGTTTTTACCTTTATTCATAGTATTAAGTAATTAACTTTATAATTTTACTCCTTTTAACCAAAAAGCCGTTTACCTCATCGGCAAAAATAATAAACTTACATTGAGTAACAGAACCTTTAACTTCTTTGACAATAACAATTACCTACTTAACAATATTTAGAATCTTAGAGATTGATATCTTAGTACCTACATAGGTACCTATAACAAAAAAATATCAACTACTGAAATAAAAAGATGAAAATCAACGTTTCTTTTAATCTTTGACATTTAAAAATAAAATAAAATAAATTTCATATCAAAACAATCTTCATTAACTAATGAACTTTTTCGACGGTATTTAAAAACGAGTATAAAATAGCAAAAGGTGACTTGGATCCATTTCAATCTTAGGCCAATACTTCATCTTCCTCGTCTGTTTCAGCAGCAGTTTTGAGCTTTGGGATCATTATTCATACTTCGATATACCGTATGATACACAGTTGGTATATTGAGCCCAATTTATTCAGATCCGTGTATCCGTGTTCTTTTTGCAAATGGGCAGCATTGCTTTGTAGCATGGTTTTAGCTGTAGGTTATTTTTCTTCACTATCTCGATTTGTTCTGTTTGCGCATCCGGATTCATAGAGCATTTCACAAAAGCCATATTTGCCACCGATTTCTTAATTAATGTTACTGTCCTCAATTTGCAAAATTTTCCGGTTAAATTACCTTTGAAATATTTTTCAGCAACTGTGTCCCAATTGTTAAAATCAGCATAATTAAGGACCTCTACTTCATATGGTCTTGGTGACTTCCTAGACATAGTAAAAATTGTGCTCCACTGCGACGGTGCCCACACTGCCTACACTATAATGCCTCTTAAGCTTTTATCTATAATGGAGTGCATAGAGTCGACCGGCATATAGGTATGCCTCGGGAGCAAATAATTTATATAATTCTTTTAATATTGCTTTTTCTATAAGATTTTGTTCCTGGTATGGTTCTCTCATGTCATTTGTCAAATCGTGAACTGTTAAATCAATGCATGGTGGTTCAGCTTCTGTATTTGCACTGCGCATAACAACTGGTTTTGGTATAAATAGCTCCTTGTCAAGTTATTTGATTTGTACTTCTGTGTTTTTAAAGGTGTTTTAAATATCAGTCTTTTAACTACTGCTGGCATTGAGACTGTTTCAATCAGTGGTGTCTTTGATGTTCCAGCTACAGGTTCCTGTTCATCCTTCAGTCTTGCTGCGTACCTTTTGTAAAAACTCTGTTTCTTACTTTCCATTATGAGGTGGAAAAATATATATGGGGAATAGTAAGTCTCATATAAATTTAAAATAAACGTTTAAAATACCATCTAGTTTTTTTATAAATATAAAGAATGGGTAAAGTCATGGGCACATTCCTTGAAGGCTGGCCGGATTGTTCACTAGATTGTAAAGAGTAGATTGATTTATTTAGAGAATACCTTTGCCCAGCAGTGGGATATTATAGGTTAAAAAATAAGTCTTGACCGCAATTTTGCCCAAAGGAATCAACTGAGGTCGGCAACAACCACACGGTCAGTTTTGTAAATGGGGTGGTACTTTTTCTCGGCCACAAGGTAACAAGCCATTCTCGACCGAAACCAACATTATACACTCTTCAAAAATAAACGTAACATCAGCCGATTAATCTTACGTTAACCTTCACACCTATCCGTAACAACAAAAACATACAACAAAAACGTGGCTTGCATCCCCGCGAATTCATAAATTATTGTAATGCATCATTATTTTATAATAAAATCGGCATCCGTTTTTTTATGTATATGTATCTAGACATTTTAATATTTTATGAGTGCAAGTTTCATAAAAAAACGGTTAATTAAATAATTTATATCTACTATTTTACTCAAGCTAGATAGCTGGCTAAAATATCCAACACAAATAGGGAACTTATGGCTTGTACCGAATATCTGCCGTGCTGGTCTGGACCTGACAAACCTGTTAAAAACTATCTAGAATTCTAAATGCTTCTACCTTGCTCAATCTAAACCAATAACGTACATACTCGTACCTAATAGATTAGGTATACACAAAAACAGAACCAGCGTCAAATGACAATTCTGCATATTTCATAAATGATTAGGTATTTAGGTACTTACCGAAGGTGACTTTACTAATAATTATTGCTTCTTATGTAAATTATTATAATTTTCTTACTAATAAACAGCTAACTTACCGATTAAGGAGTCCGTTATTGCATTATTATCACCAGCATTTCCTTGTTTTCTCGATCTATTTGATCGGCAACATACAGACACACGTGTACTCTCAGTGGCTCTGTCAAGCGTCGAGCAGACTGACTGATACGGCGGCGTACGCGCGGGTTAATCAGGTTTTGCAGTATTGCAGTATTCCATATTTTTTACTTTAGCGATGTAAATGACGTATTGACCAGCTTTCTATTTTTACTTCTATTACTTTTGCTAAAATATTACTTCATAGTAAAGACACTGAAAGTCAAAAACTTGCTCAATAACAGTAAGGCAAAATTACGTATACGCCACTTCCTGCATAAAAATGGAAAGACTAATAGTCTTACAAGCCTTACTTATTATAAATATTTCAATTCAAAATTACTTATACCAACTTTTATGTTTGTTTCGAGTAGTCCAAAAATGCTTATAAAATATTAGCTTTTAAATTACCGGATGCCAAATTTACTTAAAATTGACTTGTAATTTATTGCAGGAAAACAAAATTACTCAGGTGACAGGCACGAATAAAATGCCAAAAAAGTGTCGTTTAAGAACTCTGGCTGATGAAATATCCCCTTTTTTCCATTTACTCAAACGCCAAAATAGTGCTCATATCGCGATGGGACCCAGACTGATCGACGCAGAAAAAAACGCTGATTCCGAATATCTATATAACTCAATATGCCTATTTTGGCGCTTGAGTAATTCTGCCTTTCCTGCGACGATATGTATAGAGATATCAATCATCTTTGCCGCAATCAATCCCTTCCAGATTTTGAAAGGGTTTTTAGTAATGATATTGAAGTGAGATTCTGTTGTAATTATGTAGTACTCCTTTCCTTTTCTCTTCAATCTTTAAAATCTGTCTCTAAATAACGCCGTTGTGCGATAGTAAGATTTAAATTTAAAAAGCCTAAATCGAGCCGAGTGCTCCTGGAAAGAAATCTGTGTTAATCAGGATTAATATAGTTTTTTTCAAATGGGTCGGTTTAAGCATGTTAAAGTAACAAACGCACGCAGAAACTCTCACCTTTATAATATTAGTTGGATATGTTCCTAATTTAGCTTCCACGTAGTGCTAGTAAACTAATACTGGTATCGAGTGGAGTGGAAAGCCATCCCAGCACAGGCACCGCAGGCCGCAAACACTGCGCGTTTGTGCAATCAATGGCCGCCACAGGGAGCGATGGCATGGGACCAGTGGCGGTGGAACTGGCATAGTGTTGATGCCGCTTGTTGTTGTAGTGTTGAACATCACTAGATAATCTTATGTATACTTAACTTAAACTTTTATTGGAAAATGAGCGAAAATAATCACGGCCGGCAGGATTCGAACCGCTGGTTGTGATTTTTTTCGCTCATCAATACTAATATTACCTATATAAAGCTGAAGAGTTTGTTTGTTTGTTTGAACGCGCTAATCTCAGGAACTACTGGTGCAAATTGAAAAATTCTTTTTGTGTTGAATAGACCATTTATCGAGGAAGGCTTTATGCTATATAACATCACGCTGCAACTAATAGGAGCAAAGAAACAATGGAAAATGTGGAAAAAACGGGGAAAATCAAAGATGAATAATCTTTGAGGGCTTCCGTTGCGTGCGCTGCGAAAACGGTTTAAGGTAGCAAAAAATATGTATGAAAGAATTATTTCTCTTGAAATGATCTAACAAAATGTCTACAACAGTATATGTCTATCTTTTAAGATTAGCTCACTAGAACCGTTTTTATGGTAATAACTATTCCATGCGGACGAAGTCGCGGGCACCAGCTATTGTTCTAATAAAAGTTTAAGTTAAACAACCATATTGCAGGTTTAGCACTTGATAAAATAACTAATGATCTTAAGTATAATTTGCTTAATCAGGGAAACCCCTATGATACGCGCTCTTATCTTTGTGGAAGGGAATGGAAACTATATAAAGTCATTGGAAATGTTATCCGGATCAAGTATGCATCATCATTCCTTATTCATACCAACTGAATCTACAAGAGGGATAAAGAATGACATGCTACACACACACACACACACAAACTTATTTTTTTAATACTAGAGTTACATATGTTGTTTAGGTGTTTTTCATCTTATGAGTAGACTAGAGGTATTTATATCATATGTGCCTTCACATTCACACACAAACTTACAAATTATGCGTTTTGCAGTACAAATTAACGATCGTATGGCAATTTATTTATAATCTCAGGAAACCACTTCCAGTTGTCCAACATTTTATAAACAAAGCCGGTTGACTTTCGTTCCGGATATGCTAATCATCACATATTCTGTGAATGCCGAGAAATAATACACTATATTTTCCTAATCAAAAAAATAATTTAAAGGACGTCCATCTTTTTTCTCTATCGATATAGTACGATCTAACCTGTACCTGACATGTTTTCGCAAGACAATTCTATCGAAAATGATAAGACATAATAGTAAAATTACCACAGTTAAACACGGGTACCAAATGAAGCATAAATGAGAATATTCTTAGTTTCTAGCCAATTACAAGTGTACAGTACACGCCTTAAACTTGACTATTATACGCTTTTCCTGTCCCTGAGAAGAAGGGGTTTATCCTATGAAGTTTGTACACCAAGCCATGCTCGGTTTCGTGCAGGCATGCAAGCTTTCCGTCGGCATTTCAAGACGCGCGGTGTGCCATAAATCTACCTCCATGACAAATGATTTGTTGTGCATTCTTGTGGATATCATCATCTTTAATGAAGGATGCGATTGAAAAATTGGATTTTCTGGAAACTACCACACCTCATACTACCTGCATACCAAAAATCATGATGATTCATTTAGCCGTTTTCGCGTGGTGAGTGTTTAAATAAACAGATAAACAGACAAAAATTTTAACAAATGCTGAAACGTGTTTTATTATCGATTTAAATAATAAATATTTCAGGACATATCACACAGCGCCATCTACCCCCATACTAAGCTTACGCTTGTATCATGGGTACTAGATAGCGGATATAATACATATATACTTTTCTTTTGTAAATACATACTTAAAGTATTTTTTATAAAACTATTTTTTTCCTAATATCTTCTATGTTCATATTTTTAACACTCTTCAGCTTTATTATATGTATAGATTGTATAATTGGCGCGTTTATCTGCCCCTTTTTCCATGCCATCCTTTCATCAAGGCATGTTCGCCGTGAAGGCACGCGGCCGTCGGCAATCCAAATCTCCCGACGCACGGCGGCGGCGCGAGCTGCGTCATAAATTTACCTCAGAGAAAAATGCAGTGACGATTGTTTACGCATTCTTGTAAGACGTGATCTGAGGGTTTGGCCAAGTTTGATAAGGTTGTAATTTATTTACACGAACGTTTTTGTGAGATATGATTTAAGGGTTTAGGTTGAATTTATATATCCTGAAGGCAATTCAGTACATACTTCTTATCTAATATATGATCGCTACGATGACTCCATACAGTAGTCTTAAAGAATACACCACGACAATTACTTAAGAAATACGAGAAACCTCCTATAGTACAGATAGAGGTACAAAACAAAAGAGATGGTAACATTCCCAACGTCTGGCCTCAAGCCAAGGCCACGACGGTGCCTCGGCTATTGCATCCGCCGTTACACGTTGGCCCAGACTATTATTATATGTAAGTAAAATCCTGTAAGTAAAATACTTGTTATTTGGGTAAAATTTTAAGATTATGTAGTGTTCTTTCAATAGACTCGAATAATTAAATAGATAGTTAGATAATATATACTTTATTAAATCATCATATTCGGGCATCAGGCCAAATAAAAAGAACATGTTATCTAAATTTGCGTCTTATGATCAGATTTATCGCAATACGATAGCAGTTAACTAGTTCTCATGCAAGCATATAAACTGAAATATGTGATTGACTTACAGTTGAATGGATTAGTATAAAATTTTGTTTGGAGATAGCTGCTTAAAAAATAAAGTAACAGTTATTCTACTTTTATTAAGGATTAATAACAAGTTACGCTAATAAGATACCGTTGTTACAATAATCCTTTAAAATAGGTTACAACCTAAATTAGTATTTTTTTCATAAATAATCAATAAATGTACCTAATAAATATAAAAATGTTGACGAAATAAATCTTGAAATGTGCTTTCCCTCTATATCATCATCATCACAAATTTAAGGGCAAGGCCCTCGTCTGTGGAGCATATGCCATCCTTCCCGATCTTCTGCCAATTCCTTGACCTCCTTATGCGACATGACACCCGCCTTTTCTTTTACTTGGTCCATGTATGACCTTCTCGGCCTTCCTCTTCCTCTTCGGGCTTCCAATTTTCCTTTAATGATGTTTTTCATAAATTCATCATGTTGTATAAGGTGGCCAATTGTTATTATTATTATTGTTCCCTCTATATAATATATTATATTAATTAGAGTTATGAGAATGTAACGTGACATGATTTCGAATGAATTATTTCATTTCATAATCATACAATAATTTGTACATTACACAGTCGCTATAGACGTGTAGATGCGGAATGGTAGAAGTAGGTACAAACAGCTCACCCCCACCCCCGACCCGAAATGAGTGGCCTCCCGCTTATTTTCATAAAACCCACGTAAAGACCCGCCATAGAAGATATCACACCATTGTTTCCCGCACTGTATGGATCTGTGCAAAAAATGGCCGCTGTTTTTTTGGCTGATTTCTGTTACATATGGAAAGTGCTTGGGGTATTGACATAACACTAGAAGCATAAGAAAACAGAAGAGTTCGTTCCAATTAGTATCGTGTGCTTAAAACTTATTGTTTTCATAAACCTACGTAAAGTACCGCCATACAAGATATCAAACCATTTTTCTCGCAGTATATGGATTTGTACAAAAAATGGCCGCTGTTTTTTGGCTGATTTCTGTTTTTTGCGTATTTTCTGTATAGTATGGAAATTGCTAGGGTTATTGACCTGAGATTTCAAGTAAAGATGATAATAGAGATAGTTTTCAGCAGTATTGTCTACTTCGAACTTGTCTCTTGTTTAAAAAAGTATTATAAATGCGCGCTGTAAAGGCAAATTGAAAAGGTTACAAAAATACGTTATGTTAAAAAGTGTACGCAAAATGTTTTAAAGTAAAATTCAAAAGCTAAAATTAAATGAACTATGTATTACATTTCATAATCGACTGATAACTAATTTTATATTAGGCTTGTGGACGCCCGCGGTTTCGCTCGCATCATTTCAGGATAAAAAGTAGCCTATGTCACTACTAAAACCTCATACAACCTACATACGAAAAATCATGATGATCCGTTCAGCCATTTTTGCATGACGAGTGTTTAATTAAACAGACAAACAAAGACAGAGATAAATAGATAAACATACGAAATTTCTAGAAATTGTTGGAACGTCAATCAATAAAATTCGAAGTTTCTCCATACATTTGTTTTTAAATATCTTCAATGTTCAGACTTTCGACGGTCCTCAGCTTTATTATATGATAGATATTCAATCAATGTGTTGAATGTGAAGCCAACCACATAAAATTAAGTATTTTTGATGGAAAACTGGTATCTATACATACAGACGTATCTTTAAAATGCGAAAATGCTAACATTACACAAGTACTCACATGCACATTACGACTTACATAAATCATAAGAGTTATTCATAAAAAGCTCCCCCGAGCGCAGTCGGGGCGCCGCGCTAACATATTGAAGCACGTGCGACACACTTCATAAACTGCTGATATCGATCGCGAGGGGGCGCCACTGATTGTTCATAAAAATATTATAGCCTTTTGGGGGCGAGACGAACATCGGCAAACTGGAGGATATTTGAAAATTTATAGCGTTTTGGATTTCTAATCAATATCTAAATATACTCTTATAAGTGTGTAAAAACGTTTTTTTTTGTACTTATTTTCCAAATTTTTATAATATACATTATTTTTCTACAGACTAAAAGATCTAAAATTCCCGTAGAATCCGCAGAATTGAAACAAGTAGCGACATCTATTTTGACGTTGCGGAACTGCTCGCGTTGATAAGATGTTTTGCATAAATATGAATTTTGGAGTGTGTCAATTGATTGTTTGGGACCACTTGTACTCTAATTGCGTTGATCATAGAAGAATTTAATGTAGAAACAGATTTACATCAGTGAGTAACATTTACTTCTTAATAACTTTAAAATAACCCACACAGCCAAAAGCAAACGGAACCAATTCCGAATTCCATTACACCCAGAAGTTTCCCGTTCACCTCAGATTAAAAATCAGCTTTATCACGTCATAAAGTAGGCGCCGTGTTAAGATAAGACTCCGCACTAAATAAAAAATGAGCTACAATCGTAATGGCGGCCTTTCTTTGATCTCGGTTTCAAGGCTTAAGGGGGATTTTCCCCGCATTCGCCCAATTTGGATATAAAATACTTAGGCACATAATGCGCACCGATACGCGTTAGGGACATTAGCGAATTGACTGTGAAATGTGAACTCTTTTGAAGATTCCATGCAGGTTTGTGCTTTGAGTGTGTCATCTAGTAAGTGTGCTATAGGTACCTATGTTTTATTTCTTCATATTGTAGCGTAGCTTATTAAAGTAAGGTTACAACTACTTACATAATAATTGGAAAACTTCAGTATTTACATAGGATTATTTCGTTTAGGTTTAAGAAAACTCCAGGACGTTAAAATCCTATGTATGTATGTCTGTAGATATGTATTACTACATGCTACGAGCAGTTTTTCACTAAAATAAATTGAAGCGGTATAAAATTTTTACCCCTCGCCAATAAAACGTACCTAATACAAGCGAGACACCGTAAAATCCAAGTTTATTGAATCGTCTCAAAAGAACAAGAGGAGAAGTCAAAAGCGTGCACAATTAAAAACATCCCGAGGGAAGTACCTCAAGCAGAGCGGTCAATATTACTTCGCGAGACCCTCAATTTTCACCACTCTCCCTTCGCTAATAACAATAATTAGGAATGAGTGGTTCAATAATTAAAAACGGAAGGAACAACTGCGAAAGACGGTCAAACCGAGATGCAAAACTGAGAAGAATTCTCGCCATCTCCCTCGTTGATTGAGGCGCTTAGCCCCCTTTTTCTTTTTTGCACTTGCATCTCATTAAAATGTATAAAATGATTAGAAACTGTTACATAAGAAACTTCACAAGTAAATACATGTAATCACAGTATCTATTACAGACATGTTACGCGTTATGAATGTTAGCGTGTTAAACGCTATTTCAATCATTCTAAAACCATACCATCAAACTAAATTCTTCACCACACTAAATAACAATTTCAAAATGCAAATGATGCTTAAATCGCTTAATTTTCAATTGCAATCCTTCATACAATTTTGATGGCACTCCATTAGCATAATGCGTTCCACAAAAGCTAATTTATATCTACCTCTATGCAGCATGTATGGTTGCAAAGAGGTTATATTTCTACAGCGTATGGAAAGGAGGTATTAAATAGCTGGCCTTAAAATCATTACACGCTAAGGGTAGACTGGGTGAAGTGCATCAAAGGGGCCCTTGGAGTTAATAACGAAAGGTGAGGCCAAAGATCTCTCTGCCGCTTTATAAAAAAATGATTCTGCAAAGGGAGCAGGGTAGGGAGAAGCTATTGTGTCGTTTACCAACAATGTTTGGTTAACTGTCGTCTCTTTGTTTTAGGAAAAGTTTTGAATATACGTGTGTGGATTGTTTGCGGGACAATGCATTGAAGGGTCAGTTCAAATGTGAGTACAAAAATGTCATATATCATAAAGTTTTACGTAGAGAGATAAATTTGCACCTATTTTTAACTAACAATTAATTACAGAAACGTTTTTTTATTTTTAAATCACATTAAAGATAACACGTTTTACAACGCTTTAAATGGCAATATTATATCTACTCTCGACACCAGAGTTGGCCACTCTCATTCGATACGAAGAAGATGGCAATACAGCCTATGTGATGGTATGTATAAATTGTACAGTATTAAAACTTAATCAAATAATACTTATTGATAAGGCAGCGACAAAACTACAAATATACTGATATTATTCTTATTCGTATTTCACATTAAATTCGCACGGCAGCCAATTAAAGGGCCTCGTGGGGAGAGCGGGGACAAACGAGCTGGCTCGTATTTGTCCTGTTTTTTATCGCATCTAAGGCCGGCTCAATCAATCGATTAGCAGATGTCGCTTCTTGACTACTGGCGCGGTAAATTGCTCTTTACTGCACAGGGAGGTATAATAAGGTGAGGTTTAATTTGAATTCTTTCTACCACGGCGTATTTATTCTTATCCTAATTTTTGTATTACGATAGATTGTATTGTAAAATATAAAATCGGCTATGTTTGGGAATGTAATTACTAAAAGAGTTTGTAAAGAAGACGTAAAATCCAACGCTGACGAATGAAATCGAAATTGCAAAGTCAGAGAAAAGAGACGATGATAAGGAAAATTATATTAATTAATATCCTCATCCAATATCAAAAGTGAGATCCCTCGTACCAGCTGACACAGCGATCCGTTGCAAAAAGTGGTCGGAGCTCTCATTAAATTTTTCGCTTATTAAAAATTCCCCGTCCCTCGGCGTTAGATACGCTACTTTTTACCCAACAAAGTTATGTCCCGCAGTGCCCTATCTCCCCTTGTCTTTTCACTCGATAATTTGAGTGAGATTTTCTCGCAATTTAAGATAAACAAAGAGAGCGCTTACCCTTAATTGGAAAGCAGAGCGTTATTCAGGAAAGAACGTGACAAATAGACACCTCTTAACTTCTTTTCCACTTTTCCCGCCGCTCGAGGCTATATTGGTTTTTTCGTGTACACGCTAGCCGAAAGCTTTTGTTTGTTTAAGGAATTTTTAATGAGGGCTTTCTTTGCACAGCTTTGGGGACACAAATCAATGCTGACTTTTCTCCAACTTGATTTTTTGTTCGGTGATTGTGTAGCCATTTTGGAAATGTTGTTTGCTTGATCTCATTAAGTTTAAATTTTCATCTATTATTGACGTTTACATCATTAACGGCTGGTTGTTATCTTTAAATGTGTAACAAATTTAGTAGGCTAACCCTGATGAAAAGTGTTTATCACCATTTATGAACACCCCAATACTTTGGATATTTTGGCTCACTATGTGACAACACTATTTTAGGTTCAGCTTTAGCTTTTCTCTGCTGGTTTGCCACAAATTTGCCAGCTTTTATAGCTTATTTACTCATTTATTAGCTTGCTACTAGCACCTCAAACACACACACACACACACATTCGTCATCTGCAAAACACAAGTATCTAAATAACCTTAAATGTCAAAGGCTGTCAATGTGTACATACAATATTTATCCTCTTGTTTTGCTCACATCGACACGACACAGTTGTTCCCCCGGTAAGGGTTAACTTGATATTTTCTTCCAAGTTACAGTGCCCCCTTTTGATATCTACCCGTGTGATGCAGTAAACTATCTTTAGGAAACGTGAAATATAGCTGATACTCGTAAATGTATACCAAATAATACACTCGTATGTATGTGATATAAACATCTATATAGATTTTGACTGCATTGTTATCTGTGCTGCATTTTTTACATAACAAGTTAGCTGTAAACACACAGTGTATGCCACAGTAGATTTATGTCTATTAATTTATCGATTCTTATCGTTATTTTTAATTTTATTTTTATTTATTTTATTTTATTATCGTTATTTTAGTTGATAAACTTTATGCACAATGACAATTTCTGCATCAACATACATATGGTTATGATTTTATTGCTGTCTTCAATACGAGTATATCAACATAATACTGTCACTTCACTTCTCACCTACCAAACATACTAGCAAATCTTTTGACTGCTCTGTTAGCTTAGTTAGTAGAGGCTCGCCTTCTAATCTAGAGGTGCGGGTTCAATTCACGCATGACACAAATAATCATGAATTTAAAAAAAAAAAATACTTTTGGTGAGTCTGGTCGTTTCTATGTATAATAAGTATGTATTTACGAAATAAAAGTATACTATACATATATGTACCATATCCGTTACCTAGTGCCCAAGATACAAGCGTAAGCTTAGTATGGGGCTAGATGGTCCTGTGTGATAGGTCCTGAAATATTTATTATTAATACTACTGCTATCTACAAAAAACTCCAAAGATGTAGTACTAGCGACAGCCACGCCACCCCGCTTGCTTCGTTAGTTCCTCCACTATTTGAATATGAGATGGGAAACTGTTTGCGACCCCAAACTTACGCGAATTCCTCCCTTACTTACTGCTACTTATTCTGCGACTCTCATTTCTAACGATCGATGTTGTTTACAAAACTGCTTCTTTGAGCAATTGCTTGGGTAACCCGTTCCATTATGGTAATTAAAAAGTGTATTTTATAGACTGTTAGATTCATGTTAGTAGATATGTTTTTGTGATAAATTAATATTACAATACACGTTTTAAAACCTTCAAAAAAGAAGCAAGAACTAATTTAATAGCTATTGTATTAGGATTCTGTTTAGTAGATTGTAGGAGGAATAGCGTTCAAACCATTTAATGAGTAGTAGAATTAGTAATAAATATCTAGTTATAACTAATGAGTATTCATTCAAAACCTTCGTTTCTTTGGAAATTAAAACCAGCAGTCATATCAATCATGTGAACATATTATACAATAGGTACCTAAGTACTTGGATTTTTTATTGTTTGCATGTAATCCCTTCTAATCCGTTTCCTTGTTGCCAAGTAAAAGGGCAAGTTGCACAAAGGTCTTAATCGGTCGCTAGACGTCTCGCAAGAAACACCGCAAGTGCCGCGACCCGGGGCGGTTGACCGCGCGCTCACAGGCGTGAGGGCCAATTATAGGTTAAACTTTACTTTATTTGTGGTTTTAGTTGTGTAATTCGTAAGAAAAATAATCCGAATGAATCAATAACGTATGGACACTCTTTTAAAGTGACCCCGCGCGGTCACAGGCGTGAGGGCCAATTATAAGTTAAGTACCTACACTTTATTTTATTTGGGGTTTTAGTTATTTGATAATGTGATTCGTAAAATTACAGAATTGTTAAGTTATGGGTATTCTTTAAAGATGGTTTGTTGCATACATACCTTCATAGAAGATGGTAGTATATTTTAATATTTGTCTATGTCGTCGTAGTTCTTAAACATATGAAGTCAGTTTCGTCTGGTAAATTTACGTCTTAGCTATAATAGTAAATGCAAATACATACATGCTTTTTATACGCAAATTATATACAGATTTTACTGTCTTTTACGTAGCATGATGCATTTTGAATTCAATCTGTAGCGCGCCCAACCAATAAACTCACAACATATTTAAACATTCATATCTGCCTAAAGTAAACATATACGAATGTTTACGATAATGCAGACATTCACTCATAAAAAATCCCCCTCTCCCTTGAGTCGGCTCTCAAAAACAAAGCCCGGGGCGCTCGACTTGTGAATATTTCAACAGGTCTTCTCTTTGTTGGAATATTAAGTCAATGGGGGTAATTGATCTGTTAAGGTGTGTACGAATCTATGCGTTAATCTTTGATTAGCTCTGATGGATAGTTGGCCGGCTGTTTGTAGTGGCGGGCCTATTAGTGGCCAGGGTTAAAGCCCACGCGCAAATCAGCGAAAATGTCGGGATCAAATTAATATCTGAATTTTATTGTATAAATATAATAAGCATTCTCTTTTGAGGCTGGTTATTATAATAGATACGTATATTTTGAGCTTAGCCGTTAATAAATACAAATGAAATTATTTAAATGAAGTCATAGTTGCTTGTGTGGGTGTGGCTTCAGGCTCAACTGCTTCCATGTTTCTTAATAATATTATGGTAGTCTGATACCTAATACTTTTAGTAACAAAAAGCTCACCTCTCCCACTCCGTCCGACGAACCTCAGGTCATTAAACTTGGCGACCTGGTTCTTCATCACCGCCGTGCAGTTCCTCAACTCCGCGGAGCAGTTCTCATCATTCCCCGCGCGGACGGTGACCAGGGTTCCATCGCCGATGTCTCCGAGAGCCACCACTTTGAAGGCGACAGGGAGGGTCTTGTTGGATCGCCAGTGCGGGGGCAGGACTGTGCATACCTGAAAAACAGAGAGAGATGTTTTTTTGTTACATGATATAGGCTCACGCTTGACTACGACTTGCCTGATGTTAAGCAACGTTATAATCTACGATATAGCGCGCTTGTCTAGAAGAAACCAGTTTACTCTCGACTTGAAGACCGACAAATTATAGTTCAAGACGAATAGAGATTCGGGAAAGGAGTTCCACAGTTTGGCTGTTTGCACGATGAAAGTCGAAGCAAAACGCTTGGTGCGAGTCTTTGGAACCTCAACTGTATAACGGTACCTCCTTGCCGTACCTCTACTCGTGCGATGGTGAAGTAAGTGTAATGTCTAACTACTGTCCGTTACAATCATCTAATCCTTCTGAAATATTACTGCGATACATCCGCTGTCATGTTTGTGTTTAATTCGCTAAAGCATATTTTTTACACCTGTCAACTACCTGTACATCGCGACACAATCTCCGTCTTCTACATGTTGGTGGATTGATCGACGAACATACAAAAAAAATGTATAATTTTTACACCTGGTAACTAACTCTATATTGTTATAGCCTCTATATTATATTGCCTCGGCTTCTACTATTTATATTATATCTACTCGATTACTCGTAAGTACTAGACAAATAAATATGTAAATTTAATATTCTCACCACATGTGGACTGCCAGTCTTCACCAGCTCCCCAGGGTGGTCAGCCAGCAGTCCTTCCAGCGTCCTCTCAGCCAGCAGCTCAGCAGTCAGCGGTTGACTGGCCAGGCTACCACCGTAACTCGACGACGGCGCTTCATGCCCTAACCCGTTGGTAGTCGAACTCACTTCACTAGACAGATGCATCTTAGTCCAAACACTTCTATAGTCGATCTAATCTCACTGTATCTGTCACATAACTCTCACAGTTTTTTTTCGAGCGCTGTCGTGTTTTGATGTCCGTGGTAGCGGCCTTGCATGTGGAGGTGACATTGTGTTGCTGGAACAAGAAATAAGTAGGATTTAATAGTCAAATATGATTAATCTAAGTGGAAGAACCTGAGCGCCCACCATGATGTCTCATGATGATCTGCCCAAGAGAACTCCCCTAACGAATTAATTCTGCGGGGAGTCACAGCCCTCAGTCATGAGGAAATACGATTGAGAGAGATGATTAATTTTCGATTATTTTTGAATAGGTAACCTACTAAACTTACCGTAAATTTTAGGTGTAATTGGATTAAAAAATATTTTCATATGCCCATGTTGATATCATAGGTTTGTTTCACAATCTTTCGCAAAATTGGCAAGACATTTTGCGGCAATTATACTTACGACTTTCGAAATTTAGCTATTTTGTTAAGATCAAAGGTAACAAGATGATCCCTAGCATTGACTGTTAACTTTTTTCGTTCGAAACATTTTCCAAAAACTGCTTTAATGACTGCAAAATATCTTCCCTCGTGCGTCACGTGACGGAGAAAATTCTTTGAACTGTTTCAACTGACAATGGAGTGTGAAGCTTCAAAGTGACTCCACTCACGTAGGGATAGGGCGATATATACCAAGTTAACTCTGCCAGCGGAGAAATATGAAACTAAAAATTCTTTGGGGATCGGTCTTCAAAGTTATACTACATGTTCGGTGTTGAGAGCCAAAAGTGCTGCTATCATCTATGTCAAGTTATTTTGCAAGTATTTCAACATGGTACCATAGACGGATACGGGGTGACAAATCAAGCGGATACTGTGAAATATGAGGTTTTTAACTTTTGACTTGTACAATGTGTGCACAGTTTGCAGTCTGTATTTTGCTTCTTTGCAGTATTAGGTGAAACAAGTATTTAACATGGATAGGCGTAAGCTTGCTTGCTTGAAGCTAAGTTTTCTTTAATCAAGTATTGCGCTTGCCTTAATTGCTTTGCGTTCCGGTTAAATTATGTCTGATAAATACGAATGTAGGTATATTAATTTAGTTTTTAATAAGTTATTATGCTTTTTTTATTCAAATATACTCACTTAATTTTTTTCTATATGGCTCATATCCTAGGATGTCACATCAAAAGACTCAAAGAGATTATCTCTATATAAATCTAGGAGATATTAAAGAACCATATATAAGCACATCTATAAAGTCCACAACACAGCCTGAACGGAGTCGATCCCAATTCTGTGTGCGTCTCAGTTCGCAGGAAGTCCGGCGGCCGTCTTACAGTCCGGCCTCATTTGAATATCTCGCCTTGCACCGACGACATCACACTTAGTAGAGGCCTTATTGTGATACGTTAAAAAACCAGTCACACTTTTGGAAAAGCAAACCATCAAGCAGTAGGTATGCTATGAAAAGAATATTTGCGGGTGTGTTTTTCAACTGTTTTATAACGCCATAACTGATCATAATTATTATTGACTAGTGGGTGCTCGCGGCTTCGCTCGCATTAAGAAGTAAAACTTGCATCCCCTATTTCACCCCTTTAAAAGTGGCATTTCCAAAAATCCTTACTTAGCGGATGCCTACGTCATAACATCTACCTTCATTACAAATTTCAGACCAATCTGTCCAATGGTTTGGGCTGTGCGTTGATAGATCACTATATCAGTCAGTCAATCAGTCAGTCACCTTTGAGTTTTATATATATAGATAGACATTGGAATTTGACATCTAACCGGACCGTCGTACAACCTTGATTGCATGATATAAATATCTAGTTTTCAATTAGTCCGCGTAGATAGTAAATGTAAGGTGGTCAGAACTGCTTATATTGTATAGTAAAGATAGGTACAGCCCAGATACCGTAAGATTGATCTTGTTATTTCTTATTATTATTACTACAAGTGATTTGGTTGTTAGCAGCATCTTCAATCTTCAACTTGTTTTTTTTTTATTGTATTCATGCGTAAGTTAGCCAGCGCTTCCAGAATGTTGGTGGTCTATAAATCACATTGTCTCTGATCGGATACTAGTCGGATATTACGTTCGGCGGCCATTTGCGTGGACCATTTGTACCCGTCCGAGGACGATCATTATACAAGTCCTCCGGGAGCCGGCCTCGGGGACCGCCCTCAGGAATGCGGGTCACTTGCGCTCTTGGCTTGGAAGCGGTTAGAGATAGGCAGAGAGATAACTTTATCGTTTTGGTAGTTGGTAGGTACCACTAAAAAAACGAATAGGTGGATTTTGTATACAAAATTAGTATCACTACTACACTAATATTGCAAAGGCTAAAAGCTAAAACTTATAAGTACTAAAACTAACATAATCACAAACCTTTCACACAATTGAAAAATTAGTGTATTTGTGATTAGGATCACTCCTACACTAATTTTTCAAAGGCTAAAAGTTAGTGATTATGTTAGTTTGTATGTTTATTGTATCTTCACGGTCAAACAACAACAGATTGTACACCGGTACTTTAATTTTGGATGCGGGACGCCGCTTTAAGATAAAAAAGAAACTTAAGTCACTAAATTGATACCTACACTTGATATATATGTCACATCAAACTATTTTTGAAACATATGTATAAGATTAGCATTTAAACAATAAAAGTTATAATTATAATTAACTCTAATGCCATATCAGCCTAACGTTTATAATATGGTATGAATGTATGTACTATGTAGTAAGGTATCTGATCTTTATTTTTCTGCCACTACTAGCCCCTAACTTTCCCTTAGTGATTGAGAACGCGTCCTTTTTAAAATTGGGCTGATAATAGATGTAATCGGACATGGGGACATTCACGCCCTCTATTGGGGCACAGATGTAGAGACGTACTGAATTTCTAATTGAAATTGGATCGAGTTTTTAAGTCAAATGGACACAAATTTTAAGATTTGTGTTGGTAGAAGACACGATGCAGGCAGTGTTCAAGAATATTTTCCCTACCTAAGTCGAGTGTGGCTCAGCGGTTCCAGTGTCTGCATTTCATCCAGACGCACCCTGGTTCGAATCCGGCCCCTACTCCAATGACTTGTATTTTGAAGATATCTGTGGATTTGCACTCGCTTAACGGTGAAGGAAAACATCGTGAAAAAGCCGACATGTTTGAGGACCACAATATCCGAGGACTTGTGTCTTCCGTGGAATGACCTGGACGTCCACCACGATGTATGTATCTGCCCAAGAAAACTCTCCTAATGAATTTATGCGGGGAGTCACGACCCTGAGTCATGAGGAAATACGACTCAAAGAGGGAGAGAAGAGTCGATTGAATCTTCGCATATGATTGTACATACTAAGTATGGTCAGTGATTAGGGTTGGCCTTAACAGGTAGGCTATTCAAAATCTAAATTGACGTAAGGAGCCACATGATAGTGTTAATATATACAATGAAATAGATATATAAGATGTAGGAATAACACTTAACAAAATATTACTCGACAAAGGCCGACGCGTGAAGTTTTTATTAAAAATATGGTGATGTCGACCGGCGCGGCGCGGCGCAGCGGCAGCACGGTCGGTAATGTATCTTTGCCCTCGTCCTTTGTGGAAGGGGGCCGCCGTAACGAGCGCAAACACTTGTCGGAGATAGGAGCAGTAAGGACAGATATACTGAAACAATATCAGATAAAGTTAAAGTAAAAGAGGCTCTTTTAACTTGCCATCACACGTAAAGGTCAAGTATTTGATTTTTTTGCCACTCTAAGCTATACTGTTGTCAAAAGCGTAGGAAATCTATACTTATATTATAAAGCTGAAGTTGAATTGGTTGTTTGTATGTTTGTTTGTTTGAACGCGCTAATCTCAGGAACTACTGGTCCGAATTGAATAAATTTTTTTGTGTTGAAGAGACCATTTATCGAGGAAGGCTTTAGGCTATATAACATCACACAATAACTAATACGAGCGAAGAAACAATGGAAAATGTGGAAAAAACGGGGAAAATTATTCATCTTTGAGGGTTACCGTTACGTGCGCTGCGAAAATGGTTCAGAAAGTCGTGGGTAACAGTTATAATTTATAAAGCTGAAGAGAATGTTTGTAAAAATAAATATGATACCCAAAATAACTATTCCACGCGGACGAAGTCGCGAGCACAGCTAGTAACCACATAAAGCTATTGGAATATACCGTCACATGATTAGCGACACAGAAAGCTAGGTACAGCTGCCCTCTGGTAGTGGGCTGGAGCACTTAGATTATCTTTAGGCTTTTCTAAAGATTTTCTAAGTGCCCCTATTTGTAGTAGTTAGAAGTAGAATGTTTAGTTTTTCTTTCCTTGTTTTTATATTTTATTATTGTAAATAAAGTTTTTGCGACACAGATGTTCAGTAGTCATATGATTAACTGTCTGAAAGAGGCAAATTCTATTGCTGAGATTGTGTAAAAATGCCTTAGAGCCTCTGGCTTGACTTGAAACTGAAACTTGAAACTGTGTGAGTGGGATCTATGATTAGTTTACATACAAAGATCTGCTATACTCTGTTTGAATATGTCAGCGCTAAGTTTTAGTTTACTGACACAAATTAGAGGTTGGGCCCTTACTGTAAATTATAAAACTGTTACTACCCTTACATGGTTTATTATTTACGAGGCAGCCCTTTACGTATGTTTTTACGCTAAGATTTTATGGCTGTGCTATTCATGAGTTAAATCCGAACGGAATCACGGCCCTGTAGAGTGGGATACGCTGTTTGTGAATAAAGGAGCTTTTAAATTGTTATTTTGTTCACATTTTAAAATGCAACCAATAAAAAATCACAAATTAAAAACTGTAATAATAGTTTATTTTATTCTATTGTTAGTACTTATTTAGTTTTTTAAATTAGTTTTTAACATAAAGCAAGTTTAATTTTTACTAAAAATAAATATATTTAAAATTGTAATAGTATAATTATGTAAATTGTTTATTTAGGCTTTTTCAGCAATGAAAATTAATGAGGAAATCATTTAATCAACTTAATATTAAATTATATTGTGTCTGCACTGCAGTTAAAAACTTACTAATCAGGTACTTAAAGCTTTAACAAATACATTAACAAGGTATGTAATAAAAGCTAATAAAAATAAGATCCATATTACAATACGAGTATAATGATTAAACTATACATAGTAACATCATAGATTAGTTTTCAACTAATATCATGAGTGCTTAGGTCATCTTGGGAGTAAAACTGTAAAAATTGGCATGATTAAAATCTAAATTAAACTCTGGAGATATATGTACCTAGTGTTTATCCGAGCCTTACCTCTCACAGGGGGGGAAAAACACTACATATTTCTCCAGAGTTCCATTTATAATGGATTTCTGCAAAGAACACGCCTGATTCAATATCTGATTAAAATCTGTATTTTTTTTATTTAACATCGTTTTTAATTATCATTAATAGCAATAACGATCTTCCCAATCCATCACAGTCAAACTCCTCCATAAAAATCCCCAATAACGTCTCAGATATGTGAGAATCAAAGTAAACAGCGTGTAAGGCATTGAAAGACATGTCACCCCTTCACGGAATTAAGTTTAACATCCCAATCGGTATCGTGTAACGGCCTATTTGTACGCCTTAGGGGCCCGAGATATCCTGAACATTATTGGCAATGGCACAGGAGCTAGGAACGGGGCGATGTGACGGTAATATTTTTAGACCCGGCTGCACAATGACTCTTAAATATATTTAACCGTTTAAGAATTGTTGTGCAACTTAATATAGTTTTAGTACATATGTATATGACTCATATGAGTACGTTTTATTTTCCTTATTTAATAGTGGTATGGATTTTTAAACCACCTCAAAACACTGTCATTTTTAACAACTGGTGTACGATGTAAACTTACCTAAAAGAAAACTGATAAAGGGAATCTTGGACTTTTTGGGTATAGGTACTATACAGATGGCTATTAAAGTCCTCTTCCCCGTGCTTATGTCTATAGGAGTCGTAAAGAACATACTCGTATTAAATTGTCTTTTCTACCATATCGCCTCCCACATACATCTGAGTAAGCAATTGTGTAGTTCGGAAGCTTCCAAGATCAAAGAGTAGACGGTGACGGGAGAGACGCTAACCAACCGTGCCTGGTAACGGGAGGTTTTTACTTGTACTTACTACTGTTAGTGAAAGGGTAGGTTTTAACAGCTAACTTCCTATAAGGAGGAGGAAGACTTATACACGTACTTGCTATTATTATTGCTTCGTATGAGAGTGGTCATTTTAGTGAGGAGAATTTTCAGACTAAATATAATATAAAATTGCCTAACATCAGGCAAAAATCTTTGAACCACTGATGCTATTCGAGTGAAACATGTAACTGTGGATAATAAGATAAATTGTAGCTAAGCGAATCCTATCCAAATATATATAACTCAAAAGTGACTGACTGGCATAGTGGTCTATCAACGCACAGCCCAAACCACTGGACCAATCAGACTGAAATTTGGCATGCAGGTAGATAAATAAATAAATATTCCGGGACATTTGTAAATGCCACTTTTAAAGGGCAGAAATAGGGGATTCAAGTTTTACTTCTTAATGCGAGTGAAGCCGCGAGCACCCATCAGTCAAACATAACAATACACGTTTGACTGTTTAAACAAAAACAAAAGAAATCTACCTACCTCTACATACATAGTATGTGAATAGCATTCACACCCCACCAAAGCCACTTTAAGCCCGACAAAAATATATTTAGCCCCGACCCTTTAGCAATATTGGTGACAATAAACAACGTCTGCGCAATCAAGCAGCTAAATAAGAACCTCGCGGAATGCGCCCGCTTTTATTAAAACAAGAAGTGACAGTTTGGTGGGATAACGGTTTTTATTGTTTTTTTAACCACTTTCTTCTTCTTGTCGAATAATATAAGAATAAATTGCCATTGACAATAATTATTGTTTGTATTTCAATAACTATGTGTGTTTATATAATAACAAAATCGCAAACCAATAAAAAAATGAAATTCGAATCGCATCGTTCGAAATTCAAATGTCGTGCAAACAACACGGCTAAGCGCGTGAACAATGCTGCCAACCCCATTTGACGAATGCGCTAAGGAATTATGTCGGCTTCTCTCGTCATAATATAACCAGATGTATAACTAAATTAGCAAGGAGTTGGCTTAATCACGATTGATCAATAAGCACTCTTTACATCATAACATTATACCGCATTATAAACCGTAGAGTTGTGTCATAAATGATAACAGCTAAAAAATATTACTGTTAACAGCTAATGACTTGTGTTTAATATTAAATACTTTGTAATTAGATACATGTAAAGAATAAATAGATAACTAAATGAAAGAAAAGATTGTAGAGAGGATATCTTCTCTTAAAATCAGTAGATTCGTGCTTACATAGTTACGAGAAGGTACACGACTCGAATCGTATAATGTCTCGAACTCAAAAGTGTTGATTAAATAAATAAAGCATCGTTTTGTACGTATAAGGGCGTCTCCACACTTCACGCGTGATAATTATACACTTTATACAGCTGAAAGTTTAGGGATGACTAATGGGAGTTCCCGCGCACTTCTTAATTTTAATTCGTCACATCAATTGATTTGACGAATTCAATGCATAATTTCAATTATTCTTAAAACCTTGTTTGACGTTAATATTCCAAAAGATACTTAATAATATTCAAAATAATCAATGCTGAAAACTTTTATTCTGATATCTCTGCAAAACACCAGTGTAATTTTTTTATAAAAAATACAAGTACCATTATTGTGCAAAAAAATACAAAATTATAGGTACTTCAGTCTGATTCAAAAGTTATTCATTAAATAAAGTACCGTTCTAAGGGCGTCTTCACACTTCACACTCAAGTAACGCGTACGCGTGACAATTACACAGGTGAAAGTTTAAGGGGTGTAATGGGAACAAAATTAGTTGCTACAATTTCAATGTATCTGCTTTTACTAAATAATACACTCTTTTATATGAATTGATAACCTTATATAATCTAAAAATTAATAACTATGATTAAGAACATACTATTTCAAACTCAACAATGATAATGAAATAAATTAGTACGTATAATGAATGTAATGTAATGGTAATACATAATATAAATTGAAACCTTATATAATCTAAAACCTAAGAACTATAATTAAGAGATACTGTATCAAACTCAACAATGATAATGAAATAAATTTGTACGCATAATGGAATAATATGAATTCAAACCTTATATAATCTAAAAATTAAGAACTATAATTAAGAAAATACTATATCGAACTCAACAATGATAGTGAAATAAATTAGTAAGTTTAATGGCGTCTTCACACTTCACACTCAAGTAACGCGTACGCGTGACAATTACACAGGTGAAAGTTTAAGGATGTGTAATGGGAGTTCGCGCGCACTTTTAAACAAGTTGCGCGCGGCTAATAAAGCAGGAGATAATGGGTGCGAGATGTTAGCGTGGAGGGGACTTATTGTTAAGGAGAGATTTTTTGATATCGTTATTAATATAAAGGTGATGGGAATCAGATAAAAATATTTGAAGCAGTTATGCCGTAGGCCGTTTTAAAAAAATTAACGGGTCAATATAGTTTAGTTGTAATTTAACAGTTTATTATTATATTTATAACCATTTTCATAAATAGTAATAAAAGGCATTGCAAAATATGTATAAAAACAAAAAAGTTTGTCGTGTTCTATACGTTTTGATAGAATAATAGTATTAAAAACGTAAAGGCGTAATCAACTAGCGATATATATATTTAATTATCATCTATTTATATATTCACGTAAAAATCATCGAATCTGAAAATCAATCCAAAAATTAAAATTAAAAATAAATCTAACGTTTATTTTAGTCTTCGGCTCAAGTCACAATAATCCCACCACATCCCAAAACTTGCCTAACAATATCGTATGTAAATATAATCTAGACGAGGAGCCCCATACGGCGGCGTTATCACAACACGTGCCTTATCTCGCAGTTTAATCTCCGACGTAGTGTGTACGCCGGCTAATGAGCCTGCGGTTTCACCCCGAACAACACGCAACCAACTTTACCTAACAAACTTTCAAATTAATTTACGCGTCTTACTACCAACCTGACAAAAAAGTATCCACTCGATTTTCTTTTTTCACAACACTAAGACTTGACACTAGAAAAAAAAACAATTGACAGCAAAAAGTTTCCGTCCGTCAACCGCGGAAAAGCGCGCGCGTCCGCCACCGAAACGTGGTCGACATTAAAACCTTAGCGGGAAAGAAACGGTCCCCTTATTACGTCTCGAAAGAAATTCGCGCGCACACAGGGACAAGGCGAAAGAAGTCCACCCACACTAGGAGGCGCTGCATCGACGACGGGGGGCGGTTGTATGTGTGCGTGATACAAATAAGTATTAAAAGAGATAGTTAGGTGCGGGGCAAGCAACGTGTTACGCCGTATGTTGCCGCATACCGTACATGGGACCGACTTCGCAATTCAGAGGGTCTTACGTCTACTGCCTTTTGAGTGGTGCGAGGAAATACAATTTCCTGTATTATGGCGAATTGTGTTTTCTTGGAAAATATATTAATAAAATATAAAAACACTGATATTTTTTTACTGAGGCTGTGTTTTTTAAACTAAGACGGGTTTGCACTTGACCATGTGAACATGATTGTGTAAATAAATAATGATGTCATCGATTTTATTGCTCCATACAATTGTCATACTAACATGTATCTATAACATTATCTAGCACACACGACACAAGCGTTTGCTTAGTGTGGGGCTAGATGGCGCTGTGTGCAATGTCCCGAAATATTTATTTATTTCATTCGCTCTCCATTATTCCTTTTATTTAAGCAAAACTTACTCATTCTTTCTTTTACAAAAATACACAAGTACTCTAAGTCTGTACGCCGTATCAGTTCGTATTAAGTAAGAAACGTGAAGGTTGCCAAGCCAGAATTATATTAATCGTAACAACATTAGTTTTCAATGCACAAAATAAGAAATCTGAAAAAAACGAAGCAAACCACAATTTTGATTACACAATCTTAGCTTAGAAGTTATCTTTATGAAAATATCTTAGGACTGTAATTTTATAAGACTTAGGTTTTAAAAATAGAAGGAAATAAAAACAAAATAATAATAAAAATGTACAGAAACCAATTCATTCATACCGTCAAAATCGATGCAAAATTCGTTTGTGCTTATCAGACCCTTTCTACTAATGAAATAAGTGCTAGATAGCAATCAAAACTCCCTTATTTTTATCTTTAAATATTGATATAATTATGCAGTCAATATTTTTTTTTTAATATTTCTCCCTACCCTATTACTTTTGTCTGCCTTTTTAAATAGGTAATGAAGTAAATGAGACTAAAAGTTAAAAAAATCAAGATTTAATTTCGCTAAAATAAGACCATAACTACGTGATATCGCTGCCTTCTACGCAGTCCAAGTAGCAAAGAAATCTCGTAGCAGAGCGCTACGCGGCTAAAAGTCTACGAGGCTAAGAGTCTTTATTCACTAATTAGCATTTATCCCAGCTACAAAACGCCGGTTTATTTTCAGTACTAAGTACAGGTATTTCAATGCCAAGGGTCGCCATTGACATAAAGGGCCTCAGAGCCGACAATGGAAATTTTATATGGCCATAAAATTTAACTGCCCACTTTAATAACTAAGCCCTGAGCCCGATATAGCGTCGTATCGTTGACAAAAGGATGAGCTTCTCAAAGAACACACACAGGTGTAACCGCATAGCCACACGGCATCCACAGACGCACACACATACACACACTCACACAAGCATGGAACCCACACGCCCACCACCTAAACACGCCCAACGTCTTGGGTTTTCTTATAAACCACGTTGTGTTCGCTGTCCCGCTCTCTCTTGTAGCAAGAGACAGGTACCTCTCTGTCTAGCGCAATGACGAGCTTCACATAAAGCGAGCCACATTCCCGCCTTTTTTCCCACTCCATTTTGACAGCTCGCGGCTCCATATCTGGCCGAAACTAAGACGGTGTTCACACAGTGTAGCTCGTATTAAACATACTTAAATAATGTTTTACCTTAAGATTATACTAAACTTTCTTACAAAAGAAAACACAACTGACAATCATTAAGTTACGTGTCAAAAATATCTTAGAAACTTCATCTAAAAAGCTTCTAAACTTACTCAATCAAAACATGTAATTCATTTAAAATGCTTATTTGTACATTCAATTAAAAGTTTCTTTTGAAACATCTAAATAATTTGCTTTTCCATCGCCAGACAATAAAACAAATACAGCACCTTACCATTCACAGTCACCATTACCCATCAAACATCAAATAAAGAACGAAAACCCCGTCTCAAAATGTCCAATCGTGCCAACCTGCAAAGCTAAAACAGTCGCGTTGAGACGGCAATGTGCGCTCCGTCTTACCAGCTAAGTGGCTCAAGACGCGTTAGCGGGTCGTGCGGGTCGTGCGGGCGCTGGGCGGGGCTGCGGCGCTCCGCTATCGGCACACCGAAACACACATTTTTCCCGCCGCAAACCTCGCGCCGGGGGTTAGCCGCGGCCCGCAGACCTCGTTCGAAAAGACCGAGACGAAAGCTGTAGTGCCTCTCTTCGTCCGCGCATGCGTGGTGGATGGAAAATGCGCGCGAAAATTGTCAGTTGCTCGGAGTTACCGTGGAGGTTGAAATCGCCGAGCGGATGGTTTCTTGAGATGGGAAAATGGAGATCTGAATATTTTATAATGTTAGATATAAAACTACAGAGCATTTATTAGTAGGAACTGATAAAATAATAAAATTGTAATCTTTATTGTATTTGTTATTATCATAAGAGGCTTTAGGTTTGTTTTTTTTTCTATTTAAAATTCTATCTACTATCTCAATCTTATGCTCTTCCAGTACTGTCACTCTTATTTCATATTTCATATTTATTTTCATATTTATACCCAACCATAAACCAATTTACACGTCAAAGAAAAAACTTAAGTTTACCACAACTACCCAAACCACTTATGCAAGCAATCAACTTGCGTAAATAATTTAGTTAAAGAGAATCGACCTTTTAAAAGCTAATAAAACACTAAAATCCCATGACCCAGTTCAACAACCCAACTTGAACCCTTAAGGTGACGTTTTAATTAAAGTTCCGATAGTGTAACCGCTACAAAATCGCAAACGAACGAGTGACGTATGGAGTGTAAGGTCGGCCGCAAACTGTCCGTAACCGCGGGGCCAACTTACATGGCGTGTGGCCACAACGACGGCCATACTTCTACGGAGTAGAATGTTGCAGAGGAACATTGCTTCGATTACTAACTTTGAATCAGCAAGTGAACTGTAGAAATCAAAAAACAGATTATTTTTGAAAAATCCATCAATTTACTTTATCTGAAGTAATGAAAGTCAGAGGAATTAAACTATAAAAATATAAATATTATAAAAAGATTTTTTGGTTTTTTTGTTTCTTCACCAAATCAAACATTTTATCGTGATATTCCTGGTAGGTATAGCGGTAACATAAGGTGTTAAATGTTCAATATTCATAAAATAATGTGGCCACACCACAACAGTTAGCCACAAGTTGCTATTAGATACTTAGGTATACAAATGTTCATTTCCCCAAAAAATCGTTAGCTGTTAGCAAATGTAACTGCAGTAAATTCTTCTTGTTAGCTAAGCCTCTTTACATAGCGACAAATACAAGATCAATAAGTTTTACCTCTACATAGTGTCTACTCTGCAGCCACGGCCCAGCGGGCTCAGTGGTGAAGGCATATCAAAACAAACGCGTGTGGGCTCCCTAATCACGGCGCCGCCATTTTCTGGCCAACCACCGCCGCGGTAACCGCCGCGCCGCTGTTGCGGGTGTGGAGACGAACTTACCTTGGAAGCGGGAAACAATAGTTTTAATTTGTTTTACCGCTAGTTTGATGTCTTGTTGATAGATTGTTGTTGGAATTTGTATGATAAATTAGTGATTATTCTATAATATTGATTGAAAAGTACAATATTGTACATAGTAGCAGCCATTTTCTAGCCAACTACGGCCGCGGCAACCACCACACCGCTATTGCGGGTGTTGAGACGGCCTCACCTTACTTTAAGGCGAGAAAAAGTAGTTGTCATTTGTTTTACCGCTAGTTTGATGTTTTCGATTCATTGTTGAAGTTGATAATAAATTACAATGTTTTAAAATTGGCAGCCATTTTCTGGCTAACCACCGCCCTGTAGCTGTTATAACGGGTGCCAAGATTGAGGTAGGGAATAATAGTTTTCATTTGTTTTATTGTTAGTTTGAAGTCTCGAGGAAAGAAATAATATTAGATGATAAATGAATTATACTGAGTAATACGCTCGTAAGTAATAGAGGATTTCAAGTTACAACAAAAAACACAACCAAGTTCAAAAAAAGTTATCCACACATAATGTTTTTGTTTTTGGCGTAACATCAGAATAATATCACGAGATTTCTTTTATCACATCACACTTAAATTATAAGGGCGTGTCATTTTGTTTGTTTGTGACGCTGACAGCCAAACCAATTTGCACAAAATCTACCTCTAATCTTTTTATAAGTAGATAGTTTCCCATACATCAATTATTCATCATAAAACCTACAACTTTCACAGTTCTATTAACCAACCCAAACAATAAAGCCGCCATAAATCAAAATCCGGGCAAAATTGAAGCTCGTCTATTCAGCTCAATTATTTAACACATCCGAAAGGTAAACACGGTTCACGAGGCTGAAGCAAAACGCGAACACCGTAGCTGAATAAATAACTTGACACTTGTTCGCAAATAAACAATTTAAAATGTCAAGAATAGGGAAAGGGCACGCGACCCAACCCTTTTCTTTGGCTGACATTATGTTTTCTGACAACCAATTTTACATGTTTGCAAGGAGTGAATGTTTGCTTGTTTACACGTCGTTGACTTCATTCTGTGTTGTGGAAACTCCGCTTTTTTTAAATGTAAGTGCGTGGTGACTCAATTCGGCAGTACCAACATTAGTGCATTTCAACGGCAATTCGATTCGATTGTAAGTTACTCGATTGAAAGATTTGATAATATTATGATAATTGTAATCAAAATAAAATTAATCACATTAGCATCTTATAAATTTACAAAATAGAGAAAGTAAATTCTACCCTGACACAACATAACCCGTCAACGCATAAAAGTCAAACACAAATTAACAAATGAATCATCAATTAACAAAACTCCACCCGAATAGGCACTTAATAAAAGCAATGAAGATTTGTAATAAGCGCATCGCGGAATTACTGGCCGTAATATCGGAGTGTAATATAAGAACCGGGGCAAAAAGTAAACAGGGAGGCGCGCAGTTCCGCCAGATATTAAAGGCATATCTCTCTATTATGAGCGCGAACTTCTGTAATTTAAGGGCGAGGCGGCATATGGCGGCCGGAAGGGTTGGGACGCTGCGAGATGTTCGATTTTACAATTTGAAATTGGGACGAGTTTTTTGACCGACCTTCTTACAGATTGTTTAAAAAGAGGTTTTTATTAAATTGTTCATAAAAAAAAATTTAATCAACTTTTTGATATCACTGTTGTAGTGAATGTGTTAATAGCTAATTAATTATTCATTAAGCAGTCATTGCACGGATACATTTATTACTTTTATTTTGTAGGCTTGTCTTTGTATAGCAATTAGCCAATATACATATTATTGCCATGCTCAAATTTATGTCTGTTCTGCTCAGCAGTATTGAGCTTTATGGAAAAGTCGTAGCATTTTCGTAGAAGGCCTAAGCAAAGTGCTACGTGATTTGTTTTTGTACCGCAGGATTTTTAGTTTTAAGGCGATACAATTCTGGTGTGTCGCATAGATATAATTGTCTACTTTTTCTTATTAACACAGATACAGATGTATATTGATGAATTATGGACATTATATTAATTTAGGCTACAGGAACGACCTTACATCAAGCATGCTTTAATCAACAAAGAACTAATCCTACCTCTAAAAAACAGTCATCCATCGATATCGACATCCCTCCACCCCATCCCTACCCGCTCGTTTCTCAGACGCAGCTGCACGCCGCGATTATAGCTAGCACAGCACTATGCAGGAGTTCAGCCGCTAAGTGAACGCTATTATTGCCAGTGCAAGCCTATTGCAGCTATTTTGGCCTAATATCAAGCTGGAAATCTGTTGCCAGGATTAGGTATAATTGTGTTCTGGTAGGCTCGTTTGATAACTAATTATACTCCAGCTCGGGGTCGATGAGACGACAGTGTCGTTTGTGTTCGTGTTGCTACGAGTACCTGTAAAAATAAAAGTTTATTGATGTCTTATAAAATTATCTTTGTAAATATTATCGTTTGTCCTATTACGGCAGCCGTTAAGACATGTGAGAAGCCCCAAGAGTGATTAGGAAACTCTGACACCAGAGTCAGCCTCTCATACGTACTTACTTTTTTCAAGCTGTTTAAACACTGTACATTCATGTACTGCGCAAATCATTCGATTCCAATGAATAAAATCATTGATACCAAAACAATAACCCAAAACAAAAAATACCACCTAAAACACGGCATAATCAAGACTCTACTTAGAGGAGGTACATAAAAATGGCAATACTATCAGGGTGGCCATAAAAATCGTCCCTCGAAGTCCCAATCACAATCGTCCTGGCACACCTGGTGATGGCAGCGCACGTGCGATGCTAAGAGCCCACTTAACGTAAGTGACCCCACTTACCGATGCTTGAGACTTTTGACCTGTGTTGCCAGTTGAAAATGAAATTGTTCCCAGGTTAATATTATTATTTAACTGTTTTATTTCAGTTTTCTTAAATAATTATAAATCATAAATTCTCAAATTCTTACTAAGGTACTTACATCTGATGTTCACTAATTATATTCACAATACATGTTTTGAGTTCCTCGGTAGGTCCAGCACTGGTTGGTTTGCACCGCCTGTATATCAGGACCTCAGATTGAAGTATTTTATTTATGTATTTATAACTTCTGTATTTATAACTCATAACTTGAAATATATGTATTTATTTTGATAGTAGTAACATTCATACATTCTGAATTAATTGTGCCACTGGACTATAAAAACCACCACCAGTTAAAAACACATCAGTAGTAAACACCTGTTATTTATATCAGAGAGATACCATTAATAAGACATGCAGGTTACAAAAATAATTACATACGTTTGTTACTTCCTACTTCTGACCTGTATATTTTTCTGATTTGTATATTTTTTTCTTAGATTCCTTAAACATGGCAATTCCCATTAAGCTAGCAACACTCGTCCTGAGACACTCGGATAGCCTCAATTTCACGAGTCACCCCCGCCAGCTGCGCCCGACGCCAAAAAATAACATGCCCGAAAAAAACATTTGCGAAAGAAAAGGATATTACTCTCCGCGGGCCCATAATCGAAGCCAATCGGCTCACCGAATGTTCCGACACGACACTTTCTTTATTTATACCATTACTTTCTCTATGGTAATGTCGTAAAATATTATTTTATTGCCGACCATAGACACGGAGTGATTCTATAATTTTGTAATGTTGGTAGGTTGGTACGCTGATTTTTGTTTTGTCGAATTCTGTTTTTAAAATCATTATGCGTGGATTGTGTCGTCGTCATGATTTGCCTTTTTTCTGTAAAAAGCTTAAAATAGGTAGGTATAAAATTCTTTGGAAATGTTAATTCTTAAAAAGAGTTAAAAAAAAGATTCGCATATTATTAGATTTTGCACATTTTTCCAGTTAAGTACAACAATAGCAAATAATCAAAACTACTTTAAAATATAACTTAAAACCAGTTTTTTTTTATGGGTTTGCGAAGATATAACTTCGCAATTCTGCCAATGTCAAGTGGGAAGATAGGCCATCAAACTGAGAAATTTTAATTGAAATATCGATATGTACGGTGGTTTTAAATTGCACAGTTGAGTGTTTTTTTCCAAAACCAGTATTTATATTAAGCTGAAGTTATTTCAGTGTCAAGTGCCTCACCCTTGTCATTAGACGTACGTATTACAATAAAATTCCCCGCCATTTCTCCCGTATTTTTTCAATACCCGTTCGAGATCATTTAACATTTTTATGTGTAATCTCGCTCGGTGGCAAAGACAATATGAAAGAGAGATGCCTATCATTCTATCATTCTTGCAAAAATAATTTAGTTAGCTACGTGTTCTAAGGAGAAAATCGCTAAAAGGTAACATACACAACAGCCTTGCATAAATCCATTAGCATTTATTCCTAACCTCGTCTCATCATAGAACAATTAATGGCATGTATATGTTTGTTAAATGTTTCAAACGCGTAACGATTCTCTTTTCTGTTACTTAGCTAATTAATAGTCGATAGTAATACTAAACATCTTACAAACTAAAAATGACAATACAAAATCTAACAAAGTAATTGAAAATAAAATATTTTGACTTGATAGGTAACTTAAATCTGACCTATCACGTGAGTTTCCATGGCATACAAATGAGTGACGGATATTTCTGCCACAATTAGACGTTTACCAGGCATAACGTAGTTGCTTGGTGGCGATAAGGCGGGGATTTTTGCGATTTTTGCGCGCCTCCACTTTATTTTATCGACATTTTACTGTACAGTCTAAACAGATTAAATCTATCTGCGGGGCTTCCTGTTTACTGGCTTGTAGCTCGGTTTTATAAGATCGGAGGGCTTATCGCCTCCCGCGCTTTGGGATAGCTGGATGAAGTGTTTGAGAAAACATGATATTATAGGTAATAGGTGGGTATTACAAAATATGCGTCAGAAAATCATATAAGGTTTGTATTGTAACAATTGCTTGATAGAGTAGGTTAATATTGTCATGTTATTAACTATCTTATCGTTATCGCTACATAGTATAAAGCAAAGTTGCTTCCCGCGTCTGTCTGTAAGTAAAAAGTATGTATGTATGCTTTGATCTTTAACTACACAACGGATTTTGATGCAGTTTTATTTAATTTAGAGAGATCGATTCAAGAGGAAGGTTTATAAGTATGTAAAACTAGTGGGTGCTCGCGGCTTCGCTCGCATTAAGAAGTAAAACTTGCATCCCCTATTTCACCCCTTTAAAAATGGCATTTTCAAAATCCTTTCTTAGCGGATGCCTACGTCATAACATCTACGAGTACCTTCATTCCAAATGTCAGCGCAATCCGTCCAGTGGTTTGGGCTATGCGTTGATAGATCACTATATCAGTCAGTCAGTCACCTTTGAGTTTTATATTATATTTTATATATATATTCGCGTGCGAAGCCGCGGGCAAAAGCTAGTGGGTACTCTTATATTCCTTTATTCCAATCACCGTACAATAAGAGACCATGTTCAAATGACTGTGCTAAAACTTCTATTTTGTTATTTGGAAAGCATTTGCACAGAACAAAAATTACGCACGTACGTAACGTTACGTTACGTAAAGGTCATCAACTTCTCGCCCTAGCCCAACATGCAATAAAATCTCGTCTTCGACGTTTTAAGAACTGCAAAGAAACTGCATTTACAACTTTTATGCAAAGGAACGTTATAAAACGTCGGTTTTATAACTTCGAACGCACGCCGAGACACTTTGTTTTTAAATTATGCAACATTTGTATGGAAATAGAAGATTTTTCCGACGCCCCTGGTCGCTGAAGACTGCTTAAAAATACATCCTCAGTTATTTGTAGGTTTGGTTTGACGCACACTCCAGATTTGATTGCTTTTTCATGTAGATACGTACATAATTATCGCGTTATGTTACGCCTCGCGATGGTTTACTGCCTTTTGTTGAAATAACTTGGGGTGTAAAGATAGGGGCGAAAAATTGGTTGGCAAACCAATATTTCCGTTACAAGTTTGATACAAGGTACATAGGTAGAATAAATAGAAAAGACGAAATTTTTAAATTTGAAACAATGAGTGAGTAGAAGACACCCAATGATTAAAACCCAGTACCTATGCTTATTACAGTCGCAATTTTGGTAAAAATGCATAAGAATACGATTTTTTCGCGACACATTCCAGGCTGCATCACAGTTTCACTTGCCTATCATCATCATTCTCTGAGAAATATTTTTTTCTGTGCACTGCAGACGAATCTTTCCAATTTACTATTAATTACGACTCAATTATCTAAGATTTAGTTAATAACTAAGACTTATCTTATTTACTGACGTAAGGAATAATAGCGACAAATATTCTTACTGTACGTGTTTCTTTAGTTGTGGGGTTATCATATTCGATATTTTATCTACACTAATGTTGTAACATTCTACTTATGTTTCCAATACTTGACTTATAATTACTACTGTTATAGCGCAGACAACAAAACACTCAATTTTAGCAATTTCACATGATGGTATAATATCCACATCGATATCGTATTATCTCATTATAACATGATGCGCGCAATGCGCTCTCATTGGTTATATTTTAATGGCGGCAAAATCACTGTGACAATACACGTACGCGTGAATTTAATTTAATAAATTAAAAGTTAAAAATGGATAGCGAATTAGTGAAGATAAAGTACTGTATGCAACTGCATATAACACGGGTATTAAAACACTCGTTACTATTATGAAACTCACACTCGTGTTTTAATACCCTTCATTATAATGACAGTTGCATAAACTACTATTTTCACACATATTAGTTACATATACCTACCTACCTACTTGCACTTTATGTTTTTATGTATACATACAGTGGTGTAGACACTGTAGACAGTAACGTTGCGTGCACGGAAGTGGCGCCGCACAGATGACAAACATGTCACGCAATCACTAGTGCAAATGTTTACGCACTATTCACCGAGTTCAGAGTTCGTACTCGTAACGCCTTCCCTATCGATAATACCTACCTATTGGAATAAGGTTCCTACTCACTAGAGTAGTGAAAATTGTATACCTATTCATCATCATTATCATCAGCCCATTATCGCAACTCTGCAGCTGAGAATAGGTCTTTCTTCTAGTACGCCGACGTACCTATATAAATACTATAATAATAATAATATATCATTTCTTATTGGGTAAGCTACGCTCCATCTTAGGCCACAGCTTTTGCTTACCATCAGGCAAGATGTGGTCAAGTGTAAACCCATCTTTATTACCTATAAAACAGATAAGTAATATAATTAACCTGGATTCAATCTGTGCACTAAGTATACTTTACGTACTAAGTTATGAATCATAACTTAGTACGTAAAACAAAGGTACAACTTCGAGAGTAAATTATGTTTTTTTATGTGTTAGTCGAGTTGACGAACTGCTTAGTGCCAGTAGACGAACATGGGCTACTTTTAATCCCGATATAACGCAAGTAAAGTCGCGGCCATCCACAAGTTTTCTATAGTGCAAGAGATACGAAAAGTTTTACCATATAGAAATAGAAAAAAAAATCTGGCAACAATAAACTTTAAAAGCAACATATTACAATGAAAAGGGCTAGTCCTTTGCTATGCCCCTTTGTTTTATATAATTTTCTATCAGACTGCTATTTACAAAATATCTCGTCTAGCCGCCGATCTATCATTTCGCTTTTGTAGCAATCTTCTGGTTGTTGTTAAAACCCTTAGCATAAAATGATAGAGTTCAAAATATGCTCTGTTTTTGCAAGAAAACTAGTTTTATACAGGGTAGCTGCAAAAGAAGTAGGTAGTTAAAATGTTTATAAGTAACATGAACCTATCGGCATTGATACAAAACTTCGATTATGTACTTAATTCTGCTAATAGACTTCCTAATCTATCTTTGGAAAAACAATAGAGTAAATTCTAGAAGATAATTAGATATTAAATCATAATGCCATGCAGGCTCCATCAATCTAAATATATAAAACTCAAAGGTGACTGACTGATATAGTGATCTATCAACGCACAGCCCAAATCACTTGACGGATTGGGCTGAAATTTGAAATGAAGGTAGATGTTACGACGTAGGCATCCGCTAAGAAAGGATTTTTGGAAATGCCACTTTTAAAGGAGTGAAATAGGAGATGCATGTTTTACTTCTTAATACGAGCGAAGCCGCGAGCTTCCACTAGTGAGATATTTATTTATGCATAGAGTTAGGGATATATGTATTATAAACGCGACAAATAATATTTCAAAAATACACTTGGTCTTGTAAGTAGTTCGTTAAATAATAAAATGTAAACGCATACTAACCACTTTTAAAAAAAGATTACGGAACTGCAATTTTAATCAAGTAGGTACTTAAGTAGCTACATCTAGGTTGCAAATAGCTCTGTATAACGTCATATTTCTGGAAGAATGGTTGGTAAATTTTCAATACCCACTTTATTAGGGCGAGGGCTCCAGGAGGGTGAGAAAGGCCCTTATTAGATTTTCTAGAAACGTGACTAGTGCATTGCCTGCGAACGACACCTTCATATTGGAATTTCCCTTCTACCTACTGATGAAAGTGTAGCTTGGAAAGTTGGTAAAAATAGCTAGGTAAAGAATTATTTTTTCGGCATTTGTAATACTATGGGCACAGAATACATAAATCAACTATGGACATGAATTAGAGAATCATTACGTGATAATTCAATTTTTTCAATCTACGGTGATAATAAATAATAATTGGCACCGGCGTTTTTGCAAAATGCGACATCTAGTAACGTTATAACGAACTGTTCTGTGATGGGACTTTATGGGCCAAATAGTTCACAAAAGTCACGATAGGTAGCGTTCTGTGATATGAAAACATTTATATAGAAATTGAAAATAGACTTATCAAAAAACTTTATAATAAAATAAAATGATTTCACTAGAAATTATTTTAAAAAGGTAAATAAAATATATTCGGAGTTATTTTTATTAGCTGAATGTCAACAAATATTGAACTTCACTATCAAATATTTGAGGTTATAAATGTCAAACACAAAAATAAACGTCAAACACTGTGAAGTGAAGCGAGTGTGATGTGTCAGACTCAGAAAAATATTTCTATATTTTCCAATTTCCTAAATGAAATGAAACTATATTCTTAATTTTAAACATTTTGACTAAAACTATCACGATGTCTGTGGTAATCGAAACGACTCTTGGCGATATTACTGTGGATTTGTATCTGGAACAACGACCCGTGACGTGCTTGAACTTTCTTAAGCTATGCAAGATGAAATACTACAACTTTAACCTTTTTCACTCGATAAGAAGCGGCTTTATAGCTCAAACTGGAGATCCTACTGCCGAGGGCTCCGGGGGCGAGTCTATCTTCGGCCTACTCGAAGGCCCCCAGAAGCGCTTCTTCTCAGGCGAGAAACTACCAAAGATTCGCCATACAAACACTGGCACAATATCAATGGTGTGCACCGGAGATTTGATGGTTGGTTCTCAGTTTTTCTTTACCCTAGCACCGGATCTAGACTCTTTGGACGGCATACATTGCGTTATTGGTGAAGTAACTGAAGGTCACGATGTTTTGAGGATGCTAAACGACGTTATCTGTGATGAAAGCCACCGACCGTACCGCGATGTTCGAATTACTCACACAGTTGTACTCGAAGACCCATTTAATGATCCTCCTGGGCTAAGGGCTCCATCCAGATCCCCGTCACCAAGTGCTGAAAGGTTGAAAGGTGGCCGAATTGCTCCAGATGAAGATATTGACGAAGCTCAAGGCAAATCTGCACAAGAAATTCAGGAAATGATTGAAGAGAAGGAAGCCAAGGCTAGAGCAACCATATTAGAAATTGTTGGAGACTTGCCAGATGCCGATATAGCACCTCCTGAAAATGTCCTCTTTGTTTGTAAACTGAATCCTGTCACAACAGATGAAGACTTAGAGATCATATTTAGTAGGTTTGGAAAAATAGTTGGCTGTGAAGTAATAAGAGACAAAAAGACTGGGGACTCACTACAATATGCATTTATTGAGTTTGATGATAAGAAATCTTGTGAAGATGCATACTTCAAAATGGACAATGTGCTGATTGATGACCGGCGTATCCATGTGGACTTCTCACAGTCTGTGTCCAGAATGAGGTGGATGGGAAAAGGTAAAGGAATCAAATATTTCAACAATGATGACCGTAAAGGACAAAGCGAAAATGACTACTCTAATAACTCAAACAAAAAAGACAAAGATAGAGAGCATGATAATGGTAAAAATAGAGACGATAATCGAAGGCGAGAAAGAAGTAGAGATCGTAACCACCGTGACAGAAGAGATAGAGATGACAAGCATGATCGAAAAGATCGAGGTGAGAAACATGAACGAGGCCGCAGGAATGAAAAAGACAAACATAGTATCAGTGACCGAGACCGGTCCAGGAGAGATATAAGTAGGTCAAGACATAGATCACCGAGAGATAGGGACAGCAAGAGAGACAAAAGTGACCATCGTAGATCTAGACATAATGAAAGTGAGATAAGAACTGAAAAAAAAGATCGCCATAAATCTAGACATGATAGGAGTAAATCAAGAGAAAGATCTAGGCATGATAGAGATAAAAAAGATCGGAAAGATAAATCACCAACCAAATATGAAAAAAAACATAATAGAGAAAAAAGCGAGACTTCATCTAGAATAAAGTCAGTAGATAATAAGTCTTTTGAACTATCAAGAGACAGAAGTAAAAGCTCTACCCGTCAACATAAATCTGATCATCATGGATCCCAAGATAAATCTGATAATCCAAAGGATGTGAGTAACAGCATGTCTCACTTAAATAATTCCAACAAAAATCCAATTACTCAAGATATACCTCTGGAAAAGAAGGAGATAGTCAAGAGCCATTATTCATCTTACTGGGTAAAATCTGGGATTCAAATGCCTTCAGAGGATATTGCTGATAGCCAAAAAATAGACAATTCTGTGTCTGAACATAAAAAAAATAATGATAAATCTTCTAGAAGACATGAAAGAGACAGAAATAATAGTACATCCAGCTTGCACAGTTCTGATCAAAACAGATCTATTGACAATGATCAATTGAGCAGGAACAACACATCTCATGATGAAAATATCCTATCACAATCTTCAGAAAGAAAAGAAAAATGCAGAAATAAGAAAACATCTCGATGGGGTAATTTTGAGTCTGATAATAGGCTAGAAACGTCTTTAGAAAATGATAAGAATAATACCAGTTCCCCATTGAAAAAGTCTGACCAGGACAATTTACAAGACAAATCATCAGAAAAGTATGAAAGAGGCTTAAGTATTAGATCTACCCAGGACAAGGAATCTGAAGAAGTAACTATGGAAAAGGTTGAACTTACTAAGAATAAATGGGCTCCATTAGGCGCAACTGAGCCAACAAACAAGGAAAGTGATGACTGTAAATCTAGCAAAACTAAAGCCAAATCCCCATCTCACCACAGCAAGGAACGAAATTCACATTTTAGGGATAAAAATGATGAATCTCAAGAGAGTATGGGTAGCAAACAAAAAAGCCACGATGAGAAAAAAGTGGAATTAGAATTAGACAAAAAACAAAAGAAAAATGAAACTCTAGAAGACACATCTTCAAAACCTCAATACATAGAGGTCTCAGTAGAAAAAGAAAATGGTCACAAACCTAGTAAAGATAATAAAACTGAAGAAAAACAGCTTGATAATGATGACACAGCTGTAAAGAAACTATCAAATGATCAAAAACCAGATAAAAAACACAAGAACAAGGGTATGAAATCCCCAACACCAGTCAAAAACAAAAAAGACAAGAGTTCCAAGAAGTCTGAAGCTAAAAAGAAAAACACAAAAATTGTGAAAAAGAAACGCAAACACTTAACATCATCGTCTGAAAGTTCTTCGGAGAGTAGTTCAAGCAGTGAGTCCAGTTCATCTGGTGAAGATAAAAGAAAGAAAAAAAAGAAAAAGGCTGTAAAGTCCAAAAAAAGGAAAGTGTCTACTTCTAGCAGCAGCAGTACAAGCAGTTCTTCTTCAAGTGAAAGTTCCTCTGACACTAGTTCTTCAAGTTCTAGTTCTGACAGTGAACCAACTAAAAAGAAACGTAAAAAAGTAATCAGTTCTAAAGCGGACAAAAGGAAAAAGAACAAAAATAAAAAGAAGGTATAGGATGGCTAGGAAAGTTTATTTAATTTTAAATGTGCTGTTAGCTCACTTGTAAGCAATGTTTAATTCTTATATTGCTTTTATATTTATGTTATGGGTAAAGCTAGATGTAACCTAAATTTACATTGGCACACATGCTGTTAGTAAAGCCGAGTTAAATAAGGATAATAAGTTAAATAGATCATAGATTATAACGTTGCTTAACATCAGGCAAGTTGTAGTCAAGCGTGAGCCTATTTCATGTAAAAAAAATTTGGCTTTATCATACCAGTTATAATATTATAGTATAGTAGATAAAGAATCAAAATCAAATCTGATAATTTGCAAATATAATTTGTACAATATTGTAATAATAATATTAGCAGTTATGAAGTCTAAACTGTTTTACTTGAACTTTATGAATGGGTCTTTACCCATTACCCATTTTTTTACCCCATGTTTTCACTGATTATATAGACTTTAGCCAAAGCACTTGTTCAATGCTAGGTGTCCCCGGGTAATCCATACTTGTTCTTTCAACTATTTTCTTGTTATATACATATAAAGCTAACAGCACAGTTATGAGCAGAATGTTATCTGTTTAAGGAGTAGATGATAAGGAACATACTAGAAATACTTATGGTTACACATTTAAGATCTATGGCATAGTTTAATGGGCTTGTTTTAAAATAGTCACTAGTATATTTTAATTTTTAGTAATACTTTTTGATCACATGATCACAAATCAATTGAGTGATGGCTAACATCCTATTTCATTATTTTTAAATTTGTGTTCCTTTCTTAGGAATAGAAATAGATAGTTTTAGATTTGTCTTATTATTTTGTTGAAAAGCTGTGGATCTAATTTTAAGCAAATTTCCTAGTTGTGTCTACATGCTTTTGTGATTTGTTAATTTTGAATTAAATTGCATGTGTAATTATGTGTTTACTACATAGTTTTGACGTGGTACAATAAAAATAACTTTGTATGTAGTTTATATTATCATAGATTTCAATTTTTAAGCAATATTCTTAGGAATAACTCTGTAAGTGGACTGTAATAAAAGAATGGCTGTAGCTTATTTCATATTTACTAGCCTATAGTTAGCCAACTAACATAATGTGTTTGAAACATTCTCTATAATGTCTTATTATTATTCTTGAACACAGCATTCTATCATTCAACACAGTCTTGTAAACTAAAATTAAGTATGTTCTAGCAAATGTGTGCCACTGTTGTTTAAGCAATTTATTATTGATCAAAATTAATTGTAATTTAGATATTAATTATTCAAAATACATAATAAAATTAAGTATTCTTCATACTTTGATGTATAATTTATACTCCAGTAGCTACAAAGTACAAACAACGTTTTTAATAAACTCAATCTTAGCTGTTTTAATTCTTGGTTTATTGGTATTATAACAAAATATGTAAAAAGGAGGTTATCAAGTCTTCTGAAAGATTATTTCATGGAATTGGCGGGACATGAGGCTAGACGAAACGACAAAAGATGGAGCAAAAATGTTACTGAATGGTGGCCAAGAACAGGCAGACGAGGAGTGGGTCGTCCGGCAGCGAGATGGGTCGACGACATTGTACGAGTCGCGGGTTCTATATGGATGAGATCTGCACAAGATCGCCGCAGCTGGCACATTCAAAGAGAGGCCTATGCCCAGCAGTGGGATAGAGAAGGCTGTGGATGATGATGATGAATGTAGTAAGACTGACCAGTAGGGGACTAACATTAACATCTTGTTTTTGTACCGAAATTCGACAGTGCTGCCACCTTATTAAGCTGTTAGCTGTTTGACGAAATAATAGGTATAATAATATGGTATAGAAAACTAGCTTACTTACATTAATACCAAGAACTATTAGTTAGGGAAGTGTACCCTCGTGCAAATACATCATGTTGATTGTCTGTACCAAAAGTATAAAAAATGTGGCGGCGCCACTCGCCTTGTTTAATTTATTTGCCCTTTTCCTAAAGATTACACTATTTTGTGATCACTTAAGTAATATAAACTTTTGTTGCTCTATATATTGTGACAACATACGATATTAATTATTAGCATAGAATTAAAAAAAAGTTAAATTTTGACACTTTTATATAGGTACCTAGTATAGGTGTACCTACTTGGTACACATTAAGTTGTGTGTAGATTTGCACTCGCTTAATGGTGAAGGACACCAACAAATTTGAGAACCACTATATCCGAGGACATGAATCTTCCATGGAAGGACCTGGGCGTCCACCACGATGTATCTGCCCATGAGAACTCTCGTAACGAATGAATTCTGCGGGGGAGTCACGATCCTCAGTCATGAGGAAATACGACTCAAAGAGGGAGACATGTATACTAATAACTAGCTTTCTTATATCGACATCGCAACTTTTTGTTGCGGTAGTGTTCCCTTGTGCAAATACATAGTGACGATTGCCCAAATAAAATATACCTACATTTAAGCATGGTGAATATGGTAGGTAGGTAGGTACATATGGTAGGTACCTATACTAGAGGGAGCCATATCCCGTTTATCAGATATGATATCTGAGAATTTTAAAATGTGTAAATTTTATTTTAACCACCTAGCACAACTTTCTATTCTTATGATACTTATCACATTTCCAATAATGGTTTTCTTTTCAATAAATACCTAAGTTGTTTAATCAATGTTTCTTTTTTCACCTGCCTTTGTAGTTCTTTCTTTTTACAAGGAATGGGTTTGCACTTGACCATAATAGTTTCGGCTAAAATGACATGTATTGCAAGAATGTACCTACAAAACACAACCCTAATCAATTAATTTTAGAAATTTCCAGTCGATGTATGAAATGTATATGGGCGTTTCCGTAGGTCAGATGATATTTAAATCGTAGGTGCCTATCTAAGGTGGCTGAGTACAACAGTCGTTAGGCCATCTCGTATGCCTTTAGGACGGTTTGAAAACTCATGACTTGGCGAATGTTATAAAAAATACCTATCGCATTTTCAGTGAACCAACAAATCTGAGGGCAGCACTGTCGAAGTTCAATAGAATTTGAACTTGTCAACGTTAGTTCCGGCTTTTAGCCACCGGGCCTTGTTCCCAATAAGTAGGTACACTGAGTATACCTCTTGGCGTACTTACTCCTTGTAAATTTATATTTGCTTGTTGCTTGTCTCCGTAAAAAGGATGGCACACATACTATAGAATAATAAGTACATAATGCTGCATTTGAATTTTTTCATAGGTACAAAAATTATATACGCTGTACCGGAATTTACCGTTTATTTTCACGTCTCTAGTATTTTGGCAAACCTCACATAGCGGGATGACCAAAACGACCGTTTTATAGAAAAAAAAAATACTTACACCAAAAAGTATAGAAATGGAAGTAGGTATTTTCTTAATATTTTCCTCACTATATAATATTTAGTATTTCAAATAGTCACAATTCTTATTGAATCAAAGTTTGTTAAGTACATGTATAACTTTTTATTTTATGACCCTACTGAGAGACAAATACAAGTGAGCCCGACATATTTTCTACACTTTTTTTTGGTAAAAATTTAAATAAATGATCATTATTAAGTAATAAGTTTAAATAAGTTTCCTATAGCGAGAAGCTTAAAAGTTTAAATCTGTGAATGTTTCACTCACGCTATCATTTTTAAAGTAAAAAAAAATAAAGCACTACCACGTGTAAATGAGCCCAAGCTCGACATACTTACTATATTTTACTAAGGAGTTGAGCGTCCCACAGATTTCCGATAGTGCTGCAGCATCTAGTGTACATAGATTAGGTAGGTAGGTACCTACCACAAGTTTAAGTGTTGTTATAGAGGTACGACAAATTGATTTATAATGGCTATGGACCTCGCTTATGTCCTTTTTTTTAGGTACTTTAAATGGCAGAACTGATTTTGATAAAACATATCTAAGAGATCAATTCAACTCTCATTAGAAAAACTACATTAAAATTGGTCAGTCTGCTGTAGAGCTACGACGACGCTACAGCCAGACAGATAACAGGTACCTACCCAGCAACGTTACACTTTTAAGGCCACGATATTTCACCCGAAAACGCTTTGCGCTTAGAAAAATACCTACAGTTGCTTTTTCGCATGCAATTCCACAAAAGCAAGGGCGAGCATCGCGCGCATAGCTCCGGCCGACGAGTCTTGTTCACACGCAAACAATTTTGCACAATTTGAGCAGTTATGCAGACGTTTTTGACGAAATAAATTCATATAAAATAAGCAATTCAGAAAAGGTATTTTATTCATGGTTTTCTACTCCTCTAAATAATAACATTATCTTTTAGATATAATTAAATTGGTTTAAATTTCTGTACTACATTTGGAAAAAAAGGTAAAAAATATTACAAAACAACTATTTTTCAAAAAATAAAACTATCGGGCAAAGTACCTATACGTAATCGTGTTTTGGCGTTTTTTATTGTCTTAACACTGAATCAAAATTATATAAACTGAAAAAAATTTAGCTCTATCTTATATAGGTATAGGTACTTACTTCTATTTTATTTGATTTTTATGAAATGTCGATTTCACATAGCACCTCGTCTTAATACCCTCTTTTTGTTCAGGGGCTTAATAAATTGTAATCATCATCATCATTAGAGTCCATTGTTGAGCAAGCTTCCTCCCTTCCTCACGCCAATAGGTAGGTAATCATATAATGAAGTAGGTAATGTCTTCCACTTCGCATTAAAAAATAGGACCCCCTGTCAAACTACACCTGATAAACAGCATCATACCTAAAGTAGTCATTATATAGTATAGGTATCTACATAAAAGTTATAACAGGACGTTCGTCTGTTGACTCCGAGAACGTTCCATTGGTCCATTGTGTAACACTTAACGAAACGACGTGCCGGCTCTATTGTATGTATGAAGCATCTCCCGGTAAGGTAGGTAGCTATGAACATGGGGTTTGTACTTATTTTGAGCCAATATTAAAATTTTACAAGACTTTTCATCATGAAGCATTACAATTTAAAGTACCTATTCAAACTACTTATACAAATCTTACCTTTGACATAATAACTGGTCACATTTTTTATTAGATGTGCACGTTTCGTTATAGCTTTGCTGATCCTCATGACATATTTTATGTGCTTAGGTACTAGGTTTACCATATGCATAATAATAGATATGCCAATTGCCATGGCAATCTAGTAAAAAAATATGCTAACAAATTTTCTCGTAGGTCTATAAATTTATACTAGGTAGGTATAGTCACAAGATCCTATGCTCTGAGCCTTGAGAGTGACCTTTTCTTATCCAATACATTTTTTTTTCCATTTACCTAAAGGCAATAGAAGAGCACGGAGCCTAAGTATATTGAGAGCCCTATCGCACAAGCCAATCTGCACAATCAACTTAAGTGCCTCCAGCTCTCTCAGCTTACAAAATAGAGTTACAGTTGCCCCATAACCGGTAATGGAAAAAGCTGGGGCATGGTTAATGTGATGTGATTAATAAGTACCGTCGCCTTTGCCGTCTCGGGTCATCTTCCACTCAATAAGGCTCGGTTTATGAAGGGCCTGGTTAGTTTAGCTGGAGACAGACGTCAACGGGTCAGAGTCGCAATGGGGAAGTCTACATCGATATGGGTATTAAACTGCTTGTAAATAACATCTTCGATACTTATATTAACCTAGTAATAAATTTAGTAGGTTTTATTTTCATACCCTAAATTTGCGAGAATTAAAGTAGAGACTAGAGTAGCTAAGACTAGTGACCTGATTAATATTGCTTCTAGGAAACTTATCGAAACTGCTACATAATATGTTGCAGAATGAATTTTGTCTAGCTTATATTATATAGCTATCTAATCTAAAGTCAGATCATGTAATTTACCGATGCCGATAGGTGTTTATTTAGCCATAGTCCATCCCTGTACGCTCCACTGCGCATGACGCGAATTTATCGACAGGACCACTGGGTTTTCTCTCCAGCCAGCCTCTGTCGTGCGACACTCGTTCTCCTTCACGGTCACATCGTAGTCGCATCTTCGTTCAAAGTATTTAACCCATTGTTTGTTGTAATATCTGTCTTATCATTGATTAAAACCCAGATCATGTTACTATTCAGTCTTACCGCGGTGGCCGCGGTTTTTATAGTTACAAATGCTCTACCCACACCTAACAGTAAAGGTGAGTGCCGAGGTATATTTATTTTTCTAGCAGCCATTTTATCTTTTCATAATATCCTGCATCCGCATATTATGTATCTCTATGATATTATTTCACTTTGTTTGGTCACAAAAATTGTTTAGCATAATGAAATGGGAAATAAGTCATCATCTATATAAACTCTCGAATAGCTCACCTTCATATTTACCAACTAATTTCCTAGCATTTTAAAATGTATTTATTGTCATAAAATATCGTCTTCGCTAATATTTGAAGAACGTTTCTTTATTCTTACAATTTGGTACGTTTTAGGTGCTTTTCTACCTACTCCTGTAAGAGTTGTTTTATGGTAATAATATGTGCATTAGGTTTTTTACAATGTAGGTAATTATTGTCGCCTTGTTCCTAAATCAATCTAGTATGTTTGTCATGTACATAACAAGTACATTATCCACCCCTGATACCAGAGTGTTTTGATGGGCGATATTGATTGTTCCCCGCGCGCCGGGGTGCGTTCTATATTTAGCAACAGGTGTCCAGTCTGCGCTCAATTGCCGCGCAGTTCCCTTTTCCCCCAGATACAATGTAGTCGACTTGTCCTGATAGAATGTAGTTAGATACGTATATCATAATAGTGGCCTTTCACAACAATAGGTCTAAAAATATCTTCTGGAACAAACAATTCTGACATCCATTGTGTCGTTTCTTTATACCATGGACTTATGTAGCTACTTAAACCAAATACTCAGATCGCGATTGAATTAATTTTTAAACAATTTACTCTCAAAGGACTTGCAAAAAACAAATTCAAACTTACTGAAACTTTATTAGATGGTGGTCCGATTGGCGAATTGCCGGAAAACTGGGACCAAACGAAAGATGATACACAATCTCTGTTCCTCAACAAGAGTGACAAAAACGATTTGGAACCCTACCCTCTAGCTCTCAGCGAAGAAGGTAATAGACCCATATTCATAAAGCCTACATTAATAAGTACTTTAGTGTATGCTTTACGCAAAGTTTGGATTATTGCATAAATTTTATTTTACAGGTAACTCAGACGGTTTTGAGCAGGCAGTAGAGCAGCGATACGATAACTCCCCTTCCAATGGGGAACTAGACAATCTCATCATGAGACCAGAACTATATGGTGAGCCCCCGGCTATTGAAGGGCTGTCCACGGGTTACGACTCCCGGCGTCGCAAGCGTGGCAGTGGCACTAAGGTTGGCGGAGCTGGAGCTGCTACTAAAGTAGCCACCAAATCGGGATCTGGCAAGAAAAATCTAAAGTGAGCTATTTATAGAATCGCGTACGTTCGTATTTATAAATATCTAGACGCAAATTTAATTGCACTGTACACTTTTTAGGCCCGAGGATCACAATCTCTCGCCAATTGAATTGGTGAGTCACGATCATGACACTCATCGCCGCAAGCGTGGCAGTGGAACGAAGGTGGGCGGTGCCGCTGCTTCTGCCAAGACTGCAACCAAGAACACCGGCGGAAATAAAAAGAACTTCAGGTTAAATTAAAATCAGCACTCATGCACCTATTAGAAAACGTTAGGTGATCTTGCTTATATCGTATTTCATTTCTATAGGCCCATCTCCGAACGTCGCAAACGTGATTCCGGACTGAGTGCCGCTGATGTGCGTGCGCTACTGAATCTTTGGGAAGCACAAGAGCGAAGGAAGCAAGAATGGAACGCGAACCAATGGGCAGCCGATCGTTACTATGGACGGGTGAACCCTGAAGAGGATCAGCCTGAAGTTGACGAGAACGGAGATATTTGGTTCAACGAACCTGTTGTTATTGCCCCAAGGGAACGAGAGTATCCTCAGCACTCATATTTCTCCGAGCAAAACCGTGTGGCCATTCCGAGGCCTTACCCCGAAATGTATCCAATCAACCAAATGGCCCCGAATGAGCTCGCCCAAAGATACGAAGAGGCCCGTCGTAAGAGACAGTATGCCAATAAAATGAAGAGATTTATGGTAGCGCGAAAACGCTCAGACTCATCTATGATTCAACAGAACAACTACCGACCTCGCGACGATTTGTACACTTTGGCAGAACTTCTTCGCTCCGCACCGCGAGTCCAGGAGCAAGACATGCCTGTATACCGGCGGCTTATACTGTAAACAAATACCTATTTGACGACGGGCGTTCATCTGATTGGCTGTGATTGCCTCTCAAGCCTCTTCTCTCCTACAGTCCAGCCACAATAGGTCAGTTGTCAGATGGACGTCTCAGTTCATGGCATTGTGGAGCGGGAGATAGTCGTGCATTTAATTCGCAGTTTGTAGCGGATATTAACTGAACTTAGGATTCATAGTATTAATATGACAACATTGTTGTAGGTCAGAATTTTTAAATCCTTTTTTCATTTTACTAAGGCCTAATCTTAGTCTAAGCACGAACATTATTCAATTTTACAATGGGCCTAAGTACGCATTCTAGTGTTTCTTTGATGATTTCCTTCTACCTCAGTTATTGCATATCTTTCTCTACAGACACAGTATTTTATTTTACAAATCAATCATTTTGCAGTAGTTTACTAGGTGTTAATAATAGGTGTCTATTTATGTAACTTCTATAGAGATTACTAACGGTGAAGTTAAACTTCATGATTTATGCTTAGTCTTATAAAGTATTGAATAAACTTATGTGTAAATGATAAAATTGATGTATTATTAGAGTAGCAAGTAATTTATTACTTACAAAAATCGAGTTTTATTTGCATGCCAACTCCATCAATTAGCTTTTGTAGTTAACCCTTCTTGTTCATGTTACAAAAGTAGGTGTTAATAAGATACTGGCCTTAAAGGTACTAGAAGGTATAAAACTTTAAAATGTTTTAGAAATAGGTACTTAATCAAAAGTGACAGTAATAAAAAAATATGAAGATATTTTCCAATTTCATACGATACACTGAGAAATTGGCTTAGATTTGTGATATATTTTTCACTAAACTATGAACGATACGGACACAATTAATAGTTTCTTATTAGCACGGAATCCGAAAGAAGTAGCGCACAGAGACGCAGCTGTGTCTGCTGATATAATATCTACCCAAGTACCAAACAACGATGGACAACGAAATGGACAACAAACACCATCACCACGTTCGACGTACGATGTTTTTATTAATATCCTCTCTTACATAAAAATGTTTATCAAACGATTCATACGAGATTTATGCATAACCCTAACGGGATATATCTTTAGCAACCAAGCTTTGCCTGTTCATATCGTGGAACTCATGAATCTTCAAAGAAGCTTTCGTTCTGATCGTGAATCGCAAACAGTGACTTATCGTCGATACAACCTGATAAAGCGTAAATGCAGTGCATCTTTTAACGAGAGACCCAATGCCTCAGCATCTCGAGCAACTGATACTAATCCAAGACCTATGAACCCGAACTATACGTAGCAGTGCTTAAAGACTTTTACATTTTCATCTAAATGTTTCTTGTTCATTATTAATTTTAATGTTTCAATAAAGCTTTCTTCGACTGAATTTTTTCGTTGCTTTATGTAGTCTTCAATTTTTAAATAGCTTACTGCCCAGTGCATATCATAGTATTTTCACTTATAAGAGTTCTACATAGGTACATATGTATGTGATTTGAATGCTCTGACACTAAAATTGGCCACTCTCATACAAAATTACTTAAGAGTAATCCTTCAGTTGGCTCTACTGTGAATGAATGGGATATGTATGATATATTAAATTTGAAATCACTACCTAAATATACATCCATCTTAAATGAATACTATCTAAGTTGGCAGGTGTACCTAAAGTAAATAAATAAATATTTCGGGACATTGCACACAGCGCCATCTAGCCCCACACTAAGCAAACGCTTGTGTCGTGGAAGTTCATGTTCTAGTTTATAAGTTTCAGAATCAGATTATACAGATTATACACGCACACATGCGCCGGTATTTTATTTTATTACATTTACCTAAGCAATTGATTTATTTTATGTTTATTTGAATTTTTAATTTTTATTTGATGTTAACAGGACTATCCGAGTCTTCACTCGATGTATTTATCCCTTCTTACCCTGGGACACCGAGATCCATCAGCGTTTTGACCTCTGACAGTCTTGCTTCTAACTTGGGAAGAGATCGTGAATTGCTGAAAGCGATCGATTTTCTACATACCGATTTCCCATTACTAGATGCTGCAGCAGTTGGACACTCTAAACGGATAGAAGAATTGTTACGGTTAAGTATTTGAATACATATTTAACTAGTCTTTTTATAATTATTTTAGTGGGCGCTCGCGGTTTCGCTCGAGAGAAGTAAAACTTACATCCCCTTATGACACCCGTTTAAAAGTGGCATTCCTAAAAATCCTTTCTTAGCAGACCTACATCATAACATCTACCTGCATGACAAATTTCAGTTCGATATGTCCAGTGGCTTTAGCTTTATATATTAGATTGCTTTTAACATAATCAATAGACATGGGAGTTAGTAACTTTTAAGTTTTTTTATTGTAGGTTAAAAACAACTGACGTGAACCAGCAAGACCAACTAGGACGAACTGCGTTACATTTAGCAGTATATTCAGAAGATATCACTTCAATTAGATTACTGTTGAAAGCTGGAATTGCACCTAATGTGAAGGACCAACTTGGTATTACGCCTCTATCGCTTTGTTTATTGCGGAGGTAAGTAAAGATTAAAAGTGCTAAGTTATTGTCAGACTCTCAAGTACCTATAGAAAGAGTTGCAGTCAAACCTTTGTCTCATAATACAACAGATTTTATTATTTTGTCCAACGTTGACTTATAAAATATCTCGTTAAAACTTAAATCACCTGAGCATATTTTGTTAGTATAATTTTCATTCAGATAAATAAGTAAATATCCAAATACATAATATTATCAGAGAAAATGTCCCTATATATTAAGACAATAAATAAATGCAAAAGGAAAATGATCACTATTAATTTATATCAGTGGCTAGACGATCGCGTGGTCAGTCCCTGCAATCATTCTATTACTAATCTTTCAATTATGTGATTCCAGCCCGTCAGTGTTCATTGCAAACCTTTTGTTTGATCACGGCGCAGAAATATTACCGAGGCAAAGCCCTATGGACACGGGACTGTTTATACGTAAGTTAGTATTATCATGATCATTTAAGGACTGCCTGTTGCCTTAGAACACATCTTCATGTAAATTTGTAATGTGGTTTGTAGTTAGCCCCGAAAACTAGAAATAATAGAGAGTTGTTATGTACTACGGGGTTTTTTGTTAAAATAGGTAGGTCCTTAAAACTTGAGATATGCTTACTCGTAATTTAACAATGTAATACTTAAGTTATTTTAGTTTTTGAATTTTACTATTACCTATAGTACCAGTTTGAATAAAATTGTGCATGGGATAAGTACTTAACGTTACTAATCTAATTTAGAAACTGTGCTTTGTACTAAAATAATTACCTAGTTCATAGATCATACCTATGTAAGTAGGTACTAAAATAAAATGTAATGTAAAAAATATTGTATTCCAGAGTTTGTTTCCTTATGCGAGCCTACAGAGGAGGATGAGAAATTACTAGACCTTCTAGTTAAAAAGGGGGCTCTCGTTAACGACCCTGACGCTCCAGGGGGTCGCCAGCCACTTCACATAGCTGCAATGGGCAATAACAGTCGCCTTATAAAGAAACTCATCGATCTAGGTGCTAAACTCTACCTAAAGAACCATAGAGGTGAAACGCCTAAAGAGTTTGCTTTGATTTTCAAATGTATGGAAGCATACGAATTATTAGATACATACGATGATAGGGAGTCTTGCGATTTTTCTGGCAGTAGCTATAGCTTGATGCCTACGGTATTAAACCGTGATGAAAGTTCGCAATCTAGACATTTTAGGCCAGTTAATGCCATTAATAGTACTCCAAGGCAGTCTACAAGTAGCAAGTAATTATAGTTTGTTAGTAATTTAGCAATTTTAGCATGTGTTTTGAGTACCTACCTAAGTCTATGGTGTAAGTAGGTATGTTATTTTCGTAATACATTTTTTATACTAGGTATCCTGCCTAGGTATATTTTGAAAATTTAAAGCTGTTAGAAGGGTTGATGATAACAAATGTACTTACCTACCTACCTATCTCAAAAAAAATTACATTAGTGTTTAGTTGTTAGCTATTAGGACAAATTTTAAATATCTCCATTATTAAAATAATTAGGTATAAGTACTTACGATAAGAGAATCATAACATTTTGTGCTAAGTTTCAATAATACCTGAACGAGAAAAAATATATAAAATGTGTTTAAAGCGTCCCTATCCTGTCACACATTATCACATCACGTTAGCATTTGTAGTAACAGTAGTAGGTAGTTACAATAGTGATACGATTCATGATCCATAAAATAAACCAATCTAAAAATGTCCAAGTAGGTTTGTACATGAGTTTCTTTTCTCCAACTCAGATTTCCAAAATAAATAAAAAATACAGATTTGGATGCGCCCTATATTTGAGCATTTAGGCACAGAATACAATATGATATAGGTAAATAAAAACGTAAAGCATAATATAATAAGTATACCTACCGCAATTACATTAGCGACGCCCCATTTAATCAAGGATACAAGTTACCTTATGTTTTTATCCAATATTTAAACTACCTACTAGGTTTAAGTTTTTTATATATCGTGTAAATTTCTGTATTGTGCTGGTGTTTTTAATATAGCGTATCTATCTTATCATCTACCTCTATACAAAAAGTTTTTAAACCTTTGTCGTCGTCGTCGCTTGACTATGAAGTAACAAACATACACACTCGCTCACAAATTTTTGCCTTCATAAAATACCTATTAGTTAGTGCGATTGATAAATCGGTAAATACCTACGAATGAAATATAATATTACCGGTTTTCTTTGCGTCTCTATCACAGTATGACATTTGTTCTTCAGTTTCAAAGATGGCGGACTTGTCGCAGTTGCTTTTCTCTGCCAAACAATACTAAGAAAAATTAAAATAACCATTTTTACCTATTTACAAAGAAAATTAGTTAGATTTTAGTCCATAAGGTTAATGTATTATTACTAGTCATATTGATAATGTGTTAGAAAGTGTACAAATGGCTTCCAATGTTCAAGACTCGCCTGTTCAGCAGACATTTGTCGAGGAGATAGATTACAGTGAAATACAGGAATTATCGGTAAATATTGGGTTGTTGTTGTGGTTATTTTGGATGTTTAGGCACTAATAATGTGCTATTATGCGTTTTGTTTGTTTAGTTCGTGGGGAAAGGTGCATTCGGGGCAGTATGGAAGGGTCTATGGAGAAACACGTTTGTTGCTGTGAAGCACATAAATTCAGAGGCCGAGAAGCGAGAGTTTTCAATAGAAGTGCGTCAGCTGTCGCGCGTGTCGCACCCCAACATCGTGCGGCTGTTCGGGGCTTGCACGAAGGGCGCCCACGTCTGTCTGGTCATGGAATATGCAGAAGGAGGGTCATTGTACAATGTCCTGCATAATCGCCCCAAGCCTAAATACACAGCTGCTCACGCTATGAGTTGGGCTCGACAGTGTGCTGAGGTAAATATTGATGAACAATATCTTATGAAATAATACCCAGTACATAGAAATTGTTACATATTTCCTTCTATTCTTGCATACAAACATAGCTCATTCAGTTTCCATTGCTTACAATTTTTCATTACATTTACCTATGTAGGCATTGATTGAAAGTCATGACTAAATAACAATTTGAAATATACCTACATAATAATAAGAATATCCTAATTTATACTTAACAAATTAAATGATTGCTTTCAATAGTGCTGTTGTTCTCTGATATAAAATGTTATGTTTGTGAGTTCTGTACATGTCTTTATTTCTCACATTATCCAATCAACACTTCCTATCTCACCATTTTTAGTGTAACACAAGGCCATAATTGATTTCCAGGGTGTAGCATATCTTCATGCAATGAAACCAAAGCCTCTAATACACAGAGACCTGAAGCCCCCTAATTTGCTGCTAGTTGGTGGTGGAATGAGGCTGAAAATCTGTGATTTTGGAACTGCCGCTGATAAAGCAACATACATGACCAATAACAAAGGGAGTGCTGCATGGATGGCACCTGAGGTAATTATAATAAAATATAATTAATATTATACCTACAAGTAAAAGTTTGTGTGAATGTTGGTCATAATGTCTTCACATGTAAACGGTTGAACTCATTTAGATATAAATATAACTTGGCCAATTTGTCTTATCATACGATGTTACATATAACAATATTCCAATTTACCAAAATGGACAAGCCTCACATCTTGCCTAAAGGCTATTCATGAGTTCTGATTATTAACTTTTTGACAACACAAGCCATGGCCTCATCTTGGCATATTTTACAATCCTGAAAATGTTTTTGTGGGATTGTTTGTACCAAATGTTAAACAAGCAAGCTTTATGGAATTTATGGTAAGCATCTTGCTTGCCCAGCTTTGAAGTCCCAAGTTTTAGATAAAACTGTTTGTCAATAATAATAGGTTTGAATAAGTATGTCTCTATACACAGTTATTTTATCAGAAACATTGGTTTCAAATATGTACTCCACAGGAATATTTCAGTAATAATAACTGTATTGAGTACTAAAATATAATATTTGTGCCATTGTGAGAAACATCTATTGTGTTTGTGATACACAGAACCACAAAAACATTCAAAACTACTTAACATTATAGTACTCTGCTAGACAATTTCTGCATAAAAATTAAAAGCATTAACTACCACTAAAAGTTGTTGTTCTGTTTTAGATGGTAACTGTTACCCGAAGCAACACCTTTATGTATTTTTAAGGATCTATTGGATTGTATTTTAACTATAGCTTACCAAAATTTACCACTTCTCTAAAGATGCTGGTGTAAAAATTTAAATAGTGTTTTGATGTCAAGACCTCGCTCATTGTTATTATTACATTATGCCTTAAAACATATTCCTCATTAATCAGGGTTGTGACTTACTTGCAGACTTGATTCATTGGTAAAATTCTCTTAGGCATGTACATTGTGGTGGGAACCAAGATCTTTTCACAAATGACACTTGGATGTTGTTGTCCTCAAACAGTTTCATTTATATATTATTTCTTTAACCCTCAAATATACCTACTCACCATCAATTTAAAATAACACAAACAGTGACTTTATATCACAGCAAATATATAAATTTTGTATTTGAATTGATGCTCATATATATTTATTTCAAATTCCAGGTGTTTGAAGGTTCAAATTACACAGAGAAGTGTGATGTGTTCTCCTGGGGCATCATATTATGGGAGGTGTTATCTCGGAGGAAGCCTTTTGAAGAGGGAGGATCAGCTTATAGGATTATGTGGGCCGTGCATACAGGTATTCATTCTCTCTGCTTATAATTTTAGGAATGCCCCACTGACAACAGTGTAGTGTGGGGTTGGGAATTGGTGAAACACTTGGACATGTGAAGGGAAACTGCTTCATAAATTCATAAACTTTCTAAAAATTAATTCAAAGACATATGGTACACAAGTCATGCTGATAGCCTTTAAAAAAATAGTTTAAAATTTAGTGAGCACACTAAATTTCAGACTGACAACTTTATTTAAAATGCTATTTTTGTAAAATGTAAAAATATTGGGCATAACTTAAGGTTTTGATATTTTTTAAGGCATTTTTTTATTCAATCAAATTAATATTTTTTAACTCATTAACTAACTACTTGAATTTATTATAGTTTCCCACATATGCTTAAACTAGCCTATAGCACTGTAATGTAGAAATCAGTTTTTCTTCATTCTAATAAATCAGTTGTTGCCTTTGGAAAAGTCACAATTTTAACACATACAAGCAAACCAATACAAAGCTGTCGGGTGGATATTTTATTACACTACTTACCTATCATAATATTTTTATTTTATAATCATATTTAAGCTGAAAAGTGACGGACAATCTACCTGATACCCTAATTAGTATCCAAGTGATTTCTCAGTATAATATGATATCAGAATGATGACTCATAGAAACAGGTAAATCTTATATAATATTCTTTTTGAGTTTATTAATCCATTCTGTGGTCAACAGCTTTTGAGTGAACACACATTTAGTTCTGAATGTTAAATATTGTTTTTTGCATTATATAACATTTATGCTTTTGTAATATGTTTTGGTGAACTGTTATGTGATCAATTCAGATAAACAACAGCTTTTTTTAAAGTACAGATCATTGTAAGTAAATCTAGTAGTTTGGATACCTCTCCAGTTAACCCTAATAATTTTTTTCTTTTATTGCACTCTGAAACACTTACTGACTTTTTACATTCAATTGATGAATTTATGTATCTGACTGTAATAATATTTTTACATTGTATGGAGTGTAATGATGACTTACCATCAGGTAAATAACGGTCAAGGGCAAAACCCATTCCTTGTTAAAAAAATGCTACATAGGCTTACAAAATACTCAAACAATATTAATAATGTCAAGGTACCCTTACTCAGTAACACAAATATAGTATCATTACGCACATTAACAGCCACCTGCGTGCCAACTTGCAGGTCAGCGCCCCAACCTGATAGAGGGGTGTCCGGAGCCAATAGAGCGGCTGATGACACAGTGCTGGCACAAGGACCCCGCCGAGAGACCCAGCATGGCTAAGGTATGATATCACTGATTGGGAATGTGAGGTGAGGGTTAGGACTAATGCTAAAGTTAATTATAATAATATTAGTTTCCACGGAAGAACCCTGGCTACTGCAACACAGGGAATCCTACAGCAGTAGGCAGGACACACAATGTAACTATTCTGTGCACCCTAATTTATACATTTAAATTGTAATAGCAACATTGCATTAACTGTAACATATTTAGAATACTATGTGTGTGTAAATAAATGATTATTGATTACATATTGCAATAAACACTAGTTAGTTGGTATGAGAGAGGCCAACTCTGGAGTAAGATATTTAAACCTCCCTAGAGGCTTCTGACATGCCTTCAAAGTTGATATATATACATCTCTGGATTTAACCAGGGTGACCCACGCTGTTAGGTTTATCCCCTGGATTGATCCGGAATAAAGCGTACTATGTATCCAAAGTGCCATCTACATAGGGGCCGTCCATTAATCACGTGATGTTTTTTTTGGCATTTTTTAACCCCCCATCCCCCGTGGTGATACATGGTGATGTTTATGATTAACCCTCCCTCCCCCCCATATATCACGTGTATTTTTAGACCTACAAAGAATCTTAATTTTCTACTTTTATTCAAATTAAATATTACAATAATGCCTAGCGGTAAACAGAAAGGTTACAGGACTTGCAGATTGTTTTTGCTTTTCGCGCGTTAGTCGAAAAAATAAATACACGTGATATGTCACTACACCCACCCTCCCCCCTTGTGATATTTCGTGACTTTTTTATGGACCCCTGCTCCCCCTTTCGAGCCTCACGTGATTAATGGACGACCCCATAGCAATTTTTATGTCAACATACATACTCACAAATTTTTCTTTAATAGTAATTAGTGTGATGGCAATGTATCACAGGGAAGGTCATTTTTGTTCCAATAACTAAGAATAGATGAAGCATCTTTTCACTAATTATGCAACACAACATCATTACTAAAATGTACTATATAAATACTATGTTTATATGGGAGTAATGCTGACTGACAATATTGTGTGGTTGAAACCATCCCGACATTCCAATCTGAACCAATAATTAACATGTGAAGTGACTCAAAGTGCTCACGTGTAAATGCTTCTTTTAGCATGGTAGATGAAAATCAGCGGAGCGTTACCGTCTTATGGTACAAGTACCAAAATCTCGCACGAAATGCTTTGCCTTCATAGTAGTTCTTAGTCAGGATAGCTTCACTGCCTACACTACAAATTTTACCAGAAATCCTGTTTTTTTCAAAATTACATCCAAGGGGTGTTTAAATCCAGTGTCAATAGGTATCTTTTAGGCTAGTGTGTTTCATCTTAGACTAGAGGCGCTTAACATCTGGCGGACGTAGTCAAACGTAAGCCTATTCCGTGATATAAAAAGGATCAGCAGCATTATCTATACATATAATAAAGGTGAAAAGCGTCTAAAATCTGAACATACAAGATATTAGAAAAAAAATGTTTGGATATACTTTAAATCCATAACGGAACACGTTCCAGTAGTGTTTTAGAATTGTTGTCTGTTTATTTAAACGCTCATAACGCAAAAACGGCTGAACGGATCATCTTGATTTTTGGTGTGTAGGTAGTATGAGGTCTTAGAAGTGATATAGGCTACTTTTTATCTCAAAATAATACGAGCGTCCACTAGTGATATAATAATATATTAATTTTGTAGTTTGTCTAGTTCAAGAAATCTAACATTATTTTTAACGCATTTTCCAGGTGGTAGACATAATGTCGGCGCTGTGCGAGTTGTTCCCCGGCGCCGACACGGCCATCAACTACGACGACTGCGAGGAAGACGTGTCCGAGTGCTCCGACGACGAGTACACGACCTACTCGCACGACAGTCTGCCGGACACTGACAGCCTGCTGCCGGTAACCACCGACCTACCCCGCCCGAGCTACGGCGGCACGCAAGTGAGTAGACTGCAGGGGCCCCAGGAGACAGCGCGGGACGGAGCCACTATAGGACCAGTTAGAATCCCGAGACAGTTCACAAACTACGACTCGCCTGTTATTGAAAGGACGTCCAGCTCGCCAGTGCCGTCCTGTGCTAGAAGCGAAGCAGTCACCCTCCAGGACTCGCTGCAAGTCGCCAGCCCGCATGTGTTCAGCGAGTCGTCGTCTCCCAGACGCCTCTCGCCGATACACAACTACAACATAGGCAACATGAACCCTCGACATATCGATATAGACAGATATTCCCCCGCTCCGTCCGTCACCAGCACCGTCAACTCTAGGAAGGAGGATTACAACCAGAATTACTGCGATAGACTCAGTGCTGCCACCAGCCCCATGTCGGCCGGCGGGGAAGTTAACGGGAACATGCCAAGAAGGCCCGACGTCAACTACCAACCTCTAGAGATTGAAGTGGACCCTGTAAGTTAACTCCGAAGATAATACTCACATATCTATGTATCTGACCTGGGTGGCGGCCATTTTGTCTTCACAGCACATATATAATCTACATTTTACTTATGTTTATCTGTATTTTATCTGTATGTCATTCGTTTTTATTGTATGTCTATGTATTTTATGTATGTTTTTCTTCCCCTATTTAGCATGAACATATAATCGATTTAATTTATTTGTTTACAATAATTTATTATGCTTGTTTGAATGGGTTTCGCTTTACTATATTTATCTTGCATTATCCCCACATTTTGCACTTGATGATACATAAAATTTTATTTGTTATTCCAAGTGAGATGGATTCTAAACGTTTCTGTTTACGTTTTTCAGAATTCGTGGGAGTTTATCGACGTATCGAATTTCGATGACTGTGGGGGAGTTAAAAACTTGGCTGGATTCGACAAATACTACTACACGGTGACGGGTGAGTGATTGCATGACTTGTTTGCTTCGAATTATTGCGAGAGCGAAGTGTCTCATGAACATGAAATAAGAACATTTAAAAGAGCTATTAATCCAAAAAGCATACTAAGCATACTATTGAAAGTCTTTTAAAAGACGAGGGCTTCTCTGTTTTACCTATTAGTTTGTAACATTACTTTCAGTAATGATCTATTTATATTTTATGAATGATATTGATACACTAGATTTATATAATTATGTACTGAATTGACTATTATAAGTGTACTTTTATGTACCTATATTGATGAAAATGATGAATAAATGAAATGAAAAAGTCATCTATGAAAAATATAAAACTTGTCGGTCGTGTTAAGTCGCAGTCACGCGCACGCGCAAGCATAGAAACAGTTTTACTAAACGCGCACATACGACGAGAATCGTGCGACAGCTCTTTCTTAGTCGACTTGATGACTGATTTATTCGCACAATCTAGCCACAATTTAGCACAATAACTTTGCTGCGTTAGCGGAAGTGTGTCACCTATAATGTGGAGCTGTACTAAATATGTATATCGATATGAGTGCTTAGCAAGCACTTATTCGACATATTCTAACAGCACAAGTGGCGCCATCAACCGCTAAGTCTGAAGTGTTTGGAAACGAGTCTAGATTTTCGGGCCTGGCAGTTAGTAGACCGTAGCCTAGCGGTTAAGGCGATCTGACTGGTAAATCAGAAATACGCAGGTTCGAATCCTTGCCGGTCGTGATTATTTTCACTCATTTTCTTATAAAAAGTTTCAAGTTAAATACCTATGTATAATTATGATACATATCGCAGCATATCATTTCGTCTAGTACCTATCGCATGTCGCCTAGTTGGAACCTAGGCTAGTACTTGTTACCAACCGTGCAGATCGCCAACAGCCATACAATCCCGTTTTATATGCAAATGCAAGGTTACTAAAGCAAAAAACCCATGACAGTTCTAGGAAACCCGTCGCTTTTTAACAGGTTAGCTGTCCGATGAGGCACATGTGCCTCATGGGTGATTGCACTGGTACGTCCATGAGGCATATGTGCCTCATGGCCAATGATGTAGATAATGCAATCGATCTATCGATATTTTTTTTTAATAATTATATTATTTGTAGCATTAGTAAATTATACTACAACCAAATTCTACCAATCAATTTATTATTGAACTTAAACAAAAAATAAATTTCACTTAAAAATTTACATTAACCTTATTCAAACACAAAATTATTCCTTCACCGATGTTACTATTATTGTGAGACCCTTTGAACAAGGGTTGCAAAAATTAGGAAACTAGCCTATTATCATCAAAACCGAAATGGCGATTGTAGACCTGCGATTATATTCCCTCATGTATGTTTTTCTTTAAAACATAGCATACAATATGAAATGTTACATATTGTACACTCAGTTGATACCATTTTAGCCTTTTTTCCAGCATCTTTGGATGATAAATTTTCATTGCGTTTCTTTGCGTAACATCCACTGCAACGTTTTCTTTTTATTTTATTATTACGCTGTCGTGGCATAAGTGTTACGAACATAAACGTACATTTTATCATTAAACGTAAATAATTAATTTCTTATCATACTCATCTAACATTAGCAATTATCTATATAATTAATTTCAATCACTAGGACACATAAAGTATCATAAAATACTTGAAGAGAATGACGTAACTTAATACGAAACTTCATGAGCGTTAGCTGTCATTATTTACTACGAGGACGTGTACAAAGAAGATCGAAACTTGCTTCGGGACAGCTAACCTGTTAATATCAGTCGCGTTGCCAACCAAATTTAAACTCCTGTTGTTATGCTCTCATAATGACGAGTAGGTACTTGATATGCTGTAAAAATTACGAGCGCTACTGATGCATGAGAATATCCCGATGTTATTTCTGTAGTTTGTGTGCTTCGGGAATATCATCGTACTACAAAAATATATTAAAAGGAATTATGTTTGTTTGTTATATCTCTCTATGACGTCTTATAAGTACATATTATACTATATTGGGAGATGACTTTGATTTCGTAACATAGCCTAACGGCTACCACGAAGTCAGAGGATTATTTACGAATCTGTGACTATTAAGATTACGTCAAATAACACTTGTCAACACTGGTTTTGCCATCATATATGTTTTAATTGTAATTAAATATAGTATTTGTTGATTTGTTTCTTGCAATAGTTAATTATAATACAATATAGGTAGTATTTGTTGGTATGTTTTTTCGTCCGACATGTCGTAATGGCGCTACTAATAATGGTAATTTTTAGTATGCCGGTAGCGATGATAGTGAATCACTTTTTATCCAGAAATACCGCGTACGAAGCCGTGTGCATTGGCTAGTGGTGCTATAGTAATACGGCGTGATTCACGCAAGATGTTTTATGACTGGTGCCATTTATCTCGCGATCACGAGTTGCGCCCGAACTGAATCGATCTTTATTTTCGCTTTAACGTGCAGTGTACTGCGCGTAAATTTATACAAACTTTTGTAAAAATAGTAAGAAAGACTAAATGATGATTTGTTTATTAAACTAGTGGACGTCCGTTGCTTCGCTCGCATTAATTTGGAATACAAAGTAGCGTATGACACTTCTAAGACCTCATACCCAAAAAATCATGATGATCCGTTTAGCCGTTTTTGCGTTATAAGCGTTTAAATAAACAGATAAACAGACAAAAAATCTAAAAACTATAATGTGTTATAATGTGTTCCGGTATGAATTTAAAGTAAACCCAAACATTTTTTTTTTTTAATATCTTCTATGTACAGATTTTTGACACTCTCCAGCTTTATTATATGTATTGATTGTAGGCATCCAAACACGAGCTATATGCCTCTTGAATACCAACACCAGGTTTTGGAGTTTGGCGAAAAATGATGTTTGCTTACAAAGAGTTTCACAAATGCTACAAAACCATGAATTGTATTGTATGTATTCTATAGATGCGAGCTCTATGTTTTAATTAAGTACTACAATTTGTATAATTAATCACTGAATTATTTCAGTTGTTTTCTTTCAATGCAACATTTTGTATAAAAATGCGATCGGGCTATGGCGTCCTAAATGATTACTGTGCAAATCATAGTGGACATGCAAATAAAGAATGCGAATATGCACTCATTACTCAACAGTCGGCTGTCTAGAGTTGTGCAATGTGCAATATTTACAGCAATGTTTTGGATTGTTCCGCTAATGAACGACACTGTTTGAAATTTATGAGCGACACAAAAAGATTTTAGCTTTGATTTTGATTATTAGATCGTAAATCTTGCGACATCTAAAAGTTAGCATAATTTGTAACAGCAGGGTAAGCCTTATTAAAATAATTGAGATTTAAAATACCAGCAAACGTTTATACGGACACATTTATTCACTGTCATAACATAGCATTTATTTATAGTCAACGTCTTAATTAAAAATCTAATCGTTCTGAAAATAGTTAACAGATTACAACAAAGTTTATACCAAGTAATTAAGTGGATAAAACAATATCATTCTGTAATCAACAGTTTTCAATAAACAATGACTTAGTAAATGAATAGTCAACGTTATTCATGAACCGCTTTATTATCAATAATTACGCTCATCTCATAACAGTATTATTAAAGCGATTAAAGGTTACCAACCCAAGGTCACCTTTTAATTTTTAGTAAAAGTAAAAGTAAAAAGTAAAAAAGTCTTTATTCAATTACACATTTGATATTATATAAACTTGCACACATTAATTTCACCACTTTAAATATCTAATGTCAACCACTTTTGTATACTTATGTCGAGAATTTTATTGTCAGTCAGTAGAAAAAATATGTCAAATTATTTATAGTCCATGATATGTCGTATTGATATCCACTTGAGTGTTGTTTAGCGTCATAATATAATTTATTCGTCGTGTGTAATTGTCGCCTCATTGGCGAGGCCTTTTAATTTTTAGTACCGCCATTTAAATTGTATAGCATAAGCAGAAGAGAAAATACCAGAAAGTGCAAATATTTTATTTTATTACTATTCAGGCATTTGAAAATTTTACAGTGTTAGTATTTTCAGATCAAAACGCTATTTGATTGTGAGTGCTGATTTTCGTCAAATCATAAGTGAACAAGTCGAAGTATCCAATACAATATTTTTAGTAACATTCTGAGTTTAAAATTTGATAAAACTTAAAAATAACAGATTCTATGTAGCTATTGTGACTTTGTGAGTGTAATCTGTATGTCGGTACATTAGACAAAGCAGTCCAAGCATAGGGCAGTAATGCGTCACTTGGCTATATATAGCTGCATAAAGAAGGATCGCTATCTAAGCCTCGCATCTAGATCCAATGCATCATTGCAGCGGTGAGTTATATCACACACATAGTACATCTATAGACTGGCAATAATTATGGTGCAGTAGCCGAAGATCATACATAACATAAACATAAATAAATAAATAATAAAATAAATAAGATTAAAAGATTAAATTAACTTTTAAAAAGCGTTTATTTAAATATTCAAAAGGGTTTTACAGTAAGGTTGATTGAACATGGATGATTACATAAACTAGGGCTTTGTGGATTACTGTACACTAATAGGCAAACCCTGGATATCACACTTGGTCTATTCCTGTGCTGTGACATCCAGTTTTTCTTATTCTAAAAGCAACATAGCACTAAATTAAGTTTTTGTTATGCAGTTTGTGTTTACAAGTAGAAATAGCCTTTGCACTGTCAGTGGGCAACAAAAAGCAGTATGTATGATCAACTGACTAGTACATTTTTTCCCAAACCATAATACTAGTTAATTGGTTAATATCTAGAGAATTTGAGGTTTAAATTATCTATTCCTGAGTATTTAAATTTTTTGTAAGAAAATATTCGCGGGACACTGCATGTTAATATAAAGAGAAAGCAAGCTATAACAACCAACTCGTCTTCCAATATTGATAATTTAAATGTATTGACTTTGTGTCTACGCTAAAGCATACTTAAACAATAGGAACCGGTTCAGTCTTGCTGTGAATACCGCTAGATTTTAGTTCATGTGGAAAGTGGGTGGTTGTGGGACATAGATTTTTTTAGACAAATGCACTGAAAAACCCTGTCCTTGACTGTGCAATGTCGATGAGTAACTTACATAAATAGAAGTCCTGTTTCAGGACATGCCTGTTTTACTGACTCACGAAAGTTCCTCCTTTTGGAACGGTGCTGGTGAATAATTGTTGTCAGATATATCATGCAAACACGATATTATGCTGAAATTCTTGTCAACCAAACTTGCTGTACTTCAAACCAACTTTAGTGGTAGTAGGTAGGTATACAAGTTAATCTTACACAATATGTACATAAAAACCATTATATAATTAATGTTTCCTGTCCTACTTTGACGAAATAGTTAAAACTAAATAAAGTTAAGTATATTTTTTGTTGTTGTTCCATAAATGAATGTGTACAGATTACGATGATGTATTAAAAAAGCCGTAATCTTGTTCATCTGACAAAGATATAAAGAAATAAGAGATTAATTTTATATGACAAAATTGTCCTTAATTTTTGCACTAATCTTCCGATCCATACAATATACTCGGCGGCACAATAATTACTAACTGCTACCACAATCTAATTGTAAACCCACCTAACAAATGTCCACTCTACCCCTCCCATGTACAACCGCCGGCCAGCATCTAATTTATAGTGCACTTACATAACGTCAACAGTTCCTAGAACACATCCCGACTCGCGTTGCCATTTAACGACGAATACCGATTCAAATATCAACTGGTTAGTCATCGGTGGGAGTAGTTTTGTTGTGCGGGAGGGATTCAAGATGGTGTTAATATATTTATATTCTGGTCAAGACATGGATTATTGGCGTAAAAGGGAGGAAGCTTATGCCCAACAGTGGGCTCTAATGGGCTGATGATGATGATGAATATGAAGATATGTTAAAACTCGGCTTTTTTAGTCTGGATAGTCAGGCATTTGACCCAGGGCACAAAATGCATTGTGGTCTAAGGAAAAATTACTCTCAAACAAGGCCGCCGGAACACACTGTTAAGTGCTTGACTGAATATACATTTGATGGTAGAATAACTCATATACTAGTGTTTTAAATAAATCTTGCGGCCGTGTTATTTATTTAAGTAGTTATTCAAGTACTATATGCATTGTAAAAACGGGCAGATGTTCCTGCTGATGATTATGAGATGATAAATTAAATTTTTAATAAAAAAACGCAATCGTATAACCCACGATTAATTAAAATGCCCCGCTATTTACTACAAGACGTTGCGGTGCCGATGCATCTCGCTAAACGTGTCTCGTAGGCGTGAGATGCGTTTTATTTTGCAGAATGCAACAACAATGACTCACTACAACGTTACTTACGTTACCACTACATTACCTACACAACACAACACCTCGCAATTTACAACTCCTCGGCATTCCAATTTCTATAAATCGTAGATTGTTTTTTAGCGTATTGTCTAATAGTATTTCGTATTTTTGCATCAGTATTTTGAGAATGCTGACTCAAGTTTTAAATATTTTGCAAAAAAAAAACAAAACAGCATTATCATGTGACCGGGCTGAAATTTTGTTTTTATGTCTGCGAGAGAAAAAAATTATCTGTAGTTCGCTATAAGGAAAACGGTATCTTTCGTCTGGCTCATCATTAGGATATTCGTCAAAATATTCACAAAAACGTTTCTGTGAAAACATAATAATATAGTTTTCCTCCAGCACAGACAGACGTTTTAATAGATGGAGGTGATTTCTGGACCAGATTCTTGAAACTTTATGACTGTACTGATTGAACTGACATTTATCCGGAGAATTCTAACTTGGGAAGCAACATTTGAACGTTCCCAATCGTGTTTTAGTTAGAAATACAGTTGTAGAGGATGTTTCTTTTGTATCAAGTTAATACAGGTATCCGTAGTCCAACAGTGAATTATGTGACAGAGGCGTTTTATGCTTTCTCTCTTTCTTTTTGTGTCCTTAAAAGATATAAAACGCCATACGGAATGCAGATTTAGGTATTTAAATCTGCTAAGTGAATAGTTGAATAAACAGATAAGTTGAGCTATTTTCACGGCGTAAAGTTTTATCTCAGAAAGGAAACTAAATCATTGAAGCCTTTGGATTTCTATGATTAATAAATATAACTATCATTAGTCAAAATAAAGTTATGCTAAATTGTCATCTTTGATCGGTGAATCCATAATATTTTTCGACATTAAAAAGTCACTCAGATCAATATATCAGAAAATCAGGGCCTATTTGAATCCCGATTAATCCTATCTTCCCCCTGTTTGAATCAAGAAGTTGTTTGTGGAGAAACTAAGCTCTTTAATTTTGTTTTTCTTTCCAATGTAGTGACAATCATTCCAAGAGAGATTATCTTAGAGCGTAATGACATAATCTTTGTGTGGCATTGACTAGTTAACACCGAGAAACTGGCACGTGCTTTAAAAATATATATTTCAAACATACGACGAGTTCAGAGCTCTTGCACATTACAAACAAAGTACTACCATTGGAAACTCCATTTTATAAAAGACACTTTTCGACTTAGAAAATTCAAGTGTCAGGTTTTCACTGTATTACGCTCGTCATTACGAGATATGGTATTTTGTCTCCATATTATTACATTCTAAATTTCACAATTAAATTCGTTATTCGTTCAGACCAAATATAGTTCCATCCTACTATAGAAGCCTATATTAGGCTCGGCTATTCGTCACCGGCTTCCACCAGCCAATTCCCTGACGTAACGCACATCTGCGATCGCTTGATCCAATTTTTAAATGCACTGTACGCACTATTCCCGAATCTATTTATCTATATATACATATAAAACGAAAAAATTGACTGATTGATTGACTGACTGATCTATCAAAGCACAGCACAAGCCACTGGAGCGATCGGACTGTAATTTGTCGTGCGGATAGTTACATTAGTAACTATGATGGAGGCAATCCGCTAAGAAGGATTTTTGGAAATTCCACTTCTAAACGGGTGAAATAGGGGTTGCAAGTTGGTCGCAATTCTCGATGACTGACGATTATGACCGCTGAATTAATTGTTTAGAGCGGTTTGCTTGGGGCATCGTGGAAAAAAAATCGGGAACGATGCCGCGGGCAGCCACTAGTAGAAGTATATGTACGAGTATAGGAGTATATAATATTGTATCCAGATGCGGCGGTCCCGAGCCCGAGTGAGTCACGTCTCTCGGAAGAGGCCGGGGCTATTTTAGACTGTGTCCGCTTACTTTCTAGGAAGCGGCCGTGGGACCAACGACCTATCGCGCCCAGATGTATTGTTAGATCTCTAACGGGGTTGCTTATCCACCATCGCATCGGTTCCTAGGTTTATTCTTGTTAATACGAATCGGTCGTGTCTCCGGGAACATGTTGTGATTAAGATATTCTCGATCGGAGCGAATTTGTACTCTATTCTATTCGAGATAGAGTTGGTTTTGAGTTGGGGAAAGACGAATAAGTTTGCAAAGTTTGTTTTGTTAGGTAAGTCAGTTCCATGAATGATTTCTTTTGTTTGCACTATCGTTGAACCTCCTACACATATTTGTTACCCTCTCTAAAATTCAGTTTTACAAAAATATATCATACATAATTTATGAATAGTAAATTCCGACATACGCCAGTTTCTTTTTATAATGATGAAAGAGCCACTAGCGGTTTTAATCACGTTAATCCTATATTAAAAAATAACCTTTTATCTCCATACCAAATCTCTTCTCAAATGGTCCAGCTGCTTAGCGATGAAAATATCTAACACTCACACAGACTTTCACCTTTAGTATGGGTGGTGTGATCTGTGATGTAAAGTGTGATACTTAATACATATAATGAATCAGTCTACTTTTACATTTAGATTAATTAATCTAAGTACGTATATCAATGAGTTCTAAAATAAAGCGTGCGTCACGAGGCGCTGAAAGTTTTATCCGCGATTCAATAATGTCACGCGCGTCTGCGCATATGGCGAGACGATGCTCTGTGTTTACGCAGCACTTCCGCAAGAATCGGTGGAAAATATAAAGAAAAATCTTCAGTATGTCAATAGGTTTTATTAACAAAAGTATAAAAGAAAAAGCGTAACATTCTTTTTGATATTATAATGGCACAGTGACTTGAATCTTTCTTAGACTCTGAAAGCCACATCAGGAACTGCTTGACTTCGTTGTCGGTGATTCCTGCGTTTATACTGCATCACGCATACTTTCCATAGAATCCATAGAACAGCTCCAACTATCATTGCACCACACACACTATCATATCATGTATATCATTGTACATAAAACTGAGAAATCGGAAGTATCCAAAACAATGCACACAAAAATGCTTCATATCGATGACAATTTCCGTCAATGTGGAGATGTGGAGTACTATTATTACATCTGTGGTGGAAGCTTGGCCGGAGTCTCGGAGGGAGTGATTCAGTCGCGCGTCACTGCTCCAAGAGATATACTCTCCGATTTTACACCAATTTAATTGTATCTGCGCAATTTCTTCATTGTGCCAGAAGCTTTTACCTGAAACCGAGGTATACATAGTTGTAGTCGTTCACTTACTTTGTTATGTGAGTTCTAAAGATATCGCCCGCGTGTTTGCCATTGCACAATAATTGTTGCTAATTTTATCAGCTATGTAACATGTGTGCGTTTAAACTTCTGTGTTAAAACTGTAAAATACAAAGTATTTGATGGCCGCTTTGGTTGATGTGTTCCGAAACTGACTAGGTTAGCGATATTTTCAATTATTTTGGCGAGCGCGTCTCATTCTATAAATCATAGCGCTACTGAGGTAAACTCTGCAGATTTTTCAGAGTAGCGTAGCGGTAAAGCAAATAAGTCGTAATATTTTCATTGGTGCCGCCGCGGCGGGGCATCTCGCTCGTTATGCCTCGCTCAAATAAACAAACGTGTTGATTTTTATACAGTAACGCCGGCCTTTGAGCCAGTAACAACATCGGCGATTCATCCTCTGTCGATTATCGTTATAGGCAAACATCTGCGCGCCGGTATTCGCACCTAAAATTCCAGGTATTCGGCGCTCTTATTAATTTTTTTGCACGCTTACCGCGCTTCGCTCTTTGCCCGTCATTAACCCAACCATCATTCATGTTGTATGGGTTTAGGAAACCCCGTGATCTCATTGCGATCTTACCAAGTTTTTTCTTGATTTCATCATATTCTGCCGCGATCATAAAACTTTTTTGGCTCCTCGAAACGCGGATACGAGAGTCACGTCAGCGTTGCAATTGGAAAAATCATTCACCTCTCATAATAATAATGTCGCGCTATATCGAGGTAGCGCATTAGTTGGGTGTCAACAAAAAGAAACGTCGCGGCCGCTGTTCGGTGAATCAGCGCGATACAATTAATCTAATTTAAGGTTATCGGGGAGGTGGTGTCGCGCGGGCCGACGCACAGTCTGCGGCGCGCACCCGGCGGGCGCATCACTGCACTCGCCCGCTGCAGCCGCGCACAGGCTCGCACGCACGCACGCACGCAGCACACGTACGCGCAGATTTACGCACGCATCCGCATACTACTTGCGACACCGCGCGGACATATTACTAGCGATCAGTTTCGCGTCAATTCTTTTAGATCTTAGCTAGAACTAATTTTTAACCGACTTCAAAAAAGAAAGGATATTATCCTAAACTGTTTTTAAAGGAGTGATTTTTTTCGTTTCGTTGTGTGAGAACGTTCAAATGCCCTAGTGACCCCGGTGAAATGCCTCAGACGGACTGTTCCGTTCAAGTATCGATAACTGTGCAACCCGACTACAGAAACTTACAAGTGATCGTTGACGTTTTCATGAGTGAGTAGTGTTTGTTTATTTTACAATTGTGCAAGTTTTTCATCCTGGACCTTTGTAGGGGAATAAATGGGGAACCCCCTTTTTCCATGTGCCATACTTTAGTTTATAACATTTGTAGCAGAATTTTATTTCTGAAGCTACTCATTTAACGCGATTATTAATATCTGTATGCATGTTATTGAATAAAATAAAATATTAGAATGAAAGTAATTTCACATTGTAAGCCCTTACAACTCTGCCATAGTTTAACTTTGTAGCTGTACTAAATATACGGTCAGTATTACAATAACTACCGTCTTATATTTGCTTTTCTCATTGGCCATAAATCGACTGTCTTCAGTTTATCATTGAAATCACCTCTCCGACTATGTAGATCAGTAGAGCTATATTTCCAAATATTGGAAAAACGCCCGCTAATGTTTGTTTTTTCGCGTGCTAAATAACTAATGAACTTCCGCCGCAACCGGCGAAATGTTATTGTTTTAACAAATCACCTACAACGGGGAGTTTAGCGCCTGGACGCGGCCATCAATCATTGCAGAGTATAAATTGATTGGCTCTATCCCGCGGCAAATTTGCGCTAACGATCGGCGACAGTGAAATAATCGTCTGTCAAAGGGTAATGCCAAAGTGGCCGAGTAGTGGCTATGCTAGCGCGGAGTGACGCTCTCGGCGCGCCTCTGAATCACCGCTAGTTAATTTATGAAGCCGCGGCAGGCTCGGCCGCGTGTAAACAACCACCTAGCACTTCCCCGGCTATTCACGCTGCCTCGGCGCCACTCCAAATTCACTAAATTTATTCCCAATGTTAAGTCTTTTGTTGTAACGAAGATGAAGCGACGCTAATAAACCATCTTCTTTGAAGGTACGAAAATAAATTAGTTTACAAGTGGCCGGTATCGCGATGAGTTCACGAGTGGCACCCTTTGATGGGAGAGCCTGCGATGGCGATGTGTTAGCGTCCGTCGGCAGCCGGCAGAGTGCGCACATAAAACTACTACTGTATCGTGCTGTCCAGCTCGCCAGCCTTGATCTCGCAAACAATGAACCGATCCAACGATGTTAACAATCCGATCACTCCTCTTTGTCTTAAGCAGCAGTCCGCTAAACATTTCCATTGATACACGAGTTTGAAACATCGCAAACCTACAAGATGAAAGTAGCGTGTCAAACGTAAAAACGTCGAATCGGACGGACGGTGTCGTTAGCAACATTGAGCAGCAATCGGCTGGAATGCTGCGTTTTGGATCGCAATAACAATCACGGTGTAGGACGTAAATTAGGCAGCGGTGAGACATTTTGCAGACGGCGCCTGCCGCTCGTGATTCAGTCTGGCCTACGATCGCCTTTATAGCTGCGGATGGCCGGCCGGGCCGTTGGCATCGCCGAGCGACATGACTAACCGCTCCCGCTCTAGATACAATCAAAATATGTGACAAGTTTATTTCTATTCAGAACAACACATTCTGCCGCTCGATATATCCCGCCTCAAAGTTTAACATCTGCTGATTTTTTTCCGACGACATAACTAGGTCGGGGCCTAAACCTGCGTCACAGCGCCGCACGCTGCCTGATTACGTTTACGCGGAGTCGTTACGCCGCCGCGGACCTCGCTGCCTCGCCGCCTCGCTTGCGCCCGCGCCGCACGAGCCATGCCTCGCCGCCTCGCCTGCGCCCGCGCCGCACGAGCCATGCCTCACCGACAACTCGCAAACTAGCTGCTGATATATTCTACGTAGCAACAAACACATACTACTCTTAAGTGCATGATGTAATCAATTGTTTCGTAATTAACTGTTCATTCATCACGCCTCCTCATTGTAGTTGTAATGAGCAGCTGAAACAATCGGTTCAATTGTGCCAAATACTAATTTTATACAATACTAATGCACACATATTTTTTTGCGTTGTACTACACCCATAAATCTCATTTATTCGGCCGTTAGATCTAGTAAAGTGATTAATGTATTTGCTCGAGAACATAATAATATAATGGCATTTCTTTTAAAATTAATAGCTTTGGGTTTTTCTCCATCAAGGTCCAGAAAACGTATTTAATTTTCACAAAATCAACTGAATCCCTAATCTGCAAAACTACATATTCTAAACCATTTCTTTAACTGGACCATGCGTGAGACTCCTATATTCATACTGAACCCCTCCTAGGCAAACTACAGGCTCAACAGAAACAACGTATTGTAAGATAGAACACAAGCACATAATCCCTGCTCTGATATAAGATGTATGTATGTTGAGCGTCGCTCGTGGCCGAAGCCCAGAAATACATCGTGAGTCAGAGCGCGGTTTCACAACTATAGCTTTGCCAATAGCTTTTGTATTACTTCCTAATGCTATTCAGTACTTTTATCCCGCTCTTTATAAGAGTTTTATGATGAGCTATGTTTAGATCGAGATTTGTTGGTGCGTTAACGAGGCTCGCTCTATTTCCAAGCTGATTTGTGAGTGGCTAAAAGCTTCCGCGCTTGTGGATGCTGTTTTGGTCGCTCTGTTATTATGTCGTAACATTTGAAATTGTTCTAGTGTACATGAAGAAAGTTAGAGTTTATGATATAACGCCAGAATTGTATCCCTGTAAATTAAAATTTCATTGGCGTTGTATTTTTTTCTTAAGTGAAAGAAGTGGTTCTTAGTTGACTCTTATCTACCAAGTAGCACAGTGTTTTAGGTAATGTATTCTTCCTTTATATAATTTCGTGTTTTAGTTTCTGTTGATATCCTTTTTATTGACTTGTCAATTTGAACAAATATCTACAAATATTACTACATTTTATAAGTATTTATTATTTTTAGATCTATATCAATAGAAATTTTAACCAAATTTTCTCCGGTCGATTCTCACTAATTTCATAAACTCATTGAATGTAGCTCGCGGCGAAACACTAGCAAAATAACAGCCTAGATTCACATCCGTCCGGTGTAGAGCGCTAAATATTAATATTATATTTTCATTGCGAGTTTTATGATTCCACGAGGTAAGTATTTATGTTTTTATAGACTTCCACAAAATAGCGAGGACAGAGTTTAGTGAACTGTTCTAGAAGTTATCAATGAATTCTCTTATTCATAATTTTACTTTTTTTAGTATCGTTAGTATGGCTGGTTCTCGAAGAAGTATTTTTTTTTAATAATGAAAGTGGTTAGTAGACGTAATTGTCTTTTTTAAAAGCTGCTTTATGGTTACTGGGTATATTTAAAGATCATAAATATTTTTTCATTATCTGCCTTCCCAAAATATGTGTTTCAGTATAAATATTTAAAATCGTCGAATTATATCATATTATTATAGTTTTTTTTTATTTTGTTTTATATGTGTGTGACAATAAAGAATTATCTATCTATCTATCTATATCTACCCTGAAGAATATCACGTGGACAGTTATTTAGTTATTATAAATATGCATGTAAGCATTTATTACATTAATTAGCTTTAAACAACGGCTACAATCACTCCAGCCCCACTAATAAACACATTCGCGAGCTATTAAAAGTAAAGTGGCGGTAGCTAGGTAAAGCATTACGGCGTCGGCGTATAACTCAGCTGGTAACTTCCTACCGCCCACCGCCGTAGTAAACTGTACCACAACAACATTCCTCACCTATGATACTCGCTTGCACGTGATTACCCGCTTTTTTACTGAGTTTAGGGGAAAAATTTGGGACAGTTCTGGTATTTTTTAAAGTTGTTGTGATGGCCTGTTTTGTATTGCATAGAGCTTTCGATATTCTACTCTACTGGATTTTCCGTTTCTGATTTGTGCTACGAGGGTTTTTCCCATAATTTTGTGTTAAAAGGCAACAATGTATTTTCGTCGACCTATGAACTAACCAGTTATTAGGTACTAAGTACCAAATGCCTGTTGTAAAGTCATGCAAAGATAGCATTCGAATCAAATGCTCATGTTATATTTGCTGCCTCATGAAAGAGTAGGTAGGTATATTAAAATAAATGGTGATTATTTATACAACCACAGTCCTAGAATAGCAAACGATAAATTGTAACAAAGATAGAAACAATAAAATGCTTGCGTGTCCCGCTCGGCAGTGAGCCGGCTGGCTTGCGTCCCTCGTCAGGCAATTCTTTGATGTGATCTGGATAAGATCACCTATATAGCGCATTAACTGTGACTGGCCTAGTTCCGATGAAGTTGGCACAGAATTGTAAACTGCCCTCTTTACTATACGCGAAGAATATCCAAACGGCGCGTGTACTAGAACACCGGCTCCATCCGTCTTGTACCCGCGCCCTCGCTCGCGTGGGAATTAATGTCCACTCGCTGACTTCACTTCTTATTATAAAAGCAATAAGTACCGCTAAGATTTACTTAACGCAGCTGTGAACAAAAAATATAAATGATAAACATGTCTAATCCACTAATAACCAAGCGTGAGTCAGTGAGATTGTCTGCGCGTTGTTAGCGCACTCGGATGTATGATCATTGTCCTTTAGCCGATTTAAATCCGTACACAAGGACGCCTAAATCCGAACCAACATATATTTCCGGATCGCATGAAACTCTCGAGTGAATCACACTTTTTTCAAGCGACGTAATTTCTTGTCATTCCCAAAGTGAACTTTTGGAGATTTGTTAATTTTTTGGCACACGAAAAAACGCAAGGGATTTCGCGTTTCACTTGCGAGATGTCTGCGGAGCTTATATTGGGACGCGGAGATCTCTAATTATGAATCTTTCCACGTCTTTGCGAGATATCAACGTCAAAGAGAGTTAGCCGAGTTTGTAGACAGAGATCGGGCGGGTGTCATGTGCGCGCTCATAAATCGGCTCGCTAATAGAATAAGTGTGTTGGAGAGATGCTCGGTTTCCGCGAGGTGTCACCGCTGACGCAACTCCGGTCTGCCGCGCGTCCCGCCGCTAAATCGATAACATATTAACGCGCCGATCAAAGAGCTCCTTCACTAACAGATTTATGGAATCTCACGAATGCTTAGCGATCATCAACGTTACACACATTAACACTTCCATCCATCTCGACTTGCAGATGTATTCTGTGCTTGCAGATAAACGTTGAAAGTGCAGTTAAGAATCATGATCTCATAATTGTAAGTTAACTAATGTTGTAGTATTTCTGCCTAATTTTCGTCATTACTTATTTATCTTAGCAAATCGTTATCGCAGCGCCTCTACCGCTTCTTGTGACCGTACATGGTCTAACAAACAAAGAGCTATTTATCTATCACAGTTGATTCATCACCAGTTCTATATAATTATGAATGCCATAGTTGTCTGCACACTCTGTCCCTGACTTGAAAGCACGTGATAAACGGTATGATCTCTGATAAGAGCGGTCCTCGTGCCAAGATTCACCAATTGTCATTTTTCACGAGATATCCAACTGACTGAAAGCGCGACACCTGAGCTGATCTGTCAAAATGTGAGGACTAAAGTAGTCTCTGACGCAGGATGAGATTATGTCACATTAATTGAAAATTAGAGATTTTCTTCGCAACAGCCAACGGGCCATTTTGATCGTCATCAGTAAATCCATTATTTCTTGTTGTGAAATATCTATTTATTTTTGGTACTTTATTTACACTATTACAACTATTTATTTCTTGGAACTATATATACACATATATACACTAATAAAACTAAATAAGAGTATGTACATTTAACCTAAATTTAATTTTTTTTCTTGTTTGAGGTTGAAAAACCACTATTGTGATATTATCTGGTTTGATATTAGCAATGTCAATGTGTAGAGCTTTCTGATTGCAAACTATGCATGTAGAACTATATACTAATAGCGTTATCAAATGCATTATTACACAATGCATGTGTGTGATGAAAATGTGCTCAATAACAAAATCTTGATATACTCTGCGATTAGTAAACTTTTCTTGAAATGGACCAGGAAATGCCATTCGGCCCGTGTATTCCATACTCCATCTCGTACAAAGTTGATCGCACCGTAAAGTAAATCCCTCTGGAGATTGTTTCCAAGGCGCAGTTTCCTATTTAGAGTTTTACGTTGGTCGTAAACTGGCGGGTATTAGTCACGGCCGTCCGGAGGCGATCCGTCAACACGAGGACCGACACAATCCAACACAGAGACTCCTAGGAGTAACTGTCTCCAATTGAAAAAATACTGAGTTTTTAAAGTATGTATATTTTATGAATGTGTTAATCCGTTAACCATACATTTGAAACACTCGAGCTATTCAGTATCCGGACCCAGATTTCTATCTTATATCGTGTCAAAGGCGACGAACCGAACGAAAATAATAACATTTCGGGCTCAATATAGATGGCTATATTTATTTTGTCAACCAATTCCATGCATCACATTATCATACTGTATAAAAAAATACTTACAGAATAATAGCCTTTTGTTATCCCGTGGCACTGACAGCTCACCTATCAAATCTGCTTTATAATATTTTCTTCGTATGGAGTCTATACGTAAGTCGTGTTGTGGTTGCGCGCGAGCGTGAGACCTGCCGTCCGCGCCTCGCTCGTTCATTATCACTCCCATACCGTAATGAGCTCTATATTCTCCAGTGATGAGTGGACCACGTTGCTACCCGCTAAGTGATTTTGCTCCAAAATTGTACGTGAGACGCTAATATGAGTACACTGGAGCGCTGTACCTGCAATGCGTCATTTTTTAACGATGCTCATTATATTTACGTACTTACATCAACGTCTATGCAGATTTCACATATCCATATCATAAAAAAGCCCAAGCTAATTTTGAGAAACATACATCCTCGCATTGAGAAATATTTTTTACAACAATCGATGCGTACTAAGTTGTATCGTAATTTACTAACAAATAATTTACTTGCAAAATTTCCTCATACATGGTTATGGCCATCCACTATATCCAAAGCCCAGTCAACAGTATAAAGATTTCTACTTATTTGAAATCATTACTTAACAGCAATACTAGCGGAGGTTCAAAACAAATGCTCCGTTACTTCCGCGCTGAGATATGCGTGCGATTATTCTGTACTCCTCAGGACTAGATAGTTATGCCGCGAGTAATGAGCTATTAAAGGGGGGCTTGGCAAGCGCCGAGTACGTTATACCTAAGGGCACGTGTTGGGAACTCGATGATATCCTGATTCTTGCTTGTAGGGCTGCTGCCCTTTACGAAATGTTGCACCAGAATGCAGCAGTGCTGTTGAAATGATAAGTACCCAAGGGAAAACTGTGAATTATAGATTTGTTCTATAAACGAATCCCAGCAATTCTAAATTCAAAAGTTGTAGAGATGTTCGGTAAAGAGGACACGGACTACAATTCGTCGATAACGCGCCCTTGATGGCTTACTTATTATTTTAGGTAAGACACGATGTAGTTTGTATTTGAGAACTGCAACTAAATATATTTTGATAGCTATTTGATATGAACAAATTCACGGTGTCGTATGTTTATATAAGGGATTTTAAAACATAACAATATGTGTCATATCGTAGCCCTTATTTTTGGCAAATCCGTAGACGAGCATTAGCACTACAACATGTTGATGTGCAGCCGACGACAGCAATGACACCTTGTTTACAGCATCGTGTCAGCAAGTGGCATGCTCTCCCATTGTGTTCGTCAGTGAGCGCTCTCCGACATGTGCTCGCGGCCATGTCACATGTTGATATGGCATGCGCTTGCGTTGCTTTTGCGCACTGCACTTGGCGAGGCCGCTGAACGCGCAATCGTTCGTAGAAATAGGGCGCTTTACGATGCCGTAATCGTGCTAGCCCTAAATTATGACGGACGCAAGCGGCGCCGGCCCATGGCGTCGCCGCGTGTTTGTGTCTTTATTTATTTATTTATTTAATAATAATTAATACGGTCGTAACCAATTACATTAATTATTTAATTAACAAATATCAATAATCACACTTAAATTCACGTTGTAATGGTTGATGCTACATATTGCGAGTGTTCGCAGTATTGTAAGCACACTGACAGCAGCTCCATCCAGCCATCGACAAACACATCACAAGCAGGGTTTTCGTGCAAGACAGCATTGAGTGCAGCCAGAATACGCGGCAGCGGGGATTGAGAACGCGCAACTGTGCGCACATGAGGCTCGGCGAACATAGTCTCGCGCCTACCTCGCGTGTTATTGACGGGGACACGTAACCTGCGTAAACGTCGGGATATAAACATGTGTTGATATATAGGTATAGTGCTCGTGGTGCTAGCGCGGGGGTGATGACGGAAGGATTCTGAATGACACCAAACGGGACCCGTTGTATTGTACGGTGAAACTGTCGACGGAGAGTAGCGTTGCGGCTGCGGCGGTGCCGGGTGCAAGAGGCGGCGTGGGCGCGGGTCGTCGACCGGTAGTCGCGGTGCGCGCCCTGCCGATGCCGGCGAAAACGGCAGAAAACCTCACGAAGGGCGGCAGCACACGCAGTCCGCATTTAGCTCGGGCTGACGCGGCTGAGTCACCGGCCCGCGAATAGCGGCGGTTTGTTTGTTGCACCGCTGGCGGGCGCGCGGAGTATTTCGAGCGGGCAGTGTTCAACGCACTGCCTGCGCGAGCGCACGCCATGCCCCCGCTGCCCGCGCCCGCGCGCCTGCGCCGCGACGCGCGTGACTCCGTGCTCACCACCATCCGGGACACCGTCAGCTGTAGTTGGATATTTTACAGTGAGTGTCGCGACGCCGCCACCATCCGCCACCAGTCACACTGTCTTCACAAAGCCCTTCGATAACTAGTTCTACATTTTCCCTTCCTAGTTTCCACAGCCTTGTATCTTTTGAGTGTTGCGTGATATTCATTAAGTTTGTTACAAAATTATTTAAAAACGAATGTGAGCATGAGAACAGCAATTTCCGGTCTAAACTCCTTTGTTTGTCCATAGTAATGTAGTAGTGTAACATTCCATGCGATGTGTACAAACAAAGTAGCAACAGTAACGAGTGGTGATTTATAGTGCTGGCGCATATCTGTAATGATGGATCGGTTTCGATGGGCGCTCCGTTGCCATCTGTTGGATTGAGAAAGCTCGCTGCAGGCAGCAATCTAGGTGAAGCGTCTGACATCACCGACGGGAGTAAATTTAACTTGTGACGTGTGTTAACCCTGCGAGCGATCGGCCGATTGTTCCGCACACAATCCCCCCGCGTCACGCACCTCGCTCGTACGCACGCAAACTGCGTACATATTAATGCGCGAACGTGTTTGATTGCTATATTTACAATCATGTCCGTTGCGCTTGCTTCATGTAAAATTAACCACGAATTAATTGGCGTTGCCGTGGAGAACACGCGCAATATTATATTTATCGGATATTTATGTTATCTGTGGCCTAAAATATCCGTTAATCTCGTGTACGTAACCTACAAACGATTGGTTCCCGAATGACTGTACGAATAATGTTGGTAGAAATACGCCCGTAGAGTGTTAAAGTTGTTCCATCAGCGCCGCTCTTGTATCTCTCCCGACCGTTGTTTACTAGCTCGCTGCGTCTGGGTTTCATCTCGCACACGTTTCCCGAGTATGATCCGAGTCCATACCATCAGCCTGACAACAGGCCCAGCTCCAACAGTAGCAAATCATCGAACATGCTTGGCATTAAATTGAGAATTTTTGGCGCTATGTTTACACTCGCGTGATTATAAAATTCGTACCATTGTTTGTATAGACGAGTTATGTCGGTGACTTATACGCACGGCCTTTCAACGTGCATTATTATCTGTATCTTATCAATAAATTGGGTTAGCATCTATCTAACAGTTGACATATAAACCATGTCTGTACACTGAGTCATTGTTTAATGGTAGACTCCTGCGAAAAACGAACTTTGACTGAGATAACCAGATATAAAAATAGACCAGATATAACATATCGGATAAAGTTCGTTTTTATAATCTAGGTGCTTAATACAAAGTTAATCGGACAATGTCTTTTGTTCTCAACGCCCGAATAATATTAAATATAAAAGTCAGGAAAATGTACCTAATCTAAATTTTGTTTGCTCAAAAATGTGTCTATACAACCGTCTTTAACGTCATACGTCATAAGGAAAACATTTCGCTAAACTCATGTAAGACTTAAAAACTTTAGTTATAGTTTATTAGGTGTATCACTATAGCAACACTGTAGCTGAACAAAGTTACTAATTTTCCCACGAAAATACGTCACCGTAGGAGAAATCGACATGAATCAAATCGATTTCAACAAAACTGTAAAAAAGAGCCTATTTCATTAATTATTTCAACCGTTTATTTCTTCCTCCATTCTGTGTCTTAAACCCACATTGCATTGCCATGCACAAAGATTGTTAAACAAATCTAGCCATTTTATACGATTTAATTTTATCGCTAAATTCTTCTAAAAATTTATTAGAAGCAGGCCTTGTTATTGTTTCAAATCGAAGTTTATAGTCTCTATACTCAATTATACTAAGCTAAGTGTTGTTTGGTTGCAGGCAACAGTAGCGGGTCAGGTACGGGCGAGGGCGGAGCGGCGCCGGCGCCCGACCCCGCGCTCGACTCCATGCACATGATGCTGGACCCGCACCTGCGGCCCATCTCCCCGGACCTCAGTAATGAGGAGAGCAAGCGGATATTCGAGGAGCACAAGCAACTCGCGCAGGAGTACCTCAAGGTAACATCGCAGTTCCATTACTGTTGATATTAAAAGTCAATGATCTCATAATGAAACTTAGTCTTAATCGAATGATGCTGGACTCGCTTTTACGGCCCATCTCTTCGGATCTCAGTAATGAGGAAAGGAAGCGGATATTCGAGGAGCACAAGAAACTCAAGATCAGATCCCGTATCTGTAATTTTCCGTAATTTTCTAACGTACAAAACTAGCGGATTTTCACAAGTAAAAATTGGTTAAAAAGTTTAAAAAGTAAAAATTAAAAAAACACTTTTAATATTTCTAAGCATCGCTCTCATGTTTCTGGATCCCTGAAACCGATAGATATATATATATATATATATATATATATATATATATAAAGGACTTGGCTCCTCCTCGCTTCGCTCGTCGTCGCATGTGCGTGGTAGAAAGCAACCTAACGAACCTAATCTTACCTCCTGTCACAGACAAGTGACTTCGCAATACCTAAACATAGAGCGCGAGTTGCATTCCGTCCTACGCCGGTTGACAATTTGACGGCTTCACTTCGGTAGATTACAATATAGCGAAGAATAATGAGTCAAATTGCAATCATAATGATACGGTTCACAATCTATCGATAGTTTACAATCTCGCTAAATAGATTGTAATCTAACGATCTTTACAATCTAACGGTGATATACTTATATAATATTGTCCTGCTACGATATCATATAAACTATATTGAGCTAATAAAACTATCCACGTGAAAGTCAACCGCGGTTGACTCGGTAGGCGGTATCGTTTATTCTTAGTCGTGCTGCCAATATTTCCAAAAACTAACGAAAAATTGTTAAAAACTTTTGTTAATAATTTATTATAACTAAATTTCAGATACAAACAGAACTGGCGTATCTGAGCAACCACAAGTCCGAGTTGGAGGAGAAAATGGACGACGACGAACTCAGTCAGAAGAGAGAGATTATACAACTTGAAAATGAGAAGGTAACTATGATTTTCTACTGATATTTAGTATCGGTGACACCTCTCACATTTTACAAAGTTAACGTAGCGTGTTTTATTTCGGAACCGTACAGTCATAATACCAAAAATCACTATTTTTCATGGTGTGATTTTTAATTATCTCAGCATTCTATAAGAATCTCCATAGATATAAAATAGTTTGTGTTCAAAATCCTAACTCCGTACCACATAAAAATGGCCAAACAACACTGTTGTGCGACCTGCGACCCAATTTCATAACTAAATTCGGATTTTCCATTTCACTTGTTATGTACTCCTGAAGCGCCTGTAGCTTAGCTAGCGGAGGCAGTCGCATGCGATTACCAATGTTAAGCAAAGGTCGACGCGGCCAGTCCTTGGATGGGTGACCGAAAAGTGGTATTCCATTTTGGCCGCTTCCGTGGGTCGGATGACACGTTAAATTATAGGTCCCGGCTGTTTGTCTAGTACGGCAGTCGTTAAGCCATGTCAGAGGCCCTTAGGGCGGCTTGATAAGCTCTCCACAGCAGAGTAGGCCACTCTCATTCGATAAGAACACTTGTACTCCTAACTTTTTTTTTAACTAGATAGGGTCTCGCTTGACTAAAACTCGCCTGTTGTTAAGCAACGTTGTAATCTACGATCTAGCGCGATTTATTTTACTTATCCTTGTATGGTTACATTCCAGGACTCCCTGATCAAGTTGTACTGCAGCCTGAAGAAGCAGCTCGCGCGCGCTGAGAACGACAGCTGGCTGCACGCGGGGGACGCGCCGCACGAGTGACGCCGGGGAACACCACTCACCTGGGACACTCATACGGGGCTCACTAGCACCTAGAATACACCTGACTAGACACATTCGAGGACATCGCTGACATATGCATAGTTAGTATCTCCTTTATACCTTTGACCAGTGTCTACGGAATATTGTCTACTGGAAGAAAATACTGGATATGGTTGGTTTTAATGCTAAACGTGTGTATATTTTGCGCATGGTAAAAATGCTCAGGATAGTGTACTATGAAGTTTCTTAACATCAGACCAAACTATTTACAAAAGCTTTAAATAGTTGAAAATTGCTGATTTTTAATACTTGTAAAGTTTTCGGTCCTGCCTACTTATTAGACGCAAACTATATCTAAAATGTTGTATCCTAAATTTTTAGTAGCTATTATGGCTTACTAGGAATTGTAATAAGTACATGCGAAAGTAGTCCTTAAAGTCAGGTAGGTGGTGCACGGTAAGTGATGTAGTGCGATGGACGATGTCGGAGGCCCAGTACTAGTATGTACCATTGATCTCAACACACCAAACGAGCCTTCTATTTCTAATACAGGTTTTTTCTTGAGACATGCTGGGAGCGTAGATATGGAAACTATGCCCATGTTTTGTTTAACTAAATTAGGGTCTTATTATAATGAAACAAATTATACAAAACAATATTTCATGTAATAATTACATAAACTTTGAAAATTATGTTTTCCAAAGTGACCCATTGTGTTATGTACATTCAAGTACCTAACTACATTTACTACCAGTATAACAATATAACAAAATTTTACAATTGAAGAAAACGTTAACATCTATATCTACGCACCCGATGTGCCCCGGGTTTATTATAGTCGTTCGTACCTATGTTCTGATAATGTAATGTTTAACCTATGTAGTGTTCGTCCCATCGATTTATAATAGCTGAAGAATATATACCTTGAGAAGACCTAAACCTACCTCATTAGATGCCTGTAAGTCGCTCTTGGCCTAACATAAAGACATCAAGAGATTAAAATGACAATTAATATAAGGCTATATTTACTAAGGTCAAGAATTCATTCTGTAAGTAAACAATTTGTTAGCATTTTCGGTACAACTTTATGACAACAACGAATTTTGTACTTTACAGGATTATTTCATGGTGAAAACCAATCAGAGAAAAAGACCATAAAATGATGATGATTTATAAATGTATAATGATAACATTTTGGGCTTCTTTTGTTGGCATTTTATTATCCCTGTACAAGATTTCGCCATAACAGCTCAGCTCTTATAAATCGATGTAAATTGAATGTAATACACACATGTAGTGATTATATTTAACCATGAAACTGTAATGTTTACTAACAACCAACTCGACAATTGTACATTTGTATAATATTTGATACGAAAGCACGTTTTAGTGCTTGTCTGTTTATTTTGCGTGAATTCGGTTTGGTATAGACAAATTTTCACTCTCGAAAGACCTTAATATATTATTAATAACTGACAGTGTTTTTGTTTGTTCCTCTTTCTCTCCACAACAGATCGACGGACGGATTATAATTTTTAGTTTAGTATGATATGCGCTACTTTTGACCCTGAAACAATATGTACGAATATCTACTAGTAATTGATGCAATACGTTATGTCTGTCACATAATTTTTGAGCTTTGGTTTTGGTGTAACTAAAATATTTGCCTTTCGAGAGTGAAAACTTGCTTTTGTAGTCCTTGTTTATATTTGTGATGAATAATTCTGTTCAGTGTACGAATTTATTGTTATTATTTTGTATAGAGTTAAGGATAGCAGTTACAGATAAGTGTATTATAAGGAAATAAATATTTTTCAAGTTAAGGATTGTTTTTATTTGATTAAACCATTGGACTCCTTTCTCTTTAGTTAATATGAATTGAGATTATTATCTCTCGAGTCTTTAGACATGTCCTGGGATATTGTGGTCCTCAAACTTGTCGGTTTCCTCACGATGTTTTCCTTCGCCGCTAAGCAAGTGCAAATCCACACTTAACTTGAAAATACATGTCATTGGTGTAGGGCCTGATTCGAACCAGGGTTCGTCTGTATGAAAAGCAGACACTGGCATCGCAGTCACACTCGCTTTTCTTTAGAAATTATTATACAAACCATAATTAAATATAGGGTTCCACCAAGGCTTAATAGAACAAATATCACATATTCAGATTCATAAATAAAAAACTAAAAGGTTCTGTATGTCTGTCATGTCCGTATTCTGTTATTGTTACAAAAGAGAAAATACAAATTCCCTGGTTTTTCCTTAATAACACCTGTCTACCCATTTACATTACGCTTGTATTTCTTCCTGCTACACTACCTGACTTATAAATTCAGGATATAAGATACAAAATAGAAACAACATATAAAATTCAGTCCAAATAATTTAATTTCTGATAAAGTCATAGTCATACTTTTGTCTATTGGAATGGTAATGTGGATATTAAAGTAACATAACAAAGTGACGAATTTGGCACTTCTATCTTCAACTATATAAAAATATTCTGAGATTCAGATCTTATACAAATAAATGCTTCTTCGATAAACACGCGTAGTGTTATCTGATTGGACGAATCTTCGCGTAACAACTTATTTACAATAATTACAAAATATTCCGTCTACGTGACTATTTAATCTTGTGGCGAGATCGTCCACATGAAACTATATCGTTACTTACACAACATACGAAAACAATATAATATTCAATAAAACTCATTCAGAAATTTCATAAATAATGGAGCCATTTACACAGCTACTGTGATGTATTATTATGTAATGTATATATATACTTGCCAAAAACCTTACAACTATCGAATTAATTTACTTAGTGATATGATCCAAACGTTTGTATAAAGATAGTAAATAAAATATCTATTTCGAATAAATAAAATCACTAACCAATAAAGGGACAAAACAATAAATTCGGCATTACGAGGTCAGTGTGTTTTTGTGACCTTAGTTAAATTAATATTGAAGATATAAGGCAACAAAATGCTCATTATTTATACTAATGTTATATAGTACCTTAATCTTCGTTGTGATGGGCCCCATGTCATCTCGCGGCTCGTACTAACGTACCGCCCTACTCCAAGTTGAAGATTAGAAACCCAGCTGATAGTATATAGTACAAATAGGCTCGAAGCAATTATTTACCTTGTACATAAATAAGGCAGAAGTAGACATTAGACAAGTATTATGTCCATCGACTATTGTTACATCTACAAGATTAGAACGCAGCTTTATCTACCTAAAAAGTTCTAATTTCGATAAAACCCTTATAAAATCTTTGCAGATTTAACAATAACAATAAAGATTAAGAAATATCAGCTCTAGCTAATCTCACAAAGTATTATCGTATTTACATTTTGACACATCGTGCATTCTTCAAAATCGAAGGTCAGACGAGATGAAATAAAATAGTCATATAAGTATAAATAGACGACACAAACAATCTGTAATAGAAAGGTTCATAAGAATTCAAAAGATACGTTTATAAAATTACAATACAAAAGTTAGCACTAGTGAGATGTGATTCAAAACGTAAATAGTGTTGTGCCAGTGCGTAGATATCACAAACAACGTGAGTATACGTGAGATAGAGTCACCTAACTCTAGCGGAGTACACGTGAGATAGAGTCACCTAACTCTAGCGGAGTACACGTAAGATAGAGTCACCTAACTCTAGCGGAGTACACGTGAAATAGAGTCACCTAACTCTAGCGGAGTACACGTGAGATAGAGTCACCTAACTCTAGCGGAGTATAGTACATATATTACTCGGAAATATATCTCGTAAATGGCAGTTCAAATTAACTCTAAATATATGGAACAAATCCGAGACAGGAAACGCGTTTGTGGCAAAATAGATCTTCCCTTAGGAACGAATTTGCCGGGTCAAGTATGCAGTCAAAATTAAATACATCGATTTGTGGCTAAAATTAGCACCGTAACAATTCCAAACAATAAATTCAATACATTCAAATATTGCGGATCAATTTCAAAATGTAATTACATCTAATAAACGACTTCAAATGTCGTCGTGGTGTTATATGTTGGAGTAAAGTTGCAACTAGCCCTCGGACTAACGCGCACTTCATAAATTCAAACCGAAGTTCATCTACATACATATATGTACACACATTATCTAACCGAGTGAAAGCGGCGCAAGTCCAATCATTTCCAAACACTAAAATTGCCCTAAACGGCTAGCTCTCAGTAAAACATTACGAAACACATCAGACCGACAGAATATAAACATCTCTCTTGTACATAAGTATACCCAAATACGAAACAATATCAAATAAAAAACACGGTAAAATTTACGACGCAATACTTAGTTGAGCAACGTTTACAGGGAATACAAATTATTACATACATTAATGTATTGTCAACGATTCACAGGAGCACATTTACTGTGTCGATAAGTTAAAATCCTAATAGATATAAAACTTTCAGATATAGGAATAAGGAATATAATTTGATATCTAACGAGAGGGGAAGACTGGTATGGTCTATCGTTGTCACTCCTGAAACAAGAAAAATAACTTAAGTCAGCATACTAAATAACTAGTAAAATTATGGAAATAGAACAAGTACCATATCAACCGACCACGGTCTCATCTGAGTAAGTATCAATTGTATTGTTTTGAAAACTATAAAAAAATGTATTTGTATCTCATTGGCACCTTCTAAACTCAAGAGTCGAGAAAAACGACTTGCTTATTTCCGTAGACTACTTTTCACACCAATCACGAGGTGAAATAAAAAAGTGTGTGATGAGATAGTAATTTTTTTTTAACTAAACCGGGTTTTTTTCTTCTTCTCCTTAATGGAGGTTGTCCGTTAGCTCAGCAAACTTGTCTCTATCTTGTGCCAAGCGAAAAAGTTCTTCTACGCTGTCAATACTCGTCCATTCACATATATTTCTTAACGGGTTTACACGTGGTCATATTTTGCCTGACGGTGAGCAAAAGCAATGGCCTGAGGTGACGCGTGTTTACCTGATAAGAACCGAAAAAATAATATCGAAACACGTACCTTGTGTGCGTAACGTCACTAGCTGTCCGCGTCGCGGTGGCGGCGCGTCTGCCACTTGAAGTCCACCTGCATGAGCCACTGCTGGGCGCGCGCGCGCGAGCAGGGCCGCAACTCCGGCTTCCACACGTCGCCCGAGCTCGGCTTGTCCAGGCACATGCCTGTGTTCGTGTGCTTTATTGTGCGCGTCTGGAAAAAGTGGCTCGTTCAACAAACATACTATTCCGTAGACGAGTTCTTCAAAACAAATAAAAAAGCTACCTAGATATTAATGGTAGAAATCTAGTAAAATAAATAATTATTATAAGTTATGTAATTTTATATTGTATCTAATATAAGTTATGTACAATTGTGATTTCTAATTGACGTATAATCTTTTGTTTACAAATAAATTGTTTATCTGTTGGAACGTACACAAAACGATTGTAAATATTCACATCATCATCATCTTCATCCACAGCCTTCTCTATCCTACTGCTGGGCATAAGCCACTCTTTGCTGCGTCGATCTTGTGCAGACCTCATCCATAAAGAACTCGCGACTCGTAAAAGACGATATAAATTGTAATTAAACTTAGAGATGAGGCGTAGTCGCCGCTACCACCGCGTGTCGTCCTCAAGAACTTCGAACAAGTGAACAAACATGTTCAGGGCAATTATAGACGTCTTAATTGTTATAGTTTTATCAACAATCATGGAAATTCTAAACTTTACATATTTGAGAAATAACAAAGTTTAATAATTAAATGTTCACTTATTTATCTAGCGCTAGTATACAGGTGACCGATCATAAATATATGATTGATGAGTACAAAAAAACTACAAAAGCACATACCCATCATACAAGCGTAAGCTTAGTATGGGGCTAGATGGCGCTGTGTGATATGTCCTACTAAGAATAAATATAGAAATATATTGATTACTAGTGGGTGCTCGCGGCTTCGCTCGCATTAAGAAGTAAAACTTGCATCCCCTATTTCACTTCTTTCAAAGGGGCATTTCCAAAAATCCTTTCTTAGCGGATGCCTACGTCATAACATCTACCTTCATTCCAAATTTCAGCCCAATCCGTTCAGTGGTTTGAGCTGTGCGTTGATAGATCACTATATCAGTCAGTCAGTCACCTTTGAGTTTTATATATACAGATATTCATTCACAGGAAAAAAATAGCAGTTATAACTAAGAATAAGTATAAGAAACACAGACAAAACCAATAGACAATAACATACCTTGGTGTCATAGGTCCACTCCTGGTTCCCGCGCATGCCGTGACAGCGGATGAGTTTGATCGGTCCGCGCGGGTTGGACGCGTCCAGACAGTTGTCGTCAGACATTATCTGCTGACGTTTCGTGTACGCAAACACCTGGAACGTTTGATTATTGACCTGTTACTATTGGTTTATGATTCACAACTGTTAACCCCAACTAAGAAAATATATAATACTACGTGTGCGACTTAATTAGATAAAGTTATAAAATATTTCTTACAGTAATTAGCTGTTGTAGTAAATTATTTAAGAGACAGACAAGACAAGTTTAGAGGGAGACAAGAAACTTCGCGCAGTTTTAAACACAGTCATTTGTTATAAAATTCGACAATGCTACTATACAATTTTCTCAACTCGTAAAAATTCCGATGAAGTCAATATTATAGAAAAAAAAATGTGGCGAAGTAAGCTAAAAAATACTTAACCAATACAAAATAACTACTAAATCTGAATACATTTAAAGTAAAAATGTAGAAGAAATGAATTATATAAATAAATATGTACATAGAAGGTGTTAAACTAATGAAGAAACCAAAGAAAAAATATATATGATTTGAAATTTTAGTGCTAATGTGAAACCAAAATGTTAACAAAGAGATTGAAATAAAAAACATTCAAAACTAGTGCTAAAATGTAGGTGCTCGAACAATCTATAGTAGTGACTAAAAATGCTAATACATTTGAATCAAACGAGTAATATTAATGAAATATTGATCGACGTACTTGGCGATTTATTGCTTGCTTTTCATGCAGAGATTTCTTATCGTACTGTAAAAATACTGCCTTTACAGAACAGGAATTATAAAATCTCACTTGCGCAGATACAATAACGCAAATAGTCCAGCGAGCTATTACTCAACATCAAAAAAGAGAAGGTTTCTTCTCCATTTCACTGAATGTTTGATATATTGTTATGTACAAAAATGGCTATAGGTACGTATTAGCCACAGGCTACCTACGCTTAAATAATAATAAGTGGATAAGTTGAAATAGCCTTAATTGGCATGAATGACATTACTTTGGTGTACCTACTAAGCTTTTACAGTATTAAACTAAAGTAGAAATGAGCGTAAATTACTGTCTTCGGAAGCTTAGTTCGAAAGCTTAGAAATTAGTGTGAAGCTACTGTAACATGTGAATTTTCATACATTCAAGGCACAAGAATGTTCCACGAATTCAGAAACTTTACACCAAAATACAAAACGCCAATACAAAATGTCCGAGATAATTATCATAACTTATCACTTTCATTAGTAAAAATAATTGTCTAGGACGTTCAATCATATAATTTCCAAGGGCTTCAATGGTTGGCGTATCTTTTCTATTGAGAACTTTCCGAATTTGTGAAAATCTATCATGGGCACATTTATCTGAGAAATGCTCCTTATTTATCTATCCTTATCTTTAACTATTTTAGCTCATTTCTCCATGAGTGTATATTTATGAGTGTATCTGACCTGGTTCCCGCCCATGCCGTGGCAGTACCCCATGCCGAGAGGTTGCCCCGCCTTGCCGCCGAGCGTGTCCAGGCAGTTGGACGTCTCCACGTTGCGGATCTGAAATACATCAATCAGTTTTACATGCGATTTTTATTTACTTCTAAGTTTTAAATATAACTGTAGGTAAGACGTAGATTGTAGCAATAGTAGGTATAGTAAGAACAAATGTGTTATGCAAATCTTACTTCTACCTAAACCTACGAGTAAAACGAGTTATTGACAACGTCAGAAAAATTATAGGTTGTTGTGTTGATATGCTATAACAGATAGGAGCTATGCATATATGTAGTGTATTTTTATTCAATATCTAAACGTGAAGTTGGTAACTTTAAATTAAGACGTTTAAATGAATAAATAAGTTATGATAATTCTTTGTTTGTCTAGTAGTAGTACGGCAGTCGATAAAGCATGTCAGAGGCCCTCAGGGCCTGATTAACTCTCGACACCAGAGTTGGCCACTCTCATTCGATAAGAAGATCTCACCTCTCCTAGATAGTAGTAGTCGAGCGGCATCTGGCTCTCCGGGTATATGTTCTCGAGGTACCAGCGGAAGCTCTTGCACTTGAGGCGGTCGCGGAGCTCCTTGCGCTCCGTCACGTCGCCCACCGGCACGTTTAGGGCTCCTAAATAGTTATCAAAATGTTAGCTTAGACCACAATGGTTCTATTTTACAGTGAAAACCGTTATAAATTGGACTTATTTCTTATTCATTTTTATAAATCATTCATCTTAATGATAAAAAGTATAGAAATTTGCCTAATTTGTAAATCATTTTTCTATACTTACAATAATTATGCATATTGTCAAAATTTATAGGGAAACAAAAGTTTATTATATGTAGATTACTTTTTATTTTCGTAAGCACTATAGTGTACCACCAACACCAACAAGTACCATAAGTGGCCCCGCCATTTTATACGCTTTTTGGTGGAGGCTACTTTTTTTTACTAAACATATGTACCTATTTTAAAGACAGACAGACAAACAAACAATCTAATGTAAAGTCTATGTGATTGTCGTCACCGTCGCCTTTACAAGTAATAATATTGATACTTTGTTGGTGCGTTTGATGGATTAGTAACATGATGTTTATATCTTGAATGATGATAGCAGATAAGTTTTGGAGCAATTGGAAACCTTTTTTTATAAATCGATATGTTATCGCTAATTCTTTGTCTTAGATACCAACAGATTTTAATTCTGGGAAATATTTACAAAAAATGCAAAAGATAAACATCATGTGTTAGTCCATTAAATGTTTGATCAAATAATTTGATTGCGAGGAATCCTTTGATAGGTACAAGCATATTAGATACTGTTATTCCCCATGCCAACTATCGAGTGTTTCCTATCCTGTCACACCCTCCTTGTAACACTGTGACGGGTTGGGAATGAAATAGAAGGTAATTTGGCTATTCCTAACCTGTCACACCCCCTTGCAATACTGTTATTGTTTACTCAGGTGTTTTAAAAAATACCAAGAATAAAATAGCACTTGTTTATTTGTTATACTTTGGGCGTGTGACTGGATAGGAAACACCCACTGAATCACACAAAAAGCATGATAAATGAGCCCAAGCCAGGATAAATGAATGGATGAAATCCGATATAATTATGTTGTACCTATAGCAAAGTAAAATTATTTATCTAAAAACACAATAAATTCTAACAGCTGTTAGAAGGAGTGATTGTGTTTCTTCTGCAACTTAATTAGCTATAGGTAATAAATTACTATAATTGTAACTAATCAATACTAAAGTTGTTACTAAAGCAAACAAAGCACGTTGAACGAGTTATAGAAAAATAAACTACATAATCTATACTATATTATAAAGCTGAAGAGTTTGTTTGTTTGTATGTTTGAACGCGCTAATCTCAGAAACTACTGGTGCGAATTGAAAAAATATTTTTGTGTTGAATAGACCATTTATCGAGGAAGGTTTTAAGCTATATAACATCATGCTGCAATTAAAAGGAGCGAAGAAACAATGGAAAATTTGGAAAAAACGGGGAAAATTCTTCATCTTTCAGGACTTCCGTTGCGTGCGCTGTGAATACGGTTCAAGATATCAAAAAACTAAGTATGAAAGAATTATTACTCTTGAAATGATCTAACAAAATGTTTACGACAGTATATGTCTATCTTTTAAGATTAACTCACTAGAACCGATTTTATGGTAATAACTATTGCACGCGGACGAAGTCGCGCGCACCAGCTAGTCATATAATACTATGTTGAAATTATCCGTAGTATAGTATGTAATTAGTCGCAGGTACCAGCTAGTATACTAATTGACACAGAATATCACTAAGTTTAGGTACATATTTTGCAATTAATACTTAATAAAATGGTTTTGCACCTGACTATTGTTAGCGAGTAGTAAATAAGTTTATTAACCATCGCAGAAAGTTATTTCGAGCTAATTAGTAGAATTAAGTTGTTTTATAGCAATTTATCATCATAATAAAGTCAACATAGATAAATTAAATTGCAGACATAAAATTGCATGCAATAATTACGTTATGCACCTAGTTCTATTTACTTGCAAAATACTCGAGTTTGTGTACATAAATATATAGATATAATCATAAAGATAAGTCTTATATAAGAAGCGCATGCAGATTGCATCTTAAAATGTTAGACTGTGTTATTATTTTAATTACTTTCACTCGTAGGAGTAGGTAGTTAATTTATGTATTCCTAGTTGTTTGCAGTAGTTAAAAAAACTTTACCAATGCTACCAGGAGTATTTCACGAAATAAGAGATAATTAATTAAAGTCAATCTTACATTATTGTGTCGTGGTAGGTCTATCTATGGAAGAAGTAAGGGAAATTACCCATTCTATCTGTTTAAACAGTCTTGCATTGTAGTGATTATGGACGCAGCCGGTCCATTCAGGGAAGTAGGTAATAACGGAAAAATCCCACACTAAGTAAATAAAAGTGCCAAGAAGCGCATGCAACACGGTCTTTTCTCCTCTTACAACCTGGGTTAATATTGTAGTAGAAGTGTTTCCAGTCATCCAACCAGACCTCGGCAAGTCTCGCGTTGTTGTGGTTCACCACTCGGCCGGTGCCTTCCAGAGAAGGAGTAGGGAAGGTGACAGACATAAAATAGTACTAGATATCAAGCGCATGCTGTGTCCATTATCTACTGTTGTCTATCAACCTGGGTTAATATTGTAGTAGAAGTGTTTCCAGTCATCCAGCCACACCTCGGCAAGTCTCGCGTTGTTGTGGTTCACGACACGGCCGGTGCCTCCGGGGAAGGAGTAGGGCGTGGTCTTGCGGAACACGTGGCCCACGTGGGCGCACGGAGCGATCTCCAGCCGCCCGCCGCACATCCACACCTACACCACACGGAGCTGAGCATTCGCGAGGGGAGTTCTACGGTGGGATATGGAGTAGGTAGCAAGTTGACAAGACTAACGAATAGATTCTTTCAGATACAAAAGAAGGGGAATGAGCGGGTGTGACCGGAAATTTTAATTGTGAATCGCGAAAACATTATTCGTGCTATCGCTTCTTCAATCTTAAATTGTTTAAACATGACTTACGAATATAGAAAAGAACGAAAATTCAAAAATAAATTTAGATATAGGATATACCATAAAGGGTACAGTTTACAGAAGACAAAACGGCTATAATCATTTTGGATTCTACAATTGTAGGAATTAATTAAGTTACATCTGAATAAAATCCCCGAGACTATTCTAAAACGTTTTAAGAATAGTCAGCAAATAGCTATAGTATTCATCAAGATTGTAATCCGTAGAACTCCCAAACCTCGCACAATGGTCAGCCGCGTTAGACTCACAACAGCGTTCACGTTTGTTTTGCAATTACTACTAACCACTGTAGTACTTAGTTAATTCATAACAAGTTAGTGTTTAGCAACTTGCAGTGAACATTGTTGTTTGATCGAGCGTTATGTTAGAAAGCACAACAAACATACGTTAGTACGGCACAGTTTGGGACAGAATGACCGATATAAATAATAATAAATAATAAATATTCCGGGACATTGCACACAGCGCCATCTAGCCCCACACTAAGCAAACGCTTGTGTCATATCATATAACCAGTTACTTATGGTTGTGGAGAGTTCTAAGTGCTATTTACTATGGTAATAGCAATATTTGTTATTTACTATTTACTCTACGGTTATTAAGAAAAGTTCGATCTTTGCAAGCCGTCGATAAAGTTACCAAAATTTGCCTGCAAACCTTCAAAGGTTCTTAGCAGAATATTATCATGTTTTTGTTGTAAATATAGTTAATTATTTTGCAACGCAAAATAAAATCTAGAATTTGGCTTTATTTCGCAACTGAATCGATCATTTTGTCACATACTGTACCAAAACATACAAAGTATTAAAAAAGTAGTACATAATAAATATTATTATAATAAAAAATATTCATAAGAATTAGTTCAATATCCCTATGCATTAGTAGAATTACCATCTAAATAATTCCAGTACAAATTGTTTTTAAGCTGTTAGACACTTGATAAAATCTAATAAGTTGTTTTTATCAAACGCATGTATTTTTAATCACGCCAAATATATTACGGCGGCGATAAGATGTTAAATCTAAGAAAATTTACCATTAATTAATATTATCCGTACAGGAAAAGGTTTAATTGTTAGAGATTTTTATCATTATTAAAGTTAGTAATCAAATTATTGATTGATTGTTATCTGTGAATGCTTATCACACACGGTTAGAAAATATTCTATTAAGCCATGAATAGACGAAGCGCTATATTGTAATTTTAGTATTTTAGAGTGATTATCCATTGAATATGTAATGTATGTATTTTAGAGAAAGGATACAAAAGTTGACATTAATAATAATGAGAGAAACATAATGATTCTTCATTATTGCCCCTAATTAATTGACGTTATCTTCAGTATTTAAAAGCAATAGATGGTTTTTATACTCGTTTCTACATAACTTCCAAAAAATCTTAAAAAAAAAAACAAATAGCGCTTCGTCTAAAAGGATTGCTGTGGTAAATCCAGTCAATTAGTTCCAATTGTATATTAAATTCCTCATTGCTTCTGCACTAGAAGAAGCGAAATAAGGAAAAGTCAAAATTAAAACACAGAATCAAAAAGTTAAAAAAGGTTTCGGTAAGGAAAAAATAAACTGTGAAAAATTTCATAACAAATCTATAAAGAACTCTATCACTGTCCATATAAAGTTGTTATACCATTATCACAGTCCAATATGTAAAAACAAGTAAAGACAACAAAGATTATAAAAAGAAATACGAATACAGAAAAAACACAACACATAGACAAAGAAAAAAGCTAGTAAAAATAATGAAAATGATCATGCAAAACGTATGAATGCAGCCGCAATGGATTTAGTAAATGTTACTTCAAAGCTTTTAGTAAAAATTTGTATGTTAATAATTTAAATCGTAATTCAAGTTAGTTACTTTACTCCCAGGCCACAACAAAACTTTAGGGTAGAGACTGAAACTGCTGATATTTTGTACTTTAACAATTATTTCGTTACCTAAATTATTTATATCTCTATTTATTATGTTTAGAAAGGGAACACGTTCTTTTAAGTTACTCAAGATAGCTAAAAAACCGGTCTATGCTATCTTAATTGGACCTGAATTACATAACATTACGCAAACGTACGAATAGATAGGCAAGTTCACGTGTGCGCATTCAAAACGTTATTTTGAAATCTAGACGTTAAGAATTATCATTGGCTTTGGTAGACAAAGGAGATCGCATTTTTTACTTATATGAGAGATGGCTTTAGACAGGTAGCAGTACCTTTACATTTAGAAAGAATTAACCAATATAATCACTGATATTTTACTATACATAATATGGGTAATAACGAATCTTAATAGCATCACATTCATTTCTTAATTAATGTAATTGGTTGTTACCGTTTTAATTAAGTAAATAAATAAATCAATAAATCACCATAAATATAATCGTTTGCGTCCTACTGTTAGATCTGTCAAAGATTCAACCATTTTTTCTAAATAAATAAATCAATAAAGCACCATAAATAGAATCGTTTGCGTCCTACTGTAAGATCTGTCAATGATTCTACATTTTCCAAGTGCATAAAGTACAAAACAGCAGCAGCGCAGCCCCCCGGCCCCGCTCGAACCTGGGTTCATGGCGTAATAGAACTGCCCCCACTCGTCCATCCACACCTCGGCGACCCGCGCCGCGTTGTGCAGCACCACGTTCTGTACGCCGCCGGGGAACGAGTACGGAGACTTGTCTCTGAACACGTGCCCCACGTGCGAGCACGGGATTATCTCCAGAATGCCGCCGCACTGCCACACCTTCACCCCACAACATTATGATTTAGAGTCTTTTCTCGATTGCCTAGATTATTTCAACTATATTGTTATTTACCTAGTTAAAATTGTGTTTTATTATGTAACTGTTAAGGTAACTTTTCGAGTGCCTAAAACCTACGGTAGGTAGTCCAGTATTGGGCTATGGTTGGTCTATATTATACGTTGTGAAGCCCCAAGTTCTGAACACCGCGGAGAAAGAATAGGAAGACTGAACGTCTACATCGTATGATAAGTAGAATATACTCATGCTAGTTTTGGTTAAAATTGAGGTAGTTATTTCGATAGTATATACCTCATCAAGGCCCTACAATACCTATCTATGCACGGGCCTAGTATGATCACCCTGAAGCTCATTCCAAGGTTCATAAATCGCCCCATTCTACAGCACAATTTCGTTTAAAATCCTAGTCAGAATACAATATTCTACATGCCCTGCTTTCTTACTTCCCAATGCGAATCCTACTCCCTACAACGTCCTGTATATTCAACTAGTCGTGTGGTTACCCGGAAGCTCATCTCGAGGTTCTCCCCGCCCCAGATGTCCATGCCCTGGTCGTAGGAGCCAATCTTGTAGAAGTAGTCCTTGTCGATGGCGAAGAGGCCGCCGGCCATGGTGGGCGTGCGGAGCGGCGCCGTGCGGTCGCCGCCGCGACGTTGCATCTCGCGCTCGGGCACGCGGTACCTGCGGGTTACAAATTTATGTAGATGAATAAAAAAATATTTCAGGACATATCACACAGCGCCATCTAGCCCCGTACTAAGCTTACGCTTGTATCATGGGTAGGTACTATATAACGGATATAATACATGCATATACGTATTTTTTTCGTAAATACATACTTATGATACATAGAAACAAATTGTGTGAAACTAAATAGCAGTGCAAAAAAAGTATATAATATGTCATCAAAGGTGATAGGTGGTCATGTCTATCCCAAGACATGGAGAGTTTATTATTGTCATGACATTGTTCTAGGATAATAGTATAGAGGTAACACACAACACCCGCTTGTAATTTGAGAGATGTCAACTAGCTTATGTTAGGTACTTTTGAGACTCCATATCCATATGCTATCTCTATGCCGAAAACGCTAATAGTCCTATGATCCTATTGCACCTTTGCTGCTATAAAACGAGAACAACATTTTCTTTGCAACTTTATTTGGCTCAAAATCTACTATAGGTACTTACAGACTACACTTTATTTTCCCACTACCTAACCTGTCTTAATTTTAGGGAATATTTCAATAATGAGAGCCAATCAAAACTTCGCGGCGACAGACATAATAGACAGGTCAGCTGGTCCGGTCATTAGGCAGACAACAGTAAGTTATTTTCAGAAATATTTCGTCGGTAAAGTGGGGCAAATATCGCTAATGCCTACAATATGCTATACCTAGCATAAAAATATGGCAGTTTTACTTGAGAGCCAGCTGCGTTCCAGAAAAAGCATGCGCTATAACTATTACTTTTACTGTTAATCTAAATATATACAACTCAAAGGTGACTGACTGACTGATATAGTGATCTATCAACGCACAGCCCAAACCACTGGACGGATTGGGCTGAAATTTGGAATGAAGGTAGATGTTATGACGTAGGCATCCGCTAAGAAAGGATTTTTGGAAATGCCACTTATAAAGGGGTGAAATAGGGGATGCAAGTTTTACTTCTTAATGCGAGCGAAGCCGCGAGCGCCCACTAGTTAAATATATTTTAATTTGATTTAATGAATTACAATAGAATTGTTTGTGCTGGTTTCGCTGCTTAGTGCGATCTGGAAGTCATGATTATCATGTACTAATAACTGACAAATGTCGAGGCAGAAGTGTTCAGATAAAATAAAGAAACGTCACCTGACTATGTACATTTTAGTGCAGTGTTTGTACAGATTGATTGATTATTTATCGTTTAAATGATGATACGATCTCAACGCCTGAAATTATCTACAAAAACAATATAATCCCATTAACGTTGGACTGTGCTTTTAAATTAGCTATCAGTTTTCTAAGAAACCTCTCCTTGTATGTGCAGGATACAGATGTTATCTGTTAGGTAAGATGATGTAAGTTAATATATTCCGTAAGTGGTTTCTAAGGAATTTAATTCTAATTACTAATTTATCTCTTACACGAGTAAGTAGACCAGAATATAACGCACTGAAATACAAAATGTTTGATGCGCCAGAGGTTAACATTAAAGCTTTTTATATATTGCATATTTTCGGGTTATTCGTTTATAATTAATAAGCATACAATCCATTAATGAACTAGGTATAATAAGGGACTAATCCTATTATAAGTTATTTTGGTAATAGAACCCGTTATTTCTGTTAACCAACCCTTTTTGATAAAGTAAATTAGTGACCGAATTAAATGAAGCATCTAACCCCACATAACACTGAAATCAGTAAAAATCTATAAAATTAGTGCATTGCACATAGCAAAATATTTCACGGTCTTACGTAATTATAAGTGGTCACGTTAATTAGTTACAGGCGTCCAGTTACGCTCCGGATTACATTTGCGATAAAATATTTATGTGCCTTTGAACTAATTTGGTTCGGTGCTCACTCTTAGTGTTTCTTTAATTAAATAATGAATACCTACTATTGTAATTCTAAGCTAATGCACTGTGTAAAATGTGACAAAGGATTGGCTGTGTAATTGTGAGTTATTAAAAATTGTAGTAGAAACTGCTTGTACAGTTATATTCTGTTCTGACTGGCCTGATAACTTAGTTGGTAATGGCACTGCCTTCTAATCTAGGGTTGCGGGTTCGTATCCCGCGTGACACAAGTAATTATGAATTTTTAAAATACATATATAATTACTTGTGTTGAGTCTGGTCGTTTCTATATATATTAACTATGTATTTACAAAAGAAAAGTATATATATGTATTATATCCTTAATCTAGTACCCGCGACACAAGCGTTTGCTTAGTGCGGGGCTAGATGGCGCTGTGTGCATTGTCCCGGAATATTTATTTATTTATTTATGCTGTTACTTTTATTTTGAGATGATACAAGCAATGTGTGAGATCAGGCTTTATTTCAAATTATAGCACCTATTAAGCTGCACATGTCATGTATGTATACTTATCAAACTTATAAAAAACTTTACATCTAAGGTAATGTCCATCCAAAAGTTTGCCTGGAAGAAATCGCCTAAGGTGATAAGGCCACCCAATGTGCAGCACTTTAATCTAAGTATATTTGTCTGTTATGTAATTTTTGTGTTATAGTGTACATTAGAGTCATATTCTATTCTACTCTACTTTCAATTAATTAACAAATAAGTACATAAACAGATGTGGCTATTATGTACTATAAACTTAAAGCAAACTTTGCGTATTAAGAAACAATTACGTTATATGACATGTTTTTTTAATGACGTTCGTATTATGCATACGTTCACGTGAAATAACAATAAACGTGTTTCATATACCTAACCACAACAATATGTATATATATACGTCAATAGTAAAATCGATTTGTAGGCACCTGTGTAAATATGAGTAATTTATTGCGGAAGAAAAATAAATCTGTCTACTTAAATTTGCGCGCTGTGAACTAATACAAAGCTGAATAAATATATCCAAGGTTTCATAGAAAATTTATTTAGTAAGCTTATATAAGAGTGGCGCACTTTGGTGTCCAGTTTTTAAATCTCTGAAATGGTCAGTCAGTTTAACCACTGTGATACTTTAACGAAGAGTCAAAGCCTATATAAACTTAGTAAAATCTAATAAAGATTGTACTCAAGGCATGTTATAATTAAAAAATCTACTTGTACCTAAAAATAAATTAATTAATGAATATTATATATCTAATTTAATAAAGTATAGGTAGCATTGATATAAATTAAGACCACAAGTTTCTGTATTTTACTCTCTACTTCTGTATTTGTCTCTACACGTACTGTCTTATATGAGTCTTATATGATACATAAGTACACTATTACACGATCACTTCGTACTAGTTAGGTATACACGTTTCATAATTGACTATTTTGTTCATATCCAAATGTTTGCTGAGTAAATGCAATATAACCTCACATATTTTGAGCGGTACTCAGCTGTAGATAAAACACTATGCAGTATGCAGTTGTCTTTGTTTATCTTGTTGTCGGGCGTATTTTTAACTGTTCATATTTACCTACATAACCATACGTATGTATGTATGTTTATATATGTGATACTTTCACTAAGGTTCAGTGAAATGTCATTTTAATAATGTATGTATGTGACGTGGTTTTGAGTACGATTGTTTTTTTTAAGCTCCTACGCTCAATTTGCATGAAATTTGGCTTGTAAATAATAATAATATATAAATAATAATTTTAGATAAGACACATGTCATTTTGAGTGCCATAGTTTACTAAAAACCATATCGAATACTTATTCGATATGGTTTTAACAAAATACTTATTTTGTAAGCATTGATACAACAAAAAGGAAATAACGCGACAAATGAAGAGTAATACAAGCAATCCACGCACGCAATAAGAAGCTCGATGTAAGGAATGAATAAAGAATGAAATAAGGGAACAAATCTCCCAAAAGTACGCAAACCGAGGCTCTTATATCTGTATAGGTATACATATCACACATACTCGTACTAGCAGCGCTCTGTGTTGTGACTCGCGCTAATCCGGAATATAAATTAGTATATGTCTCCACTCCAGGGTCTAATTTAATTCTACATCAAATTGAGTCAGTTCAGCCATTTCAGCGTGAACAAGTATCAAACACACTAACATGCTTTCGCCTTAATGGTATTAGTAGGAAATAGTATAGGAAGGACCTGGGCGCTCACCACAATATACGTGCCCAGGCGACCTTCCCTATCGAATTCCTTCTGAGGGTTAGTCAGGACCCTTAGTCATCTATATATATTATAAGAAACTCAAAGGTGACTGACTGACTGATATAGTGATCTATCAACGCACAGCCCAAACCACTGGACGGATTGAGCTGAAATTTGGAATGAAGGTGAAAGGAGGGATGTTGTGACGTAGGCATCCCGCTAAGAAAGGATTTTTAGAAATGCCACTTTTAAAGGGGTGAAATGGGGATGCAAGGTTTACTTTATTAATGCGAGCGAAGCCGCGGGCACCCACTAGTGAGTAATACGACCCAAGGATAAAAGATAAGATGTAGGACAGTATGAAGTGGGATTATTCAAATATAGCTCTTACGACTCACCATCTAAAGTTGAGTTTCCAGTTGAACCCGCCCCAGGTCATGTCCGAGGCCTGGATGTACTCGAAGGTGGTGTCAGATATGACGTCGATGATGGGACACACCACCGTGGTCCTGTCTTCTACGATACGAGCGAGGAGCGGCTCCAGCCAGCCCTCTGGAAGTTTACAAATATAACATTTTAGGAATATTAAGTAACTAGTGCAAGCCCGCGCCTTCGCTTGTTTCTGGATAAAAAGTAGCCTATGACACGCCTAAGACCTCATACCTACTACTTACATACCAAAAATCATGATGATCCGTTCGGCCGTTTTTGCGTGATAAGCGTATAAACAGAGACACAGATAAACAGACAAAATTTCTAGATAATGTTGGAACGTGTTCTGCTATTAATTGTAAATATCTCCAAACATTTTTTTGAAATATCTTCTATGTTCAGACTTTCGACTCTCTTCAGCTTTATCATATATATACCTAGACATAATTTTTGATTTATAAAAATAGAAGAAAACTTATATATAGAATTTTATATAAGCGCTTCAATGTACCTACTGCTAGCACTCCTATAGCTTTCGGAAGTTCAGAAATAGACAAATCGGCATAGAATCTAAAAAAATTAAAGTTAGTAAAAGTATAAAATCAAGTCTTTTAAAAATCACTTTTACATCTGATTAAAAAACTGTATTATTTAGTTACTCTTTACTTCATTCCACCAAGATAATAAATAAGTATACTAAGAATAAATAATCGCCATGGACTAGGCAATTCCATCTATTGGTATATTTTTACTATACCTTCTCTAAAGAAAGAGTTTTATTTTTGAGCATCAAAAACGAGAAGCCTTATTCATAAACGACACCAGCGCATTTTAATTTAATTATTGTCTTAATACTAACTTACTCACGTTCAATTCTACCGATACAATATTTATTTGCAGTACATACTTAAGTTTTTGTCCATAAGTATATTATGTTATTTTGTATATCAGTGTGTAATATGTATTAATTAGTGTAGCCCTAGCTCTTATATAATATATTTTTATTAATTTTATTTCATTCCTTTCACTACCAGTATGTCTAATTTAAAATTTTGTTCCTCTTTGTATACGTCTTTGTCTTTGTTTGTTTGCCTGCCTTCTTGTACGTGCGTGACGTCACAGCCAGCCCCAACGGAAGACCAGCGCTGGTTGCTTCCACACAACCAGCATTATGATGAGTTGGGGCTGTGTTGTGGCAGATTTTTATGTTTGTTTATTATGTTTTTACTCCTGTGTGTTCTTCTGTTAAATCTGTCACAATAAATGTTTTCTTTCCTTTTCTTTCTATACTAAAATTGCAGTTTAAATAAAATAGGTATATACCTATAAATACAGAAAAACTGAATTAAATCATACCAAGAACAGCAGTTACAAAACATATTAATAAATTAAACAGTACGCTACAATTTGATTTAGTATACATTGTAAATTTGTGTACATAAGTGTTGTGCAAATACAATTAATTGTTCGCATTATTACGTAGTTCCCGTTTTACGCAGATTTTCGTCGGTAAATAGATGAATAGAAAATGTTAATACATACTTGTATAAATTGTGACGTTGATTTCCTTCTACGATCCAGATTAACTTTGTTTTACATACATATATTACAATTGTTTATATAATTGTATTTTGAAACAATCATTTGATATACCCTACACCTACATAACAAAAGTTCAAAAATATTCGTTTTCTTTACATGTACTTATCAAACTTATTTTCACTAAGTAAATAAATAAATAAATATTTCAGGACATATCACACAGCGCCATCTAGCCCCATACTAAGCTTACGCTTGTATCATGGGTACTAAGATAACGGATATAATATGTATATATATACTTTTTCTTTTGTAAATACATACTTATTATACATAGAAACGACCAGACTCAACACAAGTAATTACAAATTTTAATATTCAGAATTACTTGTGCCATGCGGGAATCGAACCCGCACCCCTAGATTAGAAGGCAGAGCCACTACCAACTAATCTAACGGAGCAGTCAAGTACAAATGATGTACTTAGGCCAAGTATTTTTTGTGTCAATAAATATTATTATATATTATGATGTAATATTGCTGCACTGTTTCAATGAAAAATATAGGAATAAGTTATATTGTATCACAAATATTTACTATGTTTGTTTGTATTTTTGGTGATTAATTCATTTATTAAAGACAAAAATGCACTCGGTGATCTATAGTAGGTAATTACACTAATTAAAAACTGTATAAACCATCAAACAATATGTACCAATTTGAACCCAATCAAAACATGTATTCAATTGTCATTCGCGTTTTAATTAATTGAATTTAATTTCAGTGCAAATTGTGTAAACATAGCTAATGCAGTAAATGCAAATGTATACGATCTAGGTATAAATTGCATCTGAATGGAAGTAGTTCATATAGTTGCAGCACTCATAAATGGCACTTCAGCCTTCAAGGCTATGAATTTATAGAATTATCTTTTTAACCGCTATAATACGTAAACGGTATGTTTTGGGATAAGACGATGCTTGAATGTTTGTTTGGTTTATAAACTAAAGCAATATTACTAGTATTGTAATATTATGTTGTACAAACACATACACCACGATATATTAGCTGTAATTTAATAAAAAAAACTTTAAAAACATCTTACATTCTTCTTCGTAAATATGTGAACATACTATTCACATAATTATTCTCAACACATTTGCATTACAAACGTATCTAGGTCTTGACAACCATTCTTTTGGTCTGACACTGTACAGACTATATAGGTATTATATTATAGCTATTGATGGCGGTCTATTATTTCGCCGATAGATTATTATTATCTACTTACTAGAGTTCTAGAATAAACTGCAGGCCTGTTTGTCTTCCCATTGTATTAGATAATTTATGGAGCGTATTGTTGTAAATCGAGACGCATTATTTACAAGCTTTAACGCTCTAGTCTTTAGTCTTTAGAACTATTGGTGGTTCTTTTGAAAAGTCTAAAGATGTTGGAGATTATAGCAAGATATTGTAAATAATATTGCAAGGTGGAAAAAAAACATCATACTCTTCAAGAATAAGGTAGAGTGAGCTAAATACTAAAAAAAAATTAACGCTAGCTGTGACACATACACTACATTCCTTGAGAATCGACAAAAAATATTGAGAATTTGTATGTATGTACTAAGTTATTTAAAATCAATTCACTTGCGAGAAATAAATGAACCGATGTTCTGTGATGTAGGTAAATATTTTATATTGGGTATTGTGAGTATCTAAGCCACTCCAAGATAGCGGTATACGCGTACACTTGATGTAGTGCTTGGAATACATCCAATGCTAAGTGCATGCTTAAGCTACTCCTTTTCAAGTGAGCAAAATGAGTCAAGATTTTAAACCAAGCACATGATTTTAGGTTCACTTCTCTGATTTTGCAGGTTTGCGGTACCCATTTTAAGATAATACGACTTTTCAGTTTTCTAAAATTGTTGCAACTTTATGTTGAGAGTGGCAAAGTCTAGCGCCGAAACTTTTCAAACCAACCCTGAGGTCTTTGTTAGTAATATGCCTTCAGTTTTCTAACTAGGATTGTAGGCTATATTTGGTCTACTTTCGGTCTGTGCCAAATTTGTTTTTCAGGAGCAGATCTTGATAATAATATCCTCCATTAAGGTTTTGTGTTTCTTTACATATTATTTCTTGTATATTGATGTTTTAATCATTTCTATCTTTCAGACCATTACAAATATTAGTGGCTCGTTCAAAAGACTTTCTATAGTGTAGACGAATTTTTTCAAAGAATGCCATTCCAATAGTAATAGACGATAATATATATATAATATAAGATAATTTTTATAACGAATGCAATTGCCTGTTAAATTTGTATGATTATTTTGGATTATGATTATTTCATAGATTTTTCCTTTCATTGATTTATAGTTCATCGAATTATCAATAAAATGTCTATCTGTTTACCTGTACATTCACAATGTGCATCCAGGAAGGTGATGACGTCCCCCTTGACATGCTTGGCGCCCAGCAGTCGCGCCCTGATGAGCCCCGACCGGTTCTCTGTGCGGAAGAGGCGCGTAGACACCGGCAGCGTCTTTATGTAGTCCTCCAACTTCTTGCCCAGGTGGTCTGCACACGAGAGAATTGAGAAGTTAGCACGTACATATAAAAAAACTTGAATTGATAACCTCCTTTTTTGGAGGCGGTTCATAATTGTCATTTTAATATTATGTCGGAGCTGTATTGAAACTTTCAGAAGAACTGTAAATCTTTTTTTTTTGAAGGCGGTACATAATTATCATATTAATATTAAGTTAGAGCTGTATTGAGTGAATGATACATATGTGTGAGAGAGGAGTAAATATGGATATGACGACACCCAGATGATAATGGTAAGAGAATAGTTCTAATTAGTCATATGAGCATAAAATAATAATTACAAAGGTACAATTTGATGCAAACTATTAATATTTTTTGGAAATGGCGGAACCAATTTGCATGGAATAATGAATGATAAAATTCCTAGACTCATTCCACATCAGATTAAGTAGGTAAAGTACACGAAGCAAGAACAGGGTTTTATCTTTTTAATAATCCTGTTTTCGAATACAAATGAAAATAATGATGTCATTATTCTTGAACAACTGAACACGTTTTTCCCAAGAATCGTCATTCGCGAATGATATCTCACTTTCTTATCGAATGTGAGTAAACATGAATACAACAAGGTATACGTTACTGTAAATCACGTGATCGCAGATAGCGCTAAGTAAGCAGTGGGAGTAATTGGAGTAACAAACAATTATGATAACTGTAGATAGATTAGAATCTGTGTTATAAGCACGGTTGTAATATAAATACTTAAACTGTTTCACGCCCGGTGCCAACAGCCAATTACGGCAAAATTTGCTGACATGTTGGTACCCAAAATAATTTACAGTTTGGTTAAAATCTAATATTCTTCACTGAGGTGCATCTTATAGGTACATTATTAATTGAAGCGCCCAAGCCCAGTAGCGGTGGTAATCGCATGCGATTACTAATGTTAAGCAATTGTTGACGCGGTCAGTCCTTGGATGGGTGACCAAAAAGTGTATTCCATTTTGGGCGCTTCCGTGGGTTGGATGATATATTAAATTGTAGGTCCCGGTTGTTTTAAATAGTACGGTAGTCGTTACGCCATGACAGAGGCCTTTAGGGCGTCTTTACAAACTCTCGACACCAGAGTTGGCCACTCTCATTCTATAAGAAGAAGATACATTAAATCACGACAAAATGCTGCACTGTGATTGGTTCGCAAATTGTGACGAGAATCAGACTATGAATCAGTGTTGTGACCATGCTATAGACGTCGTAATGATAACACGATATGTAAAAGAATTTACATCACAATTCACTTTACTATTATATGGAATAACGTGGAACTTGTAACCCGAGAATGTGATTTAACAATTGATTAGATTTTAATTAGATAAGTCATTACATTTAAGTACAATTAGAACTTTAGGACATGTTAACGCTTCACAAATTGTTTTACAATGAGTTTATAAATAATTAACACGAATATAATTAATTTTGTAAAATTGCATAAATAATTTTACACTACACAAAACATTAAAAAAATGCACAATTAATAAAACTTTCCATAAATATACATATTACATAATAGATATGTTATATTACATAAAAGATATGTTATATTACATAATAAATATGTTATATAATATGTTTCTCTTTTATATTTTTACGATTAAATTAGTGATTGAAATTTTGACCTCAGACAAACGAAAACATCTACAAAATAATGTACCTGGTCCATTATTATTATTTTCCAAGCTAGCCGTAACTTTACCAACCCATGAGAAGTAAAGCAAACTTTCCAAACAAAACAAACAATGTTGAATTTCGCGTCGGATCATACAGCGTTTATCGTAACGTTGTTTTTATCTTAGTCCTTAATAGCAGAGGTTTCGACATACGCGAGGTTAAAGACCTAGGTATTTGTTGTTTTCAATGAACACTGATAAGCTGTTATCTTGGGATTATTGCGTGCAATACAGTTGGATTTGAAACTATTTGTTTGTTTTGGATTATGATTTATCAATGGCCGCAAGTAATCAAGGCGCTAATTTAATGCAATAATTGGATCACAACATTGTCATTTGTATTCTATACTAGGCATTTTATTTATTTAACTGTATTTATAGTAAAATTAAAATGCTTCAAATGCAATACAGGTAAGAAAATATCTAAACCACAGCCATATAAAGGCTAAATTGTTCATACGCTCAAAAAATTTCGCCGAAATTCAAATATTGTTATTCTTCAAAGCCATGTTCTCAAGTTAAATAAAGTCTGCTCCCGATTTACTTGGCAGAATAAAATAAATATTCGGAGATAAAATAGTTATATAGAGAGAAAGAAATTATCACGTTACGTTTTATACCTACCATATTACTTATTATCACTGTGGGGACACCGCTATTTCATCAATAAAATGTATTACAAATCCTGCTAAAACAGCTAAATCGAGAGTAGTTTTACTAATCGAGAGGCTCTAAGACGCCGTTTTCAAGGCAAATTGTGAACATTGCCAACGATTCTTTGCTCATCAATGCCTAAACCGGTTAAGTTTTAATGTCAACTGATAAATATACTTATATATGTACGAAGCTCACGTGCATCGATTGTCTACAGGTCTACTATACAGGGATATTTAATAGGCATAGAAAATCTTTACAGATATCCTACACAATATTTTTTATTACTTACACAGAATGACGATGTTCTAATGCTTATAGAAATATCACCATCGCCCCTATTAGCCCGTTTACTATTTCAAAATACACGGTGCCACAGAACAAGTTTATGTTAATGCAAATTTAATTACTTTATTTCTTTAGGCTGTAGTCAAACGTAAACGTATCCCACGTAAAAAAAAAAAAAAAAAAATCGTTTTTCGTTTGCTTAAATGTTAATTATCATCTATGTTAAATTGTTAGGAAGGTCTTTAAATAGGTTATATAATATATGTGTAAATTAGGTTAACTGTCGAAGGTGACGCACCCACTGTAAGTTATTATAATATTTTAAGTGTGAATACAACTTTAATTGTAAGACACTGCTTGTGAACGAAACAAAACAACAATGTTACAGTTATTCTGTACAAACGTAATCATAAAAAACACTTAAAAACAACAGAGCTCCTGTCAGTTGGCATATGACAACTGTAACTTGTAATAATTTGAAGAAAATAGCCTAACCAGCTTAAAAAAACGTGTTCCATAAAAGATAGCCATCAAATTGTCAATAGTCCTGTACCGAGCGGAGGCAAACGCGCCGATGCATTCGCCGCTTGAATTTTGCATGAGCTACAACGGCAAATATAGACGTCGGCCATTCATTTTCATGCTCAGTTTGTTTTGTAAAGCGCCATAAACGAATGCAGCGCCGTACACGACATGTTGTGAATTGAGCTAGGAAGATCATGGCTCAGGTTAACCTCTATTAGGCTTTCGACCTCTGTGTCTAATAAGGACCTAGACTAGGCTAGCGACTAAGTTCATTGTGCAGTTGATTTGGATTTATAAACTATGTAATTTAAAGGCTCGGGCTTCGGCAGATGAGCATCGCACGCGGTTTACAAAATTATTACGATATGATGGTCTTTGACCTTTTCTTGCGAAGATGTACAGTCGAAAATGTCAAAGTGCACGATAGAAATATAACTAGGTATAGATATATGAACGAAGTACGAATTCTGTTGTATCTATAGCTGCTGATCAGTATGCGGCCAAGCGAAACCAAAATTAATTTATACTAGCCAGCTAAAATCAGGCTAACTTAGCATATAGGTCAAACTACTAATGTAAGCTGGCCTAAATTCACAAAACATAGTTTAGATTTCAATTTAAATAATCGATTGTTATATTTCTGTGAAATAGCGACTGCTGTTTTGGGTAGATAAAAGATTGTCCTATTAAAATGCGATTTAGTATTCGTATCGCGTAATAAATTGTATGCAAATATAACATAAAATATTCACAAAAGTTGGAAAAAACCTTTGCATGAAAAACTCATCAAACGTTTTTTTCAATACCTAAAATGAGTCAAGAGAGCCACAAAACGTTTTTACGATTGGTCCCACGGCTGTAAAGGCCGAAATGGTCTCACACCAAATTCAGACGAAACCACATCCACAGGCAATCTTTGTGTAACTGCACCTCGACTAGCGTCTCGTAGTTGTGTGACTCACGACGTTACCATTCCCCGCGAACAATTAACTTCGCTAAACCAAACATAACAGCTCGATACAGCTCGTTCCAACGCTGCAAATCATCAAACTGTAAACTAACTGTACAAATTACATACAAGTAAATCGATTGCCGCACAAGCGATAAAGCATTTCTCTAGAGGCAGTGGATCGTGTGTAATGTGAATTAGAATCACTTGCCATGTCACACTTCAGGGGAATGGAATGGACGTAGTGAAATGAATTCTCGGAAGACTACTTTCACTTTTCGGTTTATAAGAGAGGTTAGTCAAAAGGCTATTTTAGGCGCCAAGGCTGAGGTGCTTGAGATGACTGGCTGGAACGGTGGTGAATGCAGCTCGTACCTATAACATGCGCATATTGCTCATAAATCACGCGGGATGTGGAATTCATTAAGAATTATTTAAAGCGGCTCGTTTTGGGAGTGTTGCTACCCTTCTCCAGTATGAATGGTAAAATATTCAAGTACGCTACACTACGGAATATAAAAAAAACGTAAATCCCTTGATGCTAAATCTATACTAATATTATAAAGCTGAAGAGTTTGTTTGTTTGTTTGAACGCGCTAATCTCAGGAACTACTGGTGCGAATTGAAAAATTCTTTTTGTGTTGGATAGACCATTTATCGAGGAAGGCTTTAGGCTATATAAAATCACGCTGCAACGAATATGAGCGAAGAAACAATGGAAAATGTGAAAAAAACGGGGAAAATTATTTATCTTTGAGGGCTTCCGTTGCGTGCGCTTCGAAAACGGTTCAAGTCATGGGTAACAGCTATAATTTATAAAGCTGAAGAGGTTGCCCAAAATATGTAACTATTCCACGCGGACGAAGTCGCAGGCACAGCTAGTCCCAAATATGCCAGACAGTATTGCGTAACTACACCAGACTCGCATCGGCTCTTTAGGACTACTTTTACTTCCCTCATTTAGTACGCAATTCAACACCCACATGTCCCAAACCAATTTAACGTACCTGTAGATTTCAAGTATCCCCAAAATTAGCTATCCTTTCCTGAGAACCGCGCCACTTGAAGCACGCTAACAGGCGGAAGCGGTGGCTATAAATATTTTGAGTTTCTGCACTCTAGCCACAAGGTTCTAGTAAATTGTGAATGAAAACATACTCGGTTGTACTGTGTTAAATAAGGTGTAGAGGTGAAAGTCCGTCTGAGTCTAGACAGAACAAATCTTAGTTATCAATCAAACTATTGATAACTTAATTACAAAGTAAGAAAATAACTTGTAAAGTAGATCGAACCAAGTAAACTTATACTATATATTCTAGTAATCGATCAAACACAAATTCCATCTTCGTTATCGTCAACCATCATATATTTTTTCGATTATTGACTTTCCACTTTTCAGCTACATCTCGGAAATTTAGATGCAAAAATATCTAACAACCCTATAGATATATAAGAACCTTATTCAAACCACATCTGGGCAAGTAGTTAGGTTAAGTTAATTTCACCAATCCGATCTAATCTAAGCGACTTGTACGCAAATAAGTGCTAATTAAAAAGGTACACAATAGTGTAATGAAAGAGCACAACCGGCTGTTATCAGATCCATCTAGAACTACCTATAGACGTTCTCCACTGCCACTTCCGGCTAGATCTAGACTTTCTAGTGCACTAGTACTTTTTAAACCGCCTATCGGATTAAAGTACTAATATAGACGTGTTTTTATAACACGAGTAACAAGTTTAACTAGTCAGTAAAAGCTAAGTCAATGTTCTGACTTATATGGCAGTGCTTTAGTTTGAAAATTGTGGCAAGGAAAATTATTTGTTGCAATTAGGTGGTGGAAGATGTTATGTTATTGCCTTCGATCAACAATGTTGGTATTGTTGATCGAAGGTTATTGCCTATTTCTTACATATGTATAATTGACAAATTAACAGTTTACACAACTGTTCTCTCTGACTTATTTATGTGAAAATTACAAGTCAAATATCGATTATGACCAGTTAAAAACAATGAAGTGCATAAAAAATCTAGTTTTAAATACATACTCGACATTTCCGAAAATAAGCAAAAATACGTAAGGTTTGTCGGTTTAAAACTTAGAATAATTTAAATAAACTACAAATTGTGGAATATAAATATTTTCATTTAAGTACCTATTAGGCGCCCAGGTTTAGAAGAATCGTTTACAACCTTTATACTTAATTATAAAAGATGCTGTTCCTTGTTTTCTTTTTTAGATGGCAACAACTTCGATGAAATAACGGTGTTTTATCATTACCTATAGATGTACAGCTTCCATAAAATATGTTAATGGCAGTAACGATGGTTCAGTCAAGCATGAACTGAGGACGCGGCAAAAAGCGTAAAACTGGAGTATCACGGCGGAAACCGCACTCAACTGTACTCGGCGGATGCTGCAAACTAGCTATTGTAAACTAGAGATGCTTTTGGATCTTATTAGATAGTAGGTACTGTACTATAGCTATTGAATGTAAATAGCGTGATGCTTGTAGGTCGCCCGGTCACGGTCGATAGGAAAGATTTCAACAAATATCTAACTAAGAGTAACCGTAGTTGTGATTTACACTAGGACGCTATCGTAAGTGGTTTAGGTGACAATTATCATTATCATATGATCGTTAACTTTTTAACAAATTCGGCTTTGCCCAGGTACGGTCATAACTACTACTTTTTAATGAGGATGGCCATCTGAAGGTTTTAGTGGGTAAAAATCCCACATAACCCGCCTGCACCCCATTGTGGTTAGGTGACTTGCTGAAGATTTTTTTTACGTGGTATAGGTTTACTTTTGACTACAGCCTGCCTGATGTTATTTCCCCCACTCAAAAAAAAGCTACGGCCATAAAATAGAAACAAAGCAAATAATCACTGCAAACGGGGCCTACCCGGAACCATATCTTATATCTTTGGAAATATTGTCACTCGTACATACCCTTGCATTAAACATTGCAACAGTTGGACATAAATACATATTAGCGCTACCTCATAATTTAGAATTATGAAACACGTCCATTACTAGATCGTTAGCATAAAATGTAAATGTCACCATTTTCTCGTTTTACTACTTTACGGTATTGAGTTATATTTAATTGTTTGCGCACACAGATTTGCGTGACGAAAGATCACATTTTATTGGTCAAGTGTAACTAAATGTGAAAGCAGTAAAATAATTACCAGCAGCTCGTATGTATGTACATTAAAAATATTTTAGTACAATTTAAAATTATAAACTAGTTTGAACCTTTTACGTACTCGTATTTAAGGTTAGCGAGTGGAAGTCTATAGGGAGATATTCTAAGCTTATTAACCATGCGAGTATAGTGCTCTTACAGCTCCTTATAGAATATTTCAACAAATTCTTTGAACTGAGTAGTTTATACCCGCCTGGTATTTCCATACAAAATATTTACCTACTTATTGCAGATGATTTTCGAAAAAAAAATTCGGTTCCGCCGCCTCGGCTTTAGATAATAAACAATTCTTGTAATACGCTAATCCATCAAATTATTCGTTTTTTGAAATCAGCAACAAATATTTGCAGCGGAATAACATCAAAAATATTTCTAAACATATCACACTTCAAAGAATTTCCGCAATTAAAGAGCATGCAGATAATCCTCAATCAACATAACCTGAGCAAATATAAAAAGAAAAAATAGTTTGTTAATTCATTTTGTTTTCACGTGCACCCGTAGTTGGCATGCAGTTCATTCAGATAAGACATGTATGTTTATTTACCTTTTTCACTAGCATCATCGACCAGAATGATCTCCTTGAGCAGCGGTCTGGGGGACCTGTTGATGGTGCTCCAGATGGTCCTGATGAGGGTCGTCCACGCCTCGTTGTGGAACACGATCACCACGCTCGTGGTCGGCAGCAGGTCGGGGTAGCCCTTGTCTTTGCATCTGGGAGGAAAATAAATAGAGTTTTTAGGAAAAAACCTCACCAGTATAGAACTAGAGATATAGGTAGACGGATACTTCACTGGTCGTATTTAACTCCTGGCCAAGAAAATAAATTAACCAATAATAATAATAATGCCAGATTGTAAAGTTACGGGAGATAAAAAAAGGTAAAAATAGGAATTTATGTAGGGTGTTTACATCTGCTAGCACCATTTGACTACCAGGGCAGCTAACGCGATAAGTATGACAAGCGACACCGTGGCTCAAGGTGGAGTATGCATTGTAATATTTTTTTTTTATGAATTAGATTTTATAATTTGGAAGTATTTTTATAGTAGGTACTCATGCCTCTGGCAACATTTATTATGCATTAGAATTTGTTTGACATTCATAAATGTACAAAACTAAGTTTAGTTTATACCTAAATGAAGAAATAAATAAATGAAACGAAAAATTTGTGTTGTTGATGGATTAATACAGGTTTGATCATAGACATTTCTAGTAAATTTCAACTTTAAATTTTCTTAAATAGCTTCTACGGTATTATTAGTAAAGAATTGATCATAGCAAAATAGCCAGAAAGTGACACGAGATAAGAAAACTTTATTGACAAGTTTGACTCCGTTTCCGACCCCGTAGCATTTCTATTATCTCTGAAAAATTAGTTACCTAAATTATGAATATTCCTATCACATCAACACGAGCCTATTGCATCAGATACTAATGACACTTGCAGTCATCATCGTTTAAACTCCATTGGAGGCAAATTACTGGTGATTGCAAACGATGCTCCAATAAGTGATTTCATAACTTGCTCACACTGTCTCATAGTCTAAGCTATGTTGATCGACATATTCAAAGTTAAAGCTGATTGATAAACTCATTAGAATTTTCGTTTATATGTATTGGATAACTAGTGAATGACCGCGGCTTTGCCCGCGAAGTATAAGATAATAAATTATTGAGTTTAAGATTGTAGGACAAAATATGCCTCTTTTGGGGCTCTATACAATTTCAATACCAAACATCACGATGAACTGTCGCTCATGTTGTGAGGACCAAACATATCAAAAAATACACTTTCGATTTTATACATCGGTATGACAAAATCTTAGAATAGAATGACCTAATCTAATTAATAAAAGCCGCAAAGAACAGATTCCCTTGCTTTAAAAAAAAAAATTACAGCGAAGCATTATGTTATAATCCAGAAACGTGTAAACAAATAACTCTCATACTTTATTTCGAGGCTACAAACATTGTGTGAAAAAATTCTTCCCCCGAGCCTCATTTCTGTGCAAATGACCCTTACTGCTAAAATATTCACAGAAAAAAATGTTTGCGTGACCGACCGTGACACTACATAATTATTTATTTAACGCCCAGCCACTGACGGGCATTATCATAATTCTGTGTCATGGAAAAAGCCGTGAAATAATCATTGTCTTATTGTAATAGCTTATTTTGCACTTTCGTATTCGTGACTCATTCGGTCGTGGGGCATAAATTCATAATCATACGTTTGTTACTTTTTTTGGTGGAGCAAGATCGATATGTAGAAATATTATATCTTTTTAAGATGGGTTCAAATACACTCTTGCAGAAAGAGAGAGAAAAGATTTTCTAGAGGAAGAATTTCTAGAGAAATGGTACACAAATCGTGTGGCCATTTCTCTTTTCTCTTTCTCTTCAAGTTCGAAAGTAAACTTTAACTAGTCAAGGTCAAGGAGTCTATCCCAAGAGTTTATTTTAGCCCAATAATATTAACATTCATACATTTTATAAGTACCAATGTGTTGACTCTGTTTATTTCTTCGCCAAAGTGAAAAGTACTCAAAGCCAATGAATAAAATCATCATACAAAATATGCTGACTCAGCTATTTTTGAAATAGAAAGTAATGTCTACAAATCACGACGACATAAACACTATTGAAAAATAATTAAACACATTTATTGGTATATACACGTAACACGATCACACAAAATTACTAACAATTTAAAGTTCCTAATTTATCGATCCCTGTCTACCATTAATTTTATCAACTGAATAGGACAAATGGGGATAAGAGAAATAACTCGCGGCGTTAAAATGTCAAAGACCATTGAGAATAATTGGGGAATCCAGTGAGGAATTTCAATCGTCAATGGATCCACTAATTAAAGTGATGCCAAGTTATGTAGCGTATCTATTGATAGAGATATACGGGAAGCACAGTTTAAAAACTGTTCTGAAATTCAGAATTAGTAAAATGTTATTAGTTACATTAGAGTGGTTAATACATTACAATATGTACATATTTACGTGTTGCTTATCATTTATTTTTATTCTGCCTTGACAGTTGACACGGTAGAAAGATAAAATTAGTAGATTTACTAACTTTTACTTTTCTATAGGTATTCGAATGTACGAATACATAAATAGCAGGTTCAACAGTTCAGACTGAGCTTAATAAACGACCGTTAATAAAGCTCAATACAAAGGCACAAAAAGCAGCTTTTTAATTAATTGCAGTGAATAAATTAAGCATGGACTGTGAGCCGTGAGCGTTTGGGCCGTGATAGTTCAGCGACTCTCGGAACTAGGTCAAGGCATGTATTTCCGGCTGTCCTACGGTAACATTCATATCATTGTCTGCGAGAGATCTTATCGTACTATCATTAACCACTGTTTATTACGAATATTATATTATGCTTGGATTGACTGTGTGAGTATAGATAGATAGATAAATAAGTACTTTATTAAAACACCACATATAAAGCAACTAGCTGTGCCAGCGGCTTCGTCCGCATGGAATAGTTATTACCATAAAAACGGTTCTAGTGAGTTAATCTTAAAAGATAGACACATGCTGTTGCAGACATTTTGTTAGATCATTTCAAGAGGAATAATTCTTTCATACATATTTTTTTGATATCTTGAACCGTTTTCGCAGCACACGCAACGAAAGCTCTCAATGATGAATAATTTTCCCCGTTTTTTTTCACATTTTCCATTGTTTATTTGCTCATATTAGTTGCAGCGTGATGTTATATAGCCTAAAGCCTTCCTCAATAAATGGTCTATCCAACACAAAAAGAATTTTTCAATTCGCACCAGTAGTTCCTGAGATTAGCGCGTTCAAACAAACAAACAAACTATTCAGCTTTATAATATTAGTATAGATACAAAAAACATAGAAATTAAAATTAGCGTATTAATTGTATTGTTGTTCTTATAATATGTACATACTTTACACGTGTTGGCTTCACACATTTCGAATTTGAGGCCAAACTAAACCCATAACCAAACTGAATACAAGCCTTATAACTACATATACTAATAAACAAGTAGATTTCGATTCAGGACAAAAACACCATAATAATAATCACGTACGTGTATAAAATAAAATTGTAAGGTAACTGCAAATAGCCCCGAGCGCTTTATTTAAGATCCCGAAATTTTGCAGAGTTTCTTTGTTTTGCGCAAGTGAACGCTATGAAAGGAATTTAGGAAAATCCACCCTTAGGGAACAAAATAGGGGTTGAAAGTTTAAATCAAATTTCGTAAAACCACGAGCTTATTTTGAACACATTTTAGTCATAGCTATAGAAAAAATCTTATCCTGTGATAATAAGTTCTTATGTATATTTTAGACTAGGTACAGCAGTGCTATACCTATATCTGTAGTCAAACGTACACCTCTAAATCAACTAAATGAAGATATTGTGCACAGTTTAATCATAACAAAAAAACTGCGTGTTTATAAGAAGGGAAAATCGAATACAACACATTACCATTACCTACACATGATTTAAGCCCGTTTCATAAATAACACAATTCATAAACAAACCATATCAGTTTTAGGCGTAAAATGTAAATGATAACAAATAAATAATAATAAATTATTCGCAAGTTATAACTTCATAGCTTTACCTTCAAAGTTAAATATAAATTAATATACTTTCTAATTCTTCAATTGGTATAATGATATTATAATATGTTCCAACACAAAGTGAAGAGATAAAATCGGAATATTTAAATCAAAACTTATCCATCGTGTTATCTTAATACTTACCACAGCTTCAGATGCGATAATGTTGTTACATTTTGTAAAGAGTATGCGTTTTCCTCAATTCAATTCAACTGTGATTCGACTAACCTAATATATATACCTATATAAAAATGTCTGTACTAACTAAGGTACCCGTAAGACAATTTAACTATGTAAACTAGTTTTAATTAGTCGTGAGTAAACTGGTTTCTTCTAGGTAAGCGCCCGAGATCGTACATTACAACATCAGGCAAGTTGTAGACAAGCGTGAGCCTATCTCATGTAAAAAAAAACGTTTTAGCCGACATACATGTTTTGAGTAAGTGCTAGCCGGTGTTACACGTGTATCTAAGGATCTGTTTATTCAACAGAGTTATAGATTAATTGACTGGTTCTACCTACAAATCTGTATTATGAAGATTAACAAACGTTACATAGATCGTTTAGCAGCCGCTGTGACTAATATCTGGAACAGAGCTCTATGGCACTTTCTAATGATTTATGCAAATTATTCGACGCACTATGCCATTGATATTTATTGCCCATAGATTTTTATTCATGAAGTCTGCAGTTATTGACTTCTCTAGCGGTTGTTAATTTCATTTCTTTATGTAAGCCTTTGTCTGTTACGAAATTGATTCTTGTTAACCTGTTCTTCGGTTTTCAATTTCGTTTCTTTATAATGCTATATATAAACGCTAGGAGAGAAACACCATTACTATTATGCCTAAGAATAATTAATTTATTAAATTAAATAATTAATACAGAGTTATGTTTTGACTAATATTTTGTAGAGATATAGAAATATGAGTATAGGTGATATAATTTAGCTAAGAAGTGGTTTTGAAAGGTGTTTAGTGACAGACTTGCTAAGCTACGCCCACCGATCCAGTCTCACATATCTGAGCGAAATTATATCGATTTTAAACCTTACTGCCTTGAGATAAACACGTGAAATCAAACCAACTTTATTACTCCACAACATTTACGGATTCAATATGAGAACTGCCGAAAGTTTCAAAATAACAAGCGAAATGGTTGGCCAATTATCGCCTTTTGTGATGTATTGTGTTCCAGTTTACGTAACAGTGCAGTGTAGCTGCGAGCCCAAATATACCGATACTACAATATTCATAGGTACAGTATTTTCAGTTCATTATTTATGTGCGCCAGTTTATCTTGTAAAACATAAATTGGCTTCAAAAGGTTTTTATGTTAATACAGGAATATTTACGTATTGTACGTAGTGATATAAAAATGTAACCTACACCAATAACAGTAATGCTATACACGTAAATTGGGATACACACGAAAAATTGCAAAAGTACATATACGTATAGGTATACCTAAGCACACGTAATCTCGAAGCATGCCGAATAACATAAAACCGAAAACATTCAGACCCATAAATATAATCAGCAATACCATAATCTTTAGGATATATTTAAGGTACAAAAATGTGATAGCACAAGTAGCAAACACTAGGTCTATAGTACCTACTCGCACTTATGACTCTTCAAAATAAGATAGCGGCACTTTAATTAATCCTGATATGATTGAAGATCGATTACGCTTATCAATGTTTTAGTCATTGATTCTGATTTTTTTCAATTACAAGCATTCGTAACTTTGGCTTAGCTCTTTTATCGTATTTAAATGGTTCCGGTCACGTATCGACGGAGTGACTTTTCGATCTACTTCTAAAATCGAGAGCAAACGAACAGAATGCCATCACGACTACGATTGCTTCTTTATTCTGTGCCACGATAGAATGATATCTGTTATATACCATACTGCGATGTAGCATAATATTATCGTTAGTTATCACACAGCTGTCTGAGATGATATTAAATTCCTGCCTATGACCATAATATGGAGATCAATGAACGGACGTGCGCGTACTTAGAATTATTCAAGGACCCACTTCTTCATTCCGCTTTGAATTAAAAAGTTCAATTTGAACTCTTAGGTAGTTACTTCAGTAACATTTTAACTGATCTAGATGATAAGATATTTAGATTACATACATATGTACATTTTACTTTTAGATTTGATGAAAAAATCATCATCCATTTTGTATCCTATTAATATTTCGAAACAGCCCGCAAAAAGGGCTAATATTTGCAGGATATTTATTGTGTTTTTCCGTGGCACAGCAAAAATAACACAAAAGAAAATACTCAAGAGGAGCTTTGAGCACGAGTTCCTGGAATATTTGTGTTTTCTTGCAAACTTCGATTTTGGGGTCTTCAATGTGGTGTTATTAAGTACCTTATAAGTAAACATTTTTACTAGAGTACAGTATAATTTAATGTAAGGTTATAGTCTAACACAACACAAACCTAACCTACATAAACATTCAGTCGAATTAAGCACCTTTTCCTTATTTTCGGGTTCCGTACCCAAAGGGTAAAACGGGACCCTATTACTAAGCCACCGCTGTCTGTCTGTCTCCAGGCTGTATCTCATAAGCCGTGATAGCTAGAAAGCTGAAATTTTTTATGTCTCTCGACAGACTTCAAAAGTGAGGTTTTAAAAAAACTTCACTTACTTCTCAAACCGTACGTCCGTGAGCGATCTGTTGAGCGAGATCATATCGCTGGCCATCAAGTTGAACTGGTTCTCCTGAAACTTCTCCAGCATGTCTTTCTCCTGCTCGATGGGTATGTTCACCGCCTTACCTGGAACGTAATGTGCTCGTAAAAATAAAGCAGGGCCATGGATTGTCTTGGATGGATTCTGTATTATGACAGTGTGACTTATTGACCTGATGTTGACTTAGCCGTTGACCTGTATTCAATAACGTGAAATATGTTCAATGGCCAGCTATATATACCTTATATGTTAAATATAAAAAACGCAGTAAAAAAGAACAAGGAACTTGGCTCAACTTTGTCTAGAAATCTCTGACTTTTTAGAGATAAATAATCAGCCCATCGACACTTGGTTATTTTTTACAGAATGTTTTGGAATGGTACCTACATATTATTTTAGAGCATAAGTTTATACAATATCGAATTGACTGTTTGTTTCCATCCTGGACCATAATGACCTAACGGGCGAATTAGGTATGTGCAAAACCATTTCTGATAAAAAAAACAGAGAGCACTTAAGTTACGACGAATCTGTATGCTTCAGTGGATTGTGTGTTTGATGAATTTGGTAGCAAATATGCCTTACCAATTAGTTAAGTACCTGTAGGTACTTATTTATGATTTGAATAATAAAACTGAATCCATAAAAGCTAATCTGTGGTGAGTGCTCTAGAACTATTATTCATTCTGTAGCCAAAAGCAATACAGATAAGTGAATGTCTCTTGTATGTAGGTATATGAATAAAAATGACGATAAAAGAAGTTTTATGAATCCATAAACCGGCCTGAAGTATGTCTAACTAGAATATCGTTGGTACTAAAAATAATCATGCATGTTGACATTTTTAGATCGTTTCTTTCGTAACTGCGGGAAGTGTGTAAAATAACATTTTCACAACTCAGTCAGATATTTCGTCTATTTCCAATCTTTTACGTCACGCGAGAGGGAAATATTATCATGGGATTTAGTTAATCCTGCTATAAAATAGTTGAAAATAAGTAGGCATACTAAAGTTAGGGTGCCATAAATTAAGATTTTTTTTTAGGTTCGCTTCTAATAACTGCGTCTATAATACTGAACTTGATTTGAACTAGATTTATTGTGTGCTAATTACTTGTCAATAAACTATTAACTACTTATCATTTTTTTCTTTTTTTTGTGGAGGAAATGCATGATTGATTAGAATAACATCATACAAATATTTTTTACACGAAAATTGCCTACCCAGTTAGTTACTCATTAAATGACAAGGCAAACTTATAACACAGAATAAATATGCTTATAATAATATGTAACTACTGTATTATTCTATTCATTTAAAGGCAACCTTAGAATAGATAAGTTAGTCATAATTTTCAGGTCATAGCATTGATAAAGCTTTTTATATTTAAAATAGTGATATAGCCGTACTGACATAGCTATAAGGGTTCACTTCTGTTGAGTAAAATAGATAATTAATTATGGAGAAAGTATGCCATGTTTAATTATTGTTAATTGTTCATCATACTTAGATATAGTTATTCTACTAGAAAAATTACAACATTAATTCTGCTAATTAATAAATTAGCAGCCATTTGAATGAGAAGAAGTACAATTGGATTATAGAAGATGGTTTAATGAGTTTAAAACTCAGCTATTATGAGAGATAACGTCTACCTATTAATGTTCAATATATGTAATAATGCTAACTGGTATCATAAAGTATAATTATTATATGATTTATACTTGAGATAATAATTGTGATCTAAGGTGAGAGAAAGCTATTCTCACACTTCTTGTTTATGATGGACATTTTATAGGTGATTTTCTATGAGCTGTCAGTAAATTTTATTGTAATGAATAGTATTATTATATGTTCGGTGACAATAGAAAAAAAGTAATTCTGAGGAACTAGTTTTTCTGTGAGTTAAGTGAACTTGTTTATAGACAAGGTTTTTATTGTTTACCTAGGTTGTTAAAAAAAATCAATTAAGTGCTTGTTAACTGTTATTTGAGGATACTACATCGTATATAAACACAGCTACTAAACTATAGCACCTCTATAACTTTTACAGGCCAGTAAAAACTATTAGGGTTTTCAAGGATAATTCGGAATATTTACTAAGATACTTATAATACAAATCTTTTAAAAATGATATTTTCTACCAAACTAAGAAAACTGTGTATTTACTTATAATTATTGATTGTATCTAATCATGGATCATAGAAAATAATTCTTTAGTGTAAAATAATTACACATAGATGTTAAATGGGCACCTCGCTGCTTGTAAACGGTTCCCTGTAGATAGTTAACAAGTTGTTGTTTGTGTGTTTACATTAAAATGGAATAATTACAATAATTTAAGTAAATAGACAGGCTGGAGACTATACCGTGTGGCCGTTTAGCCCTGACGAGGAGGCCTATACTCAGCAGTAGGCAGACACAGGCTGATATGATAATGAAAGTAAATAAGTAAGTAGTTTAGTTGTATTTCTCATCACTGAGGGTTGTTACTCAGAATCAATTCATTTCTTAAAGGTATGTAGGTAGTACTTAAGTTAAAACGTCACTTGTGTGCAACAATATGGATCCATTGTTGTCCAATAAATGAAATTTTGAATTGAATTGAAAAACAGAAAAATACATACCCATCTCTCCGGGGCCATTTCCCTTCCTGACAGTTGGTGCTGGCTTCCATCTTTTGAGCCTGGCCTTGGGGTAGGGTGGCAGGATCAGCCCGTACTCTCCAATATTCACTTCATTCTCCTCTATATTGGTGTCTTCATCTTGTATATCTTGCTGTAATGCAGCAGCAATAGCTGCCTTCTTTCCTCTGAACTCTTCTTGGTTTGCCTATGGAAGTTATTTTTATGTAGTCACTACTTAGTTGTATTTTTTACTTGAATGGCATGAAGAAAAGTTACTAAGTACTTAACTGGTATAAAGATGAAGAAGATAGGTGCTCTGCTCTATGAGTTATCCTCAACTTCTCATTAAGTAAGTTAATTATTATATCAAAGTACCTACTTATTCTATTGTAGGTATACTTGAATCAAACTTAGTACTTATTGATCTAGATCTCATTTATTGAGAATCACTTTTAATGTGATATTCATCTATGAAAACATATAATTATTGTGTAAATATTTAATAAGTTCAAAAAAGTACAGTGTTGTGTAGAGCTGGTTATTGACTTCTATCGAATTCATAGTAAAATATGTAAGTAATATTGTACATACTTACATACATAATTACTTATAAGTATAAAAATAATGTAATTGAAAAATAAAACAATGTCAAATTATGTATGAACCAATCTTCAACCAACAATGAAACTTCACTTCACATTACCACAGAATACATAATACAAACATTACTGATAAAACACAATAGTATACAAAAGTATTTTCAGAGCTACCTACACTTATGTACTCCCAAGATATTCTGTCCAATAGGGAGTTTGCTTATTGTATACACAGATATTAAGTATATCACATATTCTAGATACTACACCAGCTAAATCCAATATTACAACTACAGCCTTTAAAATAACATTTCTCACAACTTTTTACAATGGTGCTTAAGTAAATTTGGTAAGAATTATAAATAAATAAAAATTTAACTTTAAAAATAGTACTAGCTAACAACAACACAGTACCTAACAGTTTATTTCACACAAGTAAAATGTAAAGCTATTCAAAGGAAAATAACAATTTGTAATACTCAATTGATTTAGGTTTGAATGAAGCAAATCATTGTTTTCATTGTTTATTTGACAAGCATGAATATAGTACCTATATTTATTTTGTAAACACAAGTGATTGTACCTAGTAACTTTACTATTTGAATCTGGGCTCACACTTACCGGTATTACATTATCGCTGGCTGGTTTCTTGTTGCAGCCCTCGCCGAAGCAGTCTGAATACATCGCCAGCAGGGCGACGTCCACCAGCAACCATACCAGCGACGTCAGCAGTATGATGCGGCATGTGTGAATCCTAATCTTGCTCCGAAACATCTTGCTGGATCCTCGTGAACTTGCACTTCAATACATCAAGGGATCATCACAACTTTGAACAGTTCCGCAGCTCTGTCCACTTGTAACACCAGATCTCACTCACCACTCACAAACAATGCACAAGCGATCGTCTCCAAAGGAACTATGACACTTATAATACAATAATTGGCTCCAATGAACGGACCTTATTAGCAAATTAGAATTTATGAATAGAAAAGCGATGCACGGTTCTTAAAGTAGGCTTCCGGATGTCTTAAGATGATGCACAATTCTCCGAATTTCTAAACATAAAAGCTAAAACAATAATGGTTTCAAATAATAATAACACTAGACAAGTGTGCTCCTGTAATATTTCTACGTTTTTAGTTTATATCCGCAATTTGTAACATTGCGACGCGGCACTAATGGAAGAGAGGAGAGGGTGAGGTGAGAGAGGGTCGCGAATCGCGATTAACATTTGTGAGTTGCCAACTTATAAACAACTCCTTAAAATTAGGGAAATACATTTAAAACCAACCCGACAGCTTTTCGACTCGCGATTAGCTTGCGCTTGGGTGCGAGGAGCTGTGAGCCGCATCGCTGCCAGTGTGGTACTGATGTTGACCAGCTCGGGCACCACGGCCTCTCATGTTCGAGGAGTGCTGGTAGAATTAGCCGCCACGCTAGTCTGAACGACATCATTCGCCGGACTTTTTCCACTGCCAATGTTGCAGCTATGCTCGAACCGAGTGGCCTAGCACGTGACGATGGAAAAAGACCTGACGGTATGACTCTTGGGCCCTGGAAGTTGGGTCGGCCCCTTGTGTGGGACGCAACTTGCGTCGACACATTGGCGCCGTCTCATCTGTCTTTGACACGGTGTCGGGCTAGAGCAGCGGCTATTATTGCCGAGCAACACAAGAGACGCAAATATGCTAACCTCGGCCGAAGTTACAATCTTAATTTTACTCTCTTCCATAAACTTTTCGTATGTTTTTTTTATATCAACGAATTATGGTCAACTTACAAGTCTTTTCAATGCTATTAGTAGTTAGACTGTATTGAAAACCTAACAAAACTTCAGAAATATCTAAATCTAAATAGTAACGACGTAATTGATACTTAATTTTCACTTTGCAGATCAACACGTAATGTACATTGTAATTGCTTCAATGGCAATACTTGCTTTTAAAAAGTTAATAATAATACCAACTGACATTTTCATGAAATGTCATCGTCTGTGACACTATGAGAATTGCTAGTGTACAAAACGATTCTAGCTTAAGCCCGTTTTGTGTGTTTATTTCTATTATTTTTATTACAGGGCCACAAAGTGACTTGTAACTGATGTTACATACTTATCATAGATCTCGATTACATATTTATTGTTTTTAATATTTTGGCAGACCCTAAGCCATCTCAGAGATCTTTAAAGGTTCGAAAACTCTCAACACTGTATTGTTAAGGTATTTTTAAAAGTGTTGGCATTTATATTGTATAAATATTTTTTGGCTTTTCAAATAATTTAGCAATAGCAATATTTTATATCCATGGCGCTGTCAGTGTCAAATAATAATAATGATTCTGCCGGGATTTGCTGTCATTCCGTACTTGAGTCTCGCGCCAGACTTGAGTGGAGCCACGAATTGCGCCGATCGCGCCCGAATATAGCCGAGCGCATCGAGTTGGACCCGCAATGGTTGATACGAGCGATAGCGGCGGAGCTGTTAAAATTGATGTTAATTGTTTAAAACAACGATTAAATGAATTGATTATAAATTTTAATTATTAAATGGTTCGCGCGTAATAAATAAATACAATATTATTGGTAACAATTATTATTTGTTCATGTGTAATATTTGCTGACCAATAGTTTATTATTTAATTGAAACTAAAACATTGATTTTTGGACGGGTCCGCGCGTTCAATCAAAATCGCTCGCGCTGATCCCGTTGCACTTGCGATTGATTTGTTATCGTTATTGTTTATCGTTTCCACACCACTCTAAAAAGTTGATAATATTGGCGCGTTTTTTATAGTGGTATCCTCGATAGGCCTACATCCACTACTACTACACTCTCTGAAACTATACAAATAACAACATTAATTATTTTGGTATTTTCGTAGCCACAAATCTTCTTAAGGAGGATTAAACACCACAAAGGATTAGACACCACAAAGGATTTAACACCTGCGCGCAGTAATTTGTTATTCAATTGTTGTTATTTTGAATGTTTATTATTGTTTCATATTGTTTGATTAATTAGTTTTATTAATATTTTTAGTTAATTCAGTTTAGTATATTATTTGTAAGGTTGTATATATTCTAGTTTTATATAGTTGTTGATTTAATGTATTTTTAAGTTTATTATAAGGTTTAGTTTTTAATAAGTTACGATTACTGCTCTGTGTTATGTAAGTTGTTTTGAATAAACGATACAAGTTTTAATATTGTTATTTGTATAGTTTCAGAGAGTGTAGTGGATGTAGGCATATCGGGGATAGCACTATAAAAAAACGCGCCAATATTATCTACTTCATAGAGTGGTGTGGAAACGATAATACAAATCATTAAAATCGATTGCAAGTGCGACGGGATCCGCGCGAACCATTTTGATCGAACGCGCGGACCCGTCCGAAAATCAATAAACCAATTCCAAGTGGTTTTTAGTTTTAATAAAATAATAAACTGTTTGTCAGCAAATATTACACAAGAACAAATAATAATTGTTAACGAGTTATTTATTATCTTATTAACATTCATAATCAATTAATTTAATCATTGTTTTGAACAATAACATCAATTTTGACCGCTCCGCCGTTTCGCTCGTATCAACCATCGCGGAGCCAACTCGATGCGCTCGGCTATAGTCGGGCGCGTTCGGCGCTATTCGTGGCTCCACTCAAGTCTGTCGCGAGACTCAAGTGTCATTCCGTTGCCACTTGCCAGCTGTTCGTTTGCTTTGCATTATTGAGGAAAACCAAGTCAAAACAATGAAATAAATTCGCAATTTACCTTGTCTCGTCACCAATATTTTTTACACGTACAAATTGAAAGAAGTTAGAAAACTATAAAATTAGAAGGACTGGGTTTACTGACTAACATAAATGAGAGAAGTGCGAAGTGTTGATATAAAGTGGATTGATCAGTATGTTTATTTTTTTCCTTGTGAAGTAGTTATTACGGGCTGAATTATTAAACATTTATTCACTTACTATGCACAGAAACAAGAATAGCTCTAGGATGGAGCGTGCTTCAGAGCTCAATGGCGACAACACTTTAGCAACAGGTGAATATCGGCTCATCAACGGAGAAAAGCCGCCCGATATAAAGTATGAAAAAGAGAATTCTTGGGTGGCAGGAGTCCAAATGTTTGTATCTTTTTTGCTGGCCGGGTTCGGCATGGTGGCGGCTAGTCTGCTGCTGGACTATGTACAGCACTGGGAAGTATTTGATAAAGTATCTGAAGTGTATATTTTAGTGCCTGCTCTATTGGGCCTAAAAGGCAACTTAGAAATGACACTAGCCTCACGTTTGTCCACTCATGCTCATTTGGGACATTTGGAAAACAGTTTGTATTCATTAGTGGTGGGTAACCTGTGTCTCATACAATGTCAAGCTGTGCTTGTTGGATTCCTAGCAGCGATGGCAGCAGTCGCCATGGGCTGGATCCCTGAAGGACAATTTGACATCCATCATGCATTGCTGTTGTGTGCATCTAGTGTGTTGACCGCCTCATCTGCAAGCTTCGTACTAGGAGTCATCATGATTGGAGTAGTTGTAGTCTCTAAAAAAATCAACATAAATCCAGACAATATAGCTACACCAATAGCAGCCAGCCTGGGAGATTTAACTACCTTGGCACTATTATCGTGGATAGCATCTTTGTTGTACAAGTCTGTTGGCACAAGTGTGATATTGCCTTCTATAATTATATTTGTTGGCGCAGTGCTAGTGCCAGGGTGTGGCTACATAGCTTGGAGGAATGATTTCACTAGACAAGCTCTAGACGAAGGATGGGTGCCCGTTGTGTCAGCGATGGTAATCAGCAGTGCTGGAGGGCTGATTTTGGATCACACAGTGTCTATATACAAAGGCATAGCTGTATATCAGTTGGTAATAAATGGAATAGGAGGGAACATGGTGGCAGTTCATGCATCAAGATTGTCTACAACTCTACACACTGGGGAGAAGGAGGGCTCTGTGATGAGCAGTACTACTAAGCTCCTACTGCTGATGGTAATTCCTGGACAGCTCATCTTTATCTACACCATTGGCTACTTGAGAGCTGGCCATACATCCACCACCCCCATGTTCATCTTAGTGTACATGTGTGCTGCCTTGCTGCAAGTGCTGTTATTGCTAACCATCAGCCACTTCATGGTGGTGTGGATGTGGAAGATGGGCATGGACCCTGATAACTCGGCAATACCTTACCTGACTGCTTTAGGTGATTTACTAGGCACTGCACTCTTAGGAGCAGCTTTTAGCTTCCTCTATGCCATAGGTGACAAAGATAGTGATTTAGGTGATTGAGTAAACCTTTATTACTATGTATTTGATGCTCAACATCTTAGGTTTTATTTGTATGTAATGCATAAAAATGTTATTTTAGTTATTTTTTTACTGTCCTATATTTGTAATATCTACTGTGCCTCCACTATCATGTACTTGTAAAATTTGTGCTAAAATTTGAAGTATTTTATATCTTATCATAAGTATGTACATTGTTTTGTATACTTTTACTGTACATATTTTTAAACAATGTAGTGTGTAAATTGGCTGGTGCTATATGAAAGACATGTCTACTTAATTAGTCATAGGAATAATTTATACAAAAACATGTGAATGTAATAGTAAATTGTGTTTCTTGCACATTTCAGTTTATTATTTTGCATAATATTATACTACCTAGTACCCACATAACTTTAATCATTAAGTTGAAGTATGCAATTTATGCTGTATATTTTCAACAAAATAGATATAAATTGAATACCTAACTACCAGTCACTATTATAACAATAAACTACCTAGGTAGATAAAGACCTAAAATTAAATGACACTAGAGCCAATCCTACAGTAGGTAACTACCTCTAACTATTTAGAGGTAGTTTGTTTCACATAATATTATTACTCCTTATCTTGTGACTTAGCTTAGATGTTGCCTATTTTGTGATTCTCAAAGAATGATGACCAGGTTCTTATTAAATAAGTGTGTCAATATTAGACCATATTAAGTATTTACCTTCAGGCAAACTGTGGTCATGTGCAAACCCATTTTAGTCAACAGGTTTGTTGCCATTATGATTTTGCTGAAGTGAGGTTGCAGGTGAGGAACTATATCAAAATATGGTATGTGTAAAAGAAATATTTCAGGTAAGAGTACTATATAGTAGGACCCGATCAGCCACTGAAGATCCAAGGAAGAAGCAGTATCCGACCCAGAGGCAGACCACCAGCCCAATGGTTGGATGACATTTCTAATCATATTGGTAGGAGATGGATCTGACAGGCTAGAGACCATACTATGTGGCAAGTTGGAAAGGAGGCCTAAACTCAGCAGTGGGTGAACACAGGCTGCATGATGATGATGATGAAAAGTATACTAGTTACCAACATATTATAACCTTATAAGGAGGGCATCACTATGTAAAATCCTTAAACTTAATTTCTATGAATTCTGGAAATTGTGATGTGTTACATACCAGCAACCATGTTTATTACTAGGACTAACTAACCTAACTGGAATAAAACAAAACAAATGAACTTTATAGTGGTTTATTATCTTATCCTAAGTCAAAGTGAGTTGTTTACTTGACTTCGCGCAACCTCCTGACGGCAGACCTGCAGGAGGAGGCAGCGGTGGTGGAGAACACCCACGCACCTCCGGCCACGGTCCTCTTGCAGCGCTTGCACGACCAGATGCCAACGCACGAACGCTTCATGGCATCCTGGAAATAGTGGGAAAATAATTTGTGAGTGTGTTTTTATCTGAACAGTGATAATGTTAGTGTAAATCAAGGATATGATGGTGTAGTTGCTAGCTTTTGAATTTAAAAGAGGAGAGGATCTTTTGATAGTCACTCAATAAATAAATCAAATCATGCAATTGAGGGCTACTATGCAGAATGCAAACTGACTGCAACTTTCAAACTGCAGGACTAACAGTTTTATTTACAGATGCAAAAATGTTAAAATTTACACTGAAAATATTTTATAAATAACAGAATAATAATAAACTGCAATGCCAGTGTCCTGTAGATAAATAAATCCTAAATTGAATTACAGATAACCTTTTCGTTTTGGAGGATCTTAATGCAGAGGGGATCTTTTGTGTACAAAATAGTAAATCATGTAAAATACTAAGTTAATAAGCGCTCGGCTTGGGATTGTTATTAATACATGGAAGGTCTTTAGCCATTGCTTTATGGATCTAGTAAGTAGTAGATGTTTGAAACTAAGGTTATGTTTACGAATTCACTAAAACAATAATGATAATAAAAAGTTGCTTATAGACTATGAATACAATTTAGAATACAAGACCTAGAACACCTATCTATATTACCTTTGGAGAAGCTGAATCCAGAGATAAATAACAATACTAACCTTGCCGCAGAATGAACAAGTGTACTTGGCGTGCTGTGTCACTTCCATTTTCTTAACCATTTTACGAAGGGAGGCACCGTAACGTGTGCCATATTTGCCAGTAATTCCGACCTTTTTCGTGCGTTTGGCCTGAAAACATAACAATCATGTTTGTACTGCTTTCACATAGCACTGTCACTGAAAGAAATTTTTCGCGGCAAGTAATATCTTTCGACGCAAAATAACTTCACCACTAATTGGTTCACATCACTGCGGTTTAGATCGTTAGTAATCACAGGTTTACATAGCAAGGATTGATGTAATATTTTAGAATTTAATTCTCACCATTTTGAATAACCTGTCTACAACAAAAGTTGACAGAAAAGAAGAATTGTTTAAGAATTTGACATTGACAGCTATCTGTGTTTGGTTCACGTTTGATTAGGTTTTTTTTAAATTGCCATTTTACAAAAATTCTACTAAATCGAGTAAAATGCTATACAAGTAAAATTATATACCAAGCTATATCTTCTTTGTGAGCATTATTTGGAATTTCACAGAATATCGGTTTTCGGGTTCCGTAGTCAAGGTAATGGTCAGTTCCGTACTGACTCGTGATGTTTTCCGGGTAGTTCAACCTTAACTGATAGAATATATGATGCGAAGAGGAATAACTTTTTCTCCGCTGTCCTTTATTCTAACAATTGATTTTATGTTCTGCCATAAATTCTTTCATTTTCTACCACTCCAAAAAACCTATTTTTATAGATGGCAGCAACAAGATATAACGAGCTTATTTGTTATGTTTGTTTGATATTTTCACTTATCACAGTCTATTGCAGTCTCCATGACCAATGAAAATTAAGCTTAGTTTTCAGATAATGTTGTAATTTGATAAAAACCTGTCAAGTTGACAGTTCATATTGTTCATAATCTCGTGTTGGTTGATGAGCGACCGTCAACGACCTACAAAATTGTAAAAGGTCGATCTTGGTCTTTTTGGTTTTCGATAAAACCGTCCCGATCATCTGGACGGGCTAGTTTTAGTAAATTTAGAAACAAAACAAAATGTTGCGAACGATTGTAGTACGAAACCAGTTACTGAACGAAAGCCTAAGAAAGGCTATTCGTTCAAATATCGCAAGATGTGTGAGCACGGAATTAACTAGGAGGAAAGTTTCTAACAAGTAAGTTCCTGGCTTTTCTGTGTTTATTTTGTACTTTTGACTGTAAGTTTACCAAGGAACTTGTTTTTCGTATGTATGTGCAGTGCTACTGTACTTGCTTGGTGCCGAATTCGCAACTGCTCGTTGCATAACCAAAACGTCAGTGCTCTTCACCTTGGCTGCTTGTCATGAGAACAGCCGGCAAATCCACGTGCGAATTGATAGTGCATCTAAATAGTCAACACTGACCACATTCGCCACTTCCTAGTCATTGTTTACTTCATTTTCCAGTCATTTACTGTAGTTCAGCACAATCTGAGTGTTCTAATAGGAAGTTGCATATGAATTTTCTCAGTTGTATGGATAGATCTTATAAATCTATGGATGATAAGTGAAAGTTAAGTTAACAGCAGCAACAATTTTAAATCAGACTTTTGTAATATTCTATTCAAATGGAAATCACAATTACTCGGAAGTTACCCCATTGTTCTGAGGATCTGTAACAACAACTAAAATTTACTTAGTAATCAAGAACCATTTTTAACTAAAACAGGTTTGCACTAGGCCATAGTTTGCCGATGGCAAGCTATAGCCATATTTACTTAATACTAGGTGTGCTTGTGGTATAAAACATAAATGGATATGATGATATCATCTAGCTATGCCTGAGTGCTAGTTTTCACAGATCCCAATAGAAATTATTATGTACCTAGGTCTACAAACACAATAAATTGATTTGATACATTATAACTTGTGTGAGTGAACTGTTTATTGCTTTATATACAAGATAATTGGGAGTGTAACATGTATGTTTGCCTAGACTATACCAGTATTAGTTCTTTTTTTATAATTTCTTTAAACTAACAAAGTTATCTATTATGTCTCTGCAGAACTTCAGTCTTCATTATATTTTTATCTTATTTAAGTTTCCATGTTTTTTAAACTATTACCTATATTGTGGGTTTTTAAAAGAAGCAGGATTTTATTTGGGGGCCAAAATGTGTTGTTGACTGTTCTCACTATTTCAATTTAATATATTAAGTTTTAGAGATTTTTTTGTAGTGTGTCATTGTTTGTAAATACCTTATCATTTTATAATGTCTGCATTTCACTGATATGCTAAGTTTCATCTTGTTCACTTATCTAGAGACTGATAAGTTGATAAGAAGCATGTAAGGAAATAGAATTACTTATGTCTGCAATTAGTGTTAGATAATAATTTATACAGTGTTCTTGCTGTATAAATGTTGTTTTCTTAGTTGGGTTCTCTTGGTAAAATGAACCTGACTGTAACTGTGGTAGTCCACATATTTGAAAAATAAATAAGAAACAAAATACAAAACACTAATTATAACATACAGCGAGTAGGCAAAAAATAAATACATAACACTTTTTAGATACAAAATAATGATATGATATTAGATAGCTATTTAAATTGACACAATGAAATACCCAAGTAGAATAAAATTTGTAATTCATACATTCCAAACATAGATGTTCTGCCTTTGGCCAACCACAGTATAGTTAGGTGCATGCACCACTTTTGAGTATGTGTAGCATGAGCTGCATTTGTAGCATGTGTTGGAGTTGCTGCTGGCAACCTGGTGGTCAAATACATGATGATCCATTGTCTGGTGTATAAAAACATATAATCACTTTAACAGCTTCACCCATTTATTCTCAGAGTGCTGTCTCCGGAGAACAAGAAGATCAGCACCCCAGGATGGTCCGTCCAGATGAGGTACTACTCCAGCCTGCCATCGCACACCAAGGTGAACCTGCCGGCGCTGTCTCCCACCATGGAGAGTGGATCCATCGTCAGCTGGGAGAAGAAGGAGGGGGATAAACTCAGTGAGGGTATGTATTTCTTTCACATATGGACAGCCCTGTAGTCAGGACTTTTGAAAACTACAATTTACACTAAACGCGAAACTTTTACGTACCCCTTTTTTCTCTAAAAAAAACCTGGCCTGCAGCAAGTCCTCCTGAATGTGGTCGCCGGCGAGTCCTGGACGCCTCCTGGCATCCAGGTAAAGTCCAAGTATCGGAACACACAATATAGATGTACGGGATCACTGATTAGGTTATAACACTCGCGTGATATTTTTAGATTGTTTTGCATAACGTACTTTCTGCTCAAGGGTTGGAGCAGCACTGTCGATGTAGGTAAACGTCATTCTTTTTAGAGATGCGCAAGCGCGGGGTTAATGCGCGAGTGTGATATATATTCGATTTTACATCGACTTGATGAATGTAGATTTTAGGCAAGCCAAGTCCCTACATTTCCCCCCACCAAATCCGACGTTCGGATTTCTCAGTTCTTACTAGCAGTGTCACTGAAAGTGTGCAAGCAGCTGCTAGTGTTAATATGTAACTAAATGTTGTACAGTATTTCTCGTTGAATGTGATGAACAAGAATATTTTATGTAGCTCGAGAGCGTGTGGACTGTATACAATGTTAATAGGATAAATGTTTGTATAACGATATGAGTGGACTGTATAATTTTAGGTGTAAAGATATTGCTAAGTCTAATGTCTTAACTAACTTACTTCTAGGGAATTGTGTGAATTTACATAGAATTAACTATGAGTCATCGTCCAAGGGGAGAGGACTCAATTTGACCACGGGTCGAGTAAATTCACTATTCCTCGTGCGAACAGTGACAACACGGGTCACATTATCAGCTCCCGGATGGAGCTTTGTAACTCTGGCTAAAGGCCATTGAAGGGGAGGTGCTTCGCTATGAATGAGCACTAAGTCTCCCACCTTCAGATCTCGACATCCACTGAACCACTTCTGACGTTCCTGAAGTGTGTGGAGAAAGTTCTTACGCCATGAATGCCAAAATTTTTGTGCCATCTGTTGTACGATTTGCCAACGCGTGAGTCTATGTACAGGAGTAGATGTTATGTCGTATTCCGGTACGCTGAGAAGTTCGCGGCCTATGAGAAAGTGAGCCGGCGTGAGTATCTCGAACTCGTTAGGATCTGATGACAAAGCGCAAAGAGGCCTTGAGTTTAGAACAGCTTCTGCTCGTGCGAATAATGTTGTCAACTCTTCGAGTGTTAGAGACCGGTCGGCGACCGTCCGTTTAAGCAGATCTTTGCATGAACGAATCGCAGCTTCATATAAACCGCCAAAATGACTACCGGTTGGCGGGTTATGCTTCCATTCAACATCTCGTGAAATGAAACCGTCCGAGATTTCATCTGTATGAGTACGGAAAAAGTGTGAAACTTCAGCTAACTGTTTTCCCGCAGAAACAAAGTTGGTCGCGTTGTCAGAAATCAGTAACTTACTTAATCCGCGCCTAGCAGTAAAACGGTCATACGACGCGAAAAAGCATTCCGTACTTAACTGCGTGAGAACGTCCGTGTAAATAGCGCGAGTTGAACAACAAACATATACACATAAATAAGCTTTATGAACGCGCGCGTTTCTGAGAGTAGACTCTTTTATGTGAAATGGACCTCCTATATCAAGACCTACAGCACAGAACGTCTGAGCATCTTGTGACCTAAACTCAGGGAGTTGACCCATCATAGGTTGTCTAGTTGTCGGTCTAGTCTTGAAGCAAGCAATGCATTGTCTTGTTCGCAATCTGATAACATTGCGTGCGGAAACGATCCAATATTTTTGAGTAAGTATACCCTGCAGTGTGCGGGGGCCTATATGCATATATGTGACGTGATAGTAATCGATCAGTCGGTCAGTGAAATTACATTTTTTAGGTAGCAGCACAGGATGCTTCGCATTAAAGGACAGCGTGGAATGTGCTAGCCTACCCCCCACCCTCAGGAAACCATTTTCATCAACAAAGGGGTTGAGTTTCAGCAATGACTGCTGTGGTTTCTGACCTTGAGAGAGGGCACGTATATCTCCAGCATAATGATGCCGCTGAACCGCCTTAACGATTGTGTCCCGCGCCTGACGAATATCACCGAGCGTGAGCGTAGTTTTACGCTCGACTTTGGGCGCGCGACAGTTATTTATAAACTTATGTATCCAAGCTACAACATTGACTAACTTATTGTAGTTGGAACACTTCTCAGATAAATCATAAATAGGATCCGATGGCACGTTCCTAGTGACCATCACCTTTGATTCGTTCAAAGGTCTCGACTCCGGTACTTTTTCGTTTTTAAACTCGTCCATTGATGTGCCTGGCCAGTCTGGACGCGCGGGCCAGCTAGGGCCATGTGTCCCTTCTGGCATGGCGAGCAACACGGAAGGAGTAGCTTCTATAGAAAGTACATCAGCGCACGGGTTATGTACAGCGCTGGCGTAAAGTACTTTTGGAAGTTCATCTTCGGGTGTCATTGCCCGGTCAGGTGGTATATTTTCAACTTCCCACAACGAATTCATCACTGTAGTCAAGTCATGAGTGGGTGAAAACCCAGAGGAAGTATAATCGCAAGGGACATTGACTTCCTCAGGTTGATTCAGCCGATTTGGTGTTGATTGTAGCGAAATTGACAACGTGGATAGAGGAACAACACAAGGGTCGTTGACCTTATCGCGTAGTTGATTCAATTCGTTTATATCAGAATCACCTATTTTTGAACAAGCTGAAAAAGAGGCGCAACTTGTGGCGTGGGCGTCTACTTTTTCGCTGTTCGATTCGACTTGATCTAATGCATTTGTTTGTAAACACTCGGAGAGGCATGCGGGTGCATTGACCTCTGCGCTAAGTAAATCCAAATCAACATGCCCAGTGATAACGTATCCGTAAATAGAATGCAAGGCCGGGGGCATTCCAGGAATGTCTGAAAATATTTTCACACCGTCATAGACGTGCGGGAATATGTCCCCTGATATTAATAATTGCACGGGTCCACAATTGAGGAAGTCAGGGTCCGCTAACTCGAGATGCTGATAGTGATGTAGTATCTTGTCAGGTAGAACCATAGTAGGTAAATCGCCTGCGATATCGTCTACTATCACTACGTCCGTGGAACGCAGTTTATCTGATCCGTCGCGCGGTCGAATTCGACTAGTGGTTTGACCGTGGTTATCTACAGGTATTTTACCTAACGCCGTCGGTAAGAAATCTAGTGCGCGTCTGTTTAAGCCTAACTGTTCACTTAGCTCGGTTGTCATGTAACCGGCCATTGAGCCTCCATCAATCATGGCACGCACATCGTGAAAATGGCCCTGAACATCTTCTACCTGCACTATAGCAGTAGCTAGAAGTACTGTAGTATCTGATGTAGAAACTAGCGCAGCCGATCTCTTTTGACACGTGAGCGTATCTACGTGCAAAGATGAATGGTGGCGAGCTCCACACACGACACACGACATTCGGGACGGACACTCCGTGACACGGGTGTGACTGCCTGTCCCCGTAGGAACGTGCCTTTTCAAGCAGTTCCCACAAAGGCCTAGCTCGTTGACCTTAGCAGCGCGGAGCTGAGGCGTGAGTGCGTTATATATATCGCACTTATATATAGCGTGTGGCTTTTGACAGCAAGGACACTCGTTGGATTTCTGACGGTCGACAACGGCGGGAGCCTTGCTGGCCACAGCTGATACGAAAGTCGATTTCGTACGAAGCGGTTTGGTCGAGTCTGGAATGTTAGAACTAACGTAGTTCTTGTGTGCAGTATTTCTAGGCGGCGGCATAGACGGCTTGACGTACACCGGCCTAGCATCTGACATCTCCAGAGCACGAGCCTGTTTTTCGACGAAGTCAAGTAACTGCCCGATAGCAGGAATTTCGTCTTGATCCATACTCAATTCAAAGGCACGGCGCGTGGTTGGATCCAGATTCCGGATTGCAAGTTTAAATAACAAAAACTCGGATAAATTTGCTAGTTTTAAATTACGCAATGCGGCTACATTTTCCTGATAAACCTGTATAAAATTGTTTAGATTTTCAGTCGAATCTGTAGTGAACGCCTTGTATGAAAGAATCTTATCAACGAATGAAGACGCAAGCGCACGTCGGTTATCAAAACGCTTTACAAAACATTCCCACACAATAGGATAATTGTCCGACGTGACTGGCATAGATTTCGCTATAGATAAGGCGGAACCTGTTACAGAAGCGATTAAGTAATAAAACTTTTCAATGTTTGAAAGAGTATTATTTTCGTGTATCAAACTACGAAATGTATCGCGGAACGTAATCCAGTTTTGTAATTGACTATCAAATTTAGGTATTTGTAATTCGGGCAATTTTACTCGTCGGCGAGTGCTGTCACTATTTTCATTAGAGTCCCGACGCACCGATGATGGCTCAGATATACTATCACAAACCGTGCGAATAGAATAGAACAAATCATCAAATGCGTCGACTTCGGTATATGTTGGTATATAGCCAGGTACATACAATTTGTTTATAGAATTGATTTCTTTGATGCAACGATTATATTCTACGCGTAAATCGTCAAGGTCTTCAGCGCGAGATTTGAAATTGGGTAAAATCGTAGGATCTAAAAGAACCTTGGTTGACAAGTCGTACAACTTTTGTACACGAACACATTTCTTTTGACGTAAGAAATGGTTGCAGCATTAATTCGAGATCCATAATATCGTCCTCTTTTTGTATTTTTCTTTTAGTTCTATCGGTCATTTTGATTGATTAAAATGTTCCCGACTACGAATTTATTTTAAAGTAACACAAAAATGAGAGTAGTTTTGGTTAATTTTAAGAAATTGCAAAATCACACAACTCCGAATATTACGACATTTCAAGACAATCAATTCATTGTACAAATATAGTAAAGTAGACCTTATGATTATAGTGATAAAGTCCAAACAATGAAACAATATCGTTAGCAATTCTTGGGGATTGGGTTATTTTTTTTTTATGTATTAATGTAAAATTACTTGGGAGAGACTAGTTAGGTTACAAGCTCAGTTAGGATAGGTATATGGTATTATGTATATTTCTCTCTTATGTATATATTAATGTAAAATTGCTTGGAGAGACTAATTAGGTTATGAGGCTAGTGTTTTGTGAGTAATAACTAAACTACTAACTAAGTTCTTGCTTATGTGACACACCTAGGAATACTATAATACGAAGCTATCATATTACTTCAAAAAGCTCTGACTACTTCCTTGGCTTGCCTGATGATGAGTGATAATTTGATTAGGAAAATATTTAACCTTGAAGATAAACTTACATAGATACTGCTACTTTGCATGTAGATTACAAATAAAATAACTGACATTACTTTGCAACTAGAACTACCTTTTTACTTGATTTTACTTACTAAATATTAAAAACAGATACTTAGTATATTTGGAAGTTAAACAATTCCATACCAAGTTATCTAAGGTGTGTATATCCAATATTTCAGAAATATTTGCATGACCAGTAACTAGTTGCAAAAACTATGTGCAAAAACTAGCATATCGATTCTAATAGCAAGCAAGTTGTACCATGGTAGGCTGATCTAAAATATTCCAGTCTTCAAACAACAACTTGAGCTTCTGACATAGCTTAAAAAGACTGCCACATCATTTCACTTCTATCTCATTTCAGGTGACCTTCTCTGTGAGATCGAGACCGACAAGGCGACCATGGGCTTCGAGACGCCCGAGGAGGGCTACCTGGCCAAGATCATCATCCAGGCCGGCACCAAGGGAGTGCCCGTTGGCAAGCTGCTCTGCATCATTGTGGAGAATAAAGATGATGTAGCCGCCTTCAAGGACTTTAAGGATGATTGTAAGTTGGGAGTTTGGTTTGTATGTGCGAGTGGAGTTTTTCAAAGTTTTGAAGTTTGAGATAATCAATTTAAACATCCGAAAAGCGCATACTGCCAATTGCTTTGATATTTGGTACATGAACGTATTTAGACCGCCTAGTCAATCCTAGAATATCTTAACAAAGTTCACTAATCCTTTACTAATTTGTAAGTACTTTTTTAAGAAAACTTGCCCATTTTTGAAATAGTATGGACTGGACAGCAATATTAATGAATACTCATACAAATGCTTATGCCCAGTAGTGGAATAAAAAGGGCAGTGTATGATGATGATGGTGAAATGGCAGTAAAGATCAAATAAAGTAAACAATTATGAGAGGCATCCTTTCAAGCCTGATTAATTGATTTGATACCATTTGCATGATTTGGGTTTCGAAATGATTATTATTTTTAACAATGTTCACAACAATATAACAAAATCTGTCAAGATGTTAAGCAGGTTGCATGACGTGGGTTTCAGTTTTGTGATTGTTATATATTTTTTTGATAATAGAAAAAAATACTCAAAAAGAATGGAAAGACATGAGAAATATTGACAGATTATTGAAATTGAAATTGTTGTAACATTTATACATATAAAAGTTCCTAAATAATAGTTGTTATGTGGAATTTTTGAGTTCATAATTGTTTGTTGTTCATTCTGTTATAGTATAATGTGTGGTGTTCATTGCATGTTGTTTACTAACTGACTGTCGCCCGCAGCCACCGGGCCGCCGCCGAAGCCAGCTAAGAAGGAAGAGGGTAAATATACTATAATCATATCTTAATTTATTAAGCACTAGCAAACCCCGCGAACTCCGTTTCGCCATCAGATGGCTTCGTTTTTTTTATAAACCTCACGTAGCCCGAGACCTTTCCAACGAATGCAAAACCGTGGAAATCGGTTCGTGCGTTCTGGAGTTATAGCGTCAGGAAGGAAAACCCGACTTATTTTTATATAGTAGATGAATTTTACATAAATTATCATGATTTGAAGTCAACTCTGAATATAAAAGGAAATATAATCTCATTATCTTGTGATAGAAAAAAATGTAGCAAATTCAATTGGTAGATTGCATAGGGAAAAGTGTCATTATGTCACAAAATGCATGATCTAATGGTAGTCTAAGGTTTTGTATGTACAAAAAAAATACGACGAACATACTTTCTTCGATCTTTCTTAGAACAAACACAGCGGAATTAACTTATAACGACACTCAAGAAAGTTTATTGTGTCAGTTATAACTGAAAGATGCACTAAACTTAAACATCTATCTGTAAATAAGTATCATAGTGTTACTTATATGTTTT